>JAMXBD010001258.1:0-426342 GCA_024138025.1 Combretum micranthum
CCCCTCCAACATTATAGGTTTACCATCAGCACTCTCGATAACTGCCTTCATCAAACACATCACATCTTCCTGAAGCTCCTATTGACTCACCTTTTGATCCAACGTCTCCACCTGCGAAGGATTACTTGAAGTCGACCTCCCCATCGCCCTCAGAAAAGGTACTCGATCTACTCATAATCCTCACCCTATTTACGATTGTCTTAGCTATCACAAATTATCACCATACTATTGTATTGTTATTTCATCCTTGTCTTCCATTTCTATTCCTCAAAATGTGAGTGAGACTCTTTTTGATCTAGGGTGGATACAGGCAATGGTAGAGGAGATGACTGCTTTGCATGCCAGTTACTTGGTATTTGGTTCCGTTACCTCTTGGTAAATCTCTTGTCAGGTGTCGATGGGTTTATGCTATAAAGATTAGTCTTGATGGTAAAGCTGATCAACTTAATGCTCGCTTGGTTGCCAAGGGTTATACTCAGGTATATAGATTGGATTATGTTGATACATTCTCTCCTGTAGCTAAAATATTCTCTATTCTATTGTTTCTATCCATTACAGCTATGAAACATTGGCCTCTACATCAATTTGACATTAAAAATGCATGGTGAACTTCAAGAGGAGATCTATATGAAGCAACCGCCTGGCTTTATTGCTCAGAGGGAGCCTAATCTAGTATGTAAACTTCAACGCTCACTTTATGGTTTGAAACAATCTCCACATGCCTAGTTCAGTTGGTTCAGTACTGTGGTAGTGGAGTTTGGTATGATTCGCAATACATCTAATCATTTAGTTTTCTACAAGTATACATCCAAGAGGAAATACATTTACTTAATAGTATATGTAGATGATATTGCCATAACCAGTGATAATCAGGATGATATTAATCACTTGAAGGCACATATTTTCAAACATTTTCAAACTAAGGATCTTGGCTTGTTAAGGTACTTTCTTGGCATAGAAGTTGCTCAATCTAGTTTCGACATTGTACTCTCTTAGAGAAAATATGTTTTAAATATTCTAGAAGAAACCAGGATGCTTAATTGTAAGCCTATAGATTCTCCAATGGATCCCAATGTAAAATTGTTACCAGGACAGGAGGAGTCTTTTGCAAATCCAGGTAGATATCGTTGGTTTGTTGGCAAACTTAGTTATCTCATTATCACTCGTTCTGATATATCTTTTACAGTTAGTGTTGTTAGCTAGTTTCTTCAATCCCTTTGTAAAAGTCATTGGAACGCCGTTGCCAGGATCCTTAGATATATTAAAAGTGCCCCAAGTAGAGGTCTACTACATGAAGATCGTGATCATTCTCAAGTGATTGGATATTGCGATATTGACTGGGCAGGTTCTCCATCTGATAGACGATCTATTTTTAGTTATTGTGTGCTGATTGGAGGTAACCTAACATCATAGAAAAGTAAGAAACAAGATGTCATAGCTAGGTCAAGTGCAGAAGCAGAGTATCGTGCCATAGCCTTAGCAACTTGTGAGCTCATTTGGTTGAAGCAGTTACTCTAGGAGTTAAAATTTTGTGAAATATCATAGATAAAGCTGATTTGTGATAACCAATCTGCAATACACATATCCTCTAATCTAATCTTTCATGAGAGAACCAAACATATAGAGATTAACTGCCACTTTATTCGAGAAAAGATCATCTTTGGCTGTATTATCACTAGTCATATCAATTCAAATGATTAATTAGCTGATATTTTGACTAAATCTCTTAAGGGTTTTCGTATTAGGTATATTTGTAACAAGCTTGGTGCATATGATTTGTATGCTCCAACTTGTGGAAAAGTATTAAATTATAGATATATGTATATCCCACATGGCTTAGACTAGTATAGATACAGCCTTTAGTACATGTATATATACTTGTATTGTACATTATTTTTTAACACATACAATTAATAAAAATATTTTTGGTCTCTCTCTCTTCTCTCTCTATTAACATCTATGGCAGGACTTGTTGAGTTTGAAGAGTATCATAAATGACCCTTGGTTAATTATGGGGGATTTCAATGAATGTTGGAGTCTAGAAGATAAAGTTGGGGGAAATGTTGTTTTTTTTAAGGAATGGAGGATTTCAATGATTTTTGTTATCAAGCTGACTTGGAAGAGATTCGTAAAGCCTGAAATCATTTAACATGGTCAAATTGCTGATCTTCAAATCCTATTTTCAGCCGATTAGACCGTGCTTTGGTTAATCCTTGTTGGGTACAGCAAGTTCCCTCTTCGGAAGCTTAATTCTTAGTCCGGGTTTATTAGATCATTGCCCCATTATCATTTGTTTGAACCTTGCTAGAGCTATCCGTAAGTCCTTTAAGTTCTTTAATTTTTGGGTGAAACATCCGGATTTTTTATGTACCATTCAAAGAGTTTGAAATATAGACATTGTTAGGACTCCTATGTTCCAAGTTGTCCCTAAACTGAAATTATTAAAGAACACAAGGGTCTTAATAAAAAAGATTCTGCTGATATTCAACAAAGGACTTTGGAGGCTAGAATTTGTCTCCATGATTGTTAGGAGTTTAATCGCTCCAATCCTAGTGTGGTAGATTAGAAAAATGAAAAAATGCTTTTCAAAAAATATTATCTTCTTAGTACAGTGGAAGAATCTTTCCTTAAGCAAAAGTCTTGAGTAATATGGCTCAAGCTTGGTGATTGCAATACAAGCTTTTTTTTTAGGTGCCTAAAGCAAAGAAATCATAGAAATGCTATCCATTGTATTACTAATAATAGTGAACAGCATGTTTCTTCAGATGATGAAATGATGGACTTGGTGGTTAATTATTTTAGCGAGCTATTTAGGGAACCCTCAACTTCTAATCTTAACTCCTAAAGACTAGTGTCTCTTATTTCAAAAAGGTGTGTAGAACGGATTGGGGAGACCTTGTAAAACCAGTATCAGATGATGAGATTAAATCTACACTCTTCTCTATGGCTCAAGATAAACCTCCTAGACCGGATGGTTACAATGCTAACTACTTCCTATTAGCTTATGACATAATTGGTAAGGATTTTTGTATGGTTGTTAAGGATTTCCTTGCTACAGGTAAGTTATTGAAGGCCATAAACTCCACAGCCATCTCCCTTGTCCTCAAGGTAGAGAATCCTACAAGTTTATGGGGAATTCAGGCCTATTTCTTGTTGCAATACAATATACAAATGTATCTCGAAGATCCTAGCAAAGAGGTTAAAAATGGTACTTCCTTACCTTGTGGGAAAAGAGCAAATGGCTTTCATTAAGGACTGTAGGATTGTTGACAACATCTTTGTGGCACAGGAGCTTCTCTAGGTCTATCACAAGGAAAATTTAAGACCTAGATGTGCTATTAAAGTGGATATTATGAAGGCATATGGTAATATTCGATGGAGTTTCTTAGAACAACAAATTTTAAAGATTATGGAGTTCCCTTCACAATATATCACATGGATCATGCAGTGTGTTACAACCGCTAAGTTCTCTATCAACCTAAATGGAGAAGTAATAGGTTTTTTCCCCAGCTCACAAGGCTTACGACAAGGTACCTATCTCTCCTTGTCTTTTTGTTTTGGTGATGAGAGTATTCTCATTTATAATGCGGGACGCAGGAAAGAAGAATGGATTCTCATATTGTTAAAGATGTCAAAAAGAAAAGCTTAATCACTTTTGCTTTGTAGATGATGTTATGATTTTTTCTAAATGGAATATAGACTTTATCTCCTTAATTAAAGAGGCTCTGAAGGAATTGAATGAGCTTTTAGGTCTTATGGCAAGTCAAGAAAAAAGTCATATCTTTCTTAGTGGTGTGTCCCAACAAGATAAGGTGAAACTAAGCCAAACCTTGGGATTTCAATGGGGTAATCTACCAATGAAATACTTTAGAGACTTCTTTCATCTGCAAAACCTAAAAAGTCTATTTGTTAAATCTCTAGTGGAAAGATTTAGTAAGCACATCAATCACTGGACAAGTAAAACTCTCTTATGTGGGCCGCCTCTAATTGGTGAAAAGTGTGTTTTTTATGCATTATAAAGGATTTGAACTCAAAGATGAAGCGTTTTTATGGAATGGAAGTGATGAAAAGAAAGATAGAGCTAAGGTAGATTAGGCTGTAGTATGTAGACCCAAGAACCAAGGCGTCAAGGCGGTCTTGACATTTCTGACTTGATTCTATGGAATAAAGCAGTTCAACTCAAACATTTATAATACCTTTGCTTAGATACCAGTGATTCTCTTTAGCAGATTTGGCAATCCTGACTTGATTATGTGGAATAAGGCAGCTCAACTCAAACATTCATGACACCTTTTTTTGGATACCAGTGATTCTTTTTGGCCATCATGGGTTCATTCCGAACTAATTAAAGGTAAGAACTTTTGGTCGATAAAAGTATCGTCTATAGCTTCTTGGTCTTAGAAGAAGTTGTTACAGCTTAGACCTATTGCTCGAAATCTTCTCAAATAGGAAGTGGGAAACGGTAATATTATATCTCTTTGGTATGATGAATGGCACCTAAATTGAGTCTTAATGGATTGGATTAGTTGGGGGAAAGAATAACCTACTCATCTGGATACCCTGAAAAGGACGCCTTTGTTGTACCATCAATAGTGATGGATGGGATTGACCTACGGGGGAAATTTGGGAGAGGATAAAGTTGGAAGTTGGAAGTTGGAAGTGGATTATGGCCGAATACACGATATGAAGATAGAATGGTATGGAAAGATAATCCCTCTAGACATCTTTCAATCAAAGAGGACTACAATTCCATTCGAGGACAAGAAGCAAAGGTATTATGGAGTAGTTTTGTATGGTTAAAAAAGATAACCCCTAGACATTCCTTTATTTTGTTGTTAGCTGCACAACAAAAGCTCTTGACTATGGACAAACTTGTTCAATGGGGTATTTTTTCCCAAAACTATTGTTTGCTTTGCTTTGAAGATGAAGAGTCTCATAATTACCTTTTCATCAAATGTGCCTTCGTTTCAAAAATTTGGAAGAGCTCGAAGGAGCAAATTTCAGTTAACGGTATCTCTCATTCAGATGCTAATAATATAGAGGATCTTTTTCACTTTGTTGGGCCCTAATTAAATCTTTCTTGGAAAGTCATCACTAACTTGGTTATTTATTTATTTATTTTTTGGAGGGAACGAAATGAGAGAAAAATAGGCATCGGTTCCAAAACAGCTAATGTAGTAGATAGAGTAATTCTTAGTCATTTCTTTATAATGAATAGTACTCATACTTTGTAATGCCACAACGTCGATCTTCACACTTTTTTTTTTTTTTATGGTGATATGCTCGAGATTTTAGGTCTCTTGTGAGTCTTATAGTGTTTTTGTATAGGTCCCTCTTGAAATTATTTTTATTAATGAAATTTAGTGACTTTATTCAAAAAAGCTAGCATCTAACAACATCCTAGATGCGAGTTAAGTTCTAAGTGTGGCTTTTAGTAACATCAAGATGTTTTAAATGAGAATTCAAAAATAGTTGGTTCGGTCATATCATTTCTAAGAACATAATGCAGTTATAGAATTGCCCATAGTCAATGAAGCTGGGTCCTCAGATTCATAACTGGGTTGATATTTTCGTAATGGTTAAAATTCATAAGTTTTAAGTTCTTCCTCAGGAACATTGAAATGATTCCACTGAATGAAGTTATGAATGCCCACTTATTTGATTGCTTCAAAATTATTGTAGCAGAAATATTCACTTAATTGAATTTCAGGATTTCTTTTCTCACACCCAACTTGATTTGCCAAATAATGTCGGAATTATTAGAACACTAGTGGATGCTGCTCTAGTTACACAAGTCCTATAAAAAGATAATTGATTAAATTAAATAAATTATTTAATTTTTTTTATTTTATAAATACATGCTTGCATATGGCACGCACACAACTCATCCCATTTAGGGGGACATATACCTACTAGTTCCTTTTTAGCTAGGAAAATCATGAATCATGTAAATGTCCTTATTTAAGGATGATATAGTTTGCTTGATTTTAACTTGACAGGTTTTTTCCTATTTTCTCTTGTATAGCTTTTTTTTGAGCCCCAGTCTTGCTTTGCGGTTGTATTCCTTCCTTCATTGTTAATGAATTTATTCTGATTTATCAAAAAAAATACATGTTTGTATAAAACCGTCTGAATATTTTCCATTTACCTATAATTCCTAGTGTCGGAACTTTAAGCGCGAAACTTCCATGTCCACGCACCTTAACCCCATTTTTCCATCCTCTCCATTCCTCTTCCAACAAAACTTCATCATGTTATCAAAATAATTCCATAATATAACACCCTAGTGTAACTTCTTTTTCAAAACATATTTTATTTTTTAATAGCTTAAGACACCAAATAGATATCTCTAGCTTTAATAATTTAGATACTCATTTCCAACTTGCTTAGTACCGTATTTATAACTAGATATCCATTTAAAAATAAACAACTTGATAAGCTCATGAACTTAGGTTACAGCAAAAGCCATATCAATGCCAAGATTGCACCAGCAAGTAATTGAACAATAAAATATAATTGATTTCATAGTTAGCGCTAATTAGATAATATATATAAATGAAAGACCATGCATTAGTTAGCAATTTGCCCAAGCTCAGGCAGATGAGAAGGGTTGCATTAGAACTTAGATTTACAACCAGTGTGAAAATTTGTCGATTCTCATGAATATGGATCCAGACAGATGAACCCACTTAGAGAAAAAGGCTAAGCAGCGTTCTTGATTTTTGTTGTCCTCTAGACTCCCCCTCCTTCTGTGGTCATTCCTTTAAATTGGCAAATCCTCTATGTATATTAATTCAACTAAATGCCTGCTCTATCTCATGTATATAATGATTTGAGAGGTTAACATCTTTATTCCTTTTTCCAGTAAGCATGAACAACATGAAAGCAGGATGAATTTCAAGGTGCTGAATACTTAGATGTTTGAATTGCAAAACGAATAACTAAGGGCAAGATTGAAGTGCCATCTATTCATATCAAGGAAATAGATAAAACAAAGCAGACAATGAAGACTGAAGTGCCAACTCTGATCAAATTCCAGCAATTCATTTCCTGCCCAAGCATTCTTTGGCTTTGGGCATATTAATGTTGTCATACATGATTATTTTGGCATACATTCACTTTTATAAATATTTGAATTTTCCATAATATTTTTGTTAAATTATTTAGCTATTACACTTCCAATTTTACACTTCTAAGGGCAAGATTGTAAAACTCTAAACGCACTTGTTGGCATTTTGTCAAAGGGACCATATAGAGCAACTTGAGGAACATTCACATACAGAAGAAGAGCCATGTGAAATGCACACGCATATCAAAGCATCATGAAATAGATGCTAGCAAATGAAGAAACTTTACACAAGCTAAAAAAAAAGCAATGGCAAGATCAAGATCATCAACTCACTAAAAAACTAAATGTAAACAAGGGTAAATGCGAAAATGGTAGAGACCATAATATTAAGTATGACAGGGATAGAAAATTAATTGAAGTTGCTTGTTTATTTGATAAAATCCATTATGCATACGGTATAAACTAGGCAACTCATCCAACCTTATTACATTAGACAAAAGGAAAGGAAGGAAGAAAAATTCCATACCTAAACTCGACATCTCCTTTAAGCTGTTTAGAGCGAATATGGACCTGAGGAAATTCCAGAATTGAGTCAGAAAAAGACAACAAAAAACAAATAGGTTCACAAGCATGTCAGTGTGGTCTCTCTCTCCTTTTGTATTTCTTAAATTAATTGTTCCCAATATTAAAATATTATGTATCCAGAAAAGGCAACAGTGTCTCCAGGGCAAAAACTTCCATTCAAAAAGTGAAAACTAGCTAAATTCCGCAGAGGCATAATCAGGAACTTCTGTCAAAAATAAGAGAGAGAGCTATATCCCTATAAAACTTCAGTGATATATTGTTTTTCTTGGTTCTTACCCAAAAAGAGGGTTAATAAAGGGTTGCCAAAGGTAATATAGGCTCTATCTCCTTAATTAAAGAGGCTTTGAAGGAATTCCTTGAGTTTTTAGGTCTCAAAGCAAGCCAAGAAAAAGGTAATGTCTTTCATAGTGGTGTTTCTCAACAAGAAAAGGTGACTATGCCAAGTATTGGGTTTCAAACCGGGTGATCTACCTATTAAGTACTTGAAAGTTTCACTTTCATTGCCAAAATCTAACATATCCACTTGCCATTTTTTAGTGGAAAGATTTAGTAAGCGCATAAATCATTGGATAAATAAAACTCTTCCTTTTCTTCCCTATCAAAGTTCACTAGTCTTCTATTTTCACTCTCCCCAAATGCATCCTAAAGGATTTGACAGTGAAGATGAAGCATTTTTCGTGGAATGGAAGTGATGAAAAGAGAGTAAAGGCTAAGGTAGATTAGGATATGGTGTGTACACATAAATGTGTGGAGTAAGTCTACTCAACTCAAACATTTGTGGCACCTTTGCCTAGATACCAATGACTCCCTTTGGCCATCTTCGGTTCAATCCAAATTTATTAAAGGTAAGAACTTTTGGTCAATGAAAGTCTCTTCACTAGCTTCTTGGTCATGGAAGAAGTTGTTACAACTTAGACCTTTGCTTGCAATCTTTTCATATGGGAAGTGGGGAATGAAAATATTATATCTCCTTAATATGATTAATGACATCCAAAGGGAGTTTTAGTGGATTGGTTGGGGGAAAGAATAAATTACTCATCCGGTACCCTAAAGAAGCATGCCTATGTTGTATCATTAATAATGAAGGATGAGATTAGCTTATGGGGGAAAGTTGGGAGGATCAAATCAGAAATGGGAAGTGGATTGTGCCTGGATATACTTTATGAAGATAGATTAGTAAGGAAGGATAACTTCTCTATATAACTTTCAATTAAAGAGATGTACAATTCCAATTGAGGACAAGGAAAAAAGGTATCATGAAAGAATTTTGTATGGTTTAAAGAGTTAGCCCCTAGACATTCTTTTATCATGTGGTTAGTAGCACAATAAAAGCTATTGACTATGGACAGGATTGTTTAGTAGGGTATTATTTCCCAAACTGTTGTTTTTTTTGCTTTGAAGAGAAAGAGCCTCATAGTCATCTTTTCATCAAGTGTGCCATTGTTTAGGAAATTTAAAGATTTCTTTTTTTGTTTTTTTTTTTTTTTTGGCCATATGCAAGAGCTTAAAAGAGGCAATTTCAACTAACAATATCTTTCCTTTAAATGCAAATGCTATAGAGGATCTTTTTAACTTTGTTGGTCCCCAATCAACTCCTTTTTGAAAATCATCACTGTCACACCCCACATCCGTAGGCAACGGCGATGCGATGCCAAGGCAGGCAAACCCACCACTGGCCCCCTAGTGGTAATGGCCGGCACCACCATCGCATCATGGTGACCCCAACCAATGATCAACTGGTAAGAGGTGCTGCCTTTGGGGCAGGCAAAAGCCTCAGGTCTTGGGTTCGATCCCAAGAGACTACAGACTGGGGTCAATCCATCCTGAGGGTAACAATACCTATAGTGCCCGTGGTACCCTGCGGGGCATGCGTTGGTTGTGGTGCCGGCCATTACCATTAGGGGGCTAATGGTGGGTTTGTCTGCCCTGGCATCGCGTTGCCGTCGCCTGCGGGAGCGGGGCGTGACAATCACTAGATTGGTTATCTATTTTGCTTGGAGAGAACAGAACGAGAAAAAAATAGGTGTTAATTCTAGAACAGCTAATGATGTAGTCAAGATGATTCTTTGTTATTTTTTGTAATGGATAGTACTCATGCTTTATAATACCAAGATTTTAATTTTAACACGCTTTTCATTCTGTTGGTGATATGCTCAAGATTTTAGTTCTCATGTGAGTCCTATAGTATGTTTTGTATAGGTTCTCTTTGTAATATATCTCTATTAATGAAATTTACTAACTTTATCCAAAAGAAGAGAAAAAAAAAAGTATAATATATTGCAATACCAAGAGACCTTAGGGACTTACCATTGTTTTGACTCTGCCTAAGGAATCATTTCAGTGACTGAATTAAAAACATAAAAAAATCTAGTATGATCTTTACAGCAAACACAATGGACCTCACAATCCATTCCATATGCCATTCTGCATGCTAAACTCTTTTGTTATTCCTTTCCCTCCAAATAAATTAAGTGGCTGCAGCAACAGCCAGCTTCCATTTACTAGCACTTACTTTCTTGGGATCAAGAGTGGAGATTAGGCCACACCCTTCTTACTGGTTAGATGGGACAAATAAATAATTTCTACTGATCAGAAGTTCTGACGACCTACTTGAAAGGGAGAGGAATCCAAAAGATGAAACATATGATGTGTGAGGTGAAGAAAACTAAATGGTCATGTCTTGGCTCTGGCTCTCCACGCAACCAGAAATCAACAAAAAATGTAATTCCACCCAATTGCTAAAGACATTTAGGAGACTGCAGAGGATGTACTCCAAAGCTCAAGATGCAGCCCTCAAGTTTGAGAGCAAAACTAGCATGGTTGCTACTGAGCAATGTCATGTCACTATAACTGAGTATTACTACATGATGAACGGTGTTTGGCTTGAATAGATTGCTACCAAGGTTTAGAGATGAGATGTAGTTAGGATAATCAGACACTAATGAAATTTGTGAAGAGTGAAAGGATATTTAAGTTCCCTTATAGGTATAATTTGATACTTTGATCAAGTGAGAGTACAAGCTTTTGGAAAAGATAATCTACCAACCCTTGGATAAGTGTATTACATCACTAGAGCTACATAAAGCAAACCAAGTGCAATGCTTGAAAAAGGACAGATTGATGTTCAGCTATGATCTCCGCAAAGTAGGGAAATAGAACCTAGAAAAATGGGAATCAGGATGAGAAAAAAAGGGCAGATGGTGAGAACAAAGTGGTAGGGAGAACCTGTGGTGCACATACCAAAAGAAAGAAGTCCCATTATACCCGAGAGACATGTTTTGGGTTATATGGAAAGAAAAGTGCTCAGTGGAAGTGACAGCTTCAAAGAAATCCAAAAGACATCTGCTTGTATAGCCACCCAAGCTGATACTCCTTGGGAAGTCAAAAGCAGAGGGATACCCAGAACTTCAACAATGATGAGATAGACAAATTGAGGCAACACTTGCATTCCCTGTTGAGCACTTCAAGGGCATGTTCTCTTGCCCAGCAGGTAAGTGACTAATTTCTGAGTCTTCCTTAGCTAATAAAATGTCGTGAAATGAACTATGGATTATAAATTCCAGTGCTGTGGACCATTTGACAACTAATGCTACAAGTTTTCAATCACAGTAACCACTCTCTGGTCACAAGAAAATAAAAATTGCAGATGGGAATACTACCACCATTGCTGGAGAAGGGGATATCAGTTTGAGCCATCTAAATTGCATGTCCTAAAGCTTTCATTGAACCTCATATCCACCTTTCAATGTACTAAAACATTATATTTTTAGCTTAACCTCCTTTGATACTCACTGAATTATACAGGACCAGAGTCAGGGTGACAATTGGACTTGCTAGGGTTAAAGATGGGCTACATGTCCTTGATGCAAATTCTAATGTGAGGAAGACTAAGCACTGGCCAGCTTCATCCCTTCTACCAATGGTATTTCTGATAATTCTAATGTATCTAAAAGTTCACAAATATGTTTGGAACATTGTGGCCTAAGACGTCCCCATTTCAAATGTTGAAGAACGTTAATCCTGATTTTTTTCAAGTACATCAGTTAGTGATTTTCATTGTAAAGTCTGTCCACTTGCTAAGCAACGCTAGAACTCTTATTTGCCCTAATAGAAGACTCTTGTACTTTCTCTCTTTTGTACATAGTGATATTAGGGATCCTAAGATCCCGCATCTTTCTGGTATTAGGTGGTTTCTGATTTTTATCAACATTATCATGGGTGTAGTTGATGAAAGAAAAGTGAAACGGGTAATTAATTCAGATCTATGTGTCTCCATTAAGAAAACCTATCACTAACTAACATGAGTTTTTCAATTGAAAACTTTTTTAATTTCATAAAATGCAAGGAATTATTCAAAAATTGCCTTGTGTCAATACACCTCAATAAATGGTGTGACTGAGAGAAACAACAGGCATACGTTCAAGGTTACTAGATGTATCATGTTCCAATTACTTTTTGCGTGCAGAGAGGGGGGGGGGTTGTGGGGTGGGTGCAATGCTTGCAAACCACTGAGGATACTTGGGTTCACTGCTAATGTCTAAGATCACATCCTTCTTGAGACAAATTTGACCCAAAAGCCTTAAATGTGTATTCTGGGTACTCAAACTCTTAGAAGGACTACAATTGTGAGAGAGGGAAAACTGTTACCTTGAAACTAACCCTAATACCAAGATGGTTTTCAATGGAAGAACATGGATAGAAACTGTGAGAATTTTAACTCTTTAGAGTTTAGATCACTTTGCATTCCATAAGGTGTTAAATTTTAGTCCTTTATAAAATCAGTCACAAGTTCTACACCACATCAGTCCATACCAGTAGAATTTACTCAAGTCTTCTCATCTCCTAGTCATCTAAGTCTTACACCATATCAGTCCATACCCAAAGAATTTAATCATGAGTCTTCTCAATCTCCTCCACAACTGGAGTGATCCTTCTAAAGTAGTGTAGTAGTCTTGAAGGAAAGAAAGAACACTCTTGATCAAGTTCAAGCAAAATTCTTGAGTGAAGGTAATGTTCAAAACCAAGCCACTTTATCCCATTTGCAGTTTCCTTATCATCAAAGAGAAATGCTACGTAGCAATTAGCTTTCATTATTGCACTGGAAACCATACAGATTCCTACATCAGCTTATAAAAGCCTTAAAAATTGGACATATGTTATGAGGGAGCAGATGGAGGCTATTGGTCAAAAAAAGGAAGGGATGCAGTAGATAGACCTGTAGATAAGAAACATATCAAGTTTAACTGGATTTCCACACTTGTTACAGGGTTGATGGTACTCTAAAAAGGTACGAGACAATGCTGATAACAAAAGGGTGTACTGAAATGTTTGGAATAAACTACAAGGAGATGTTGCTCATGTGGCAAAAATTTGAATGGCCACTTTGGCAGTGATTCCTACATAGACAGTTAGAAGAGGAAATATTCCTGGAATCACCCCCAGGTTTTGATAGAAGAGTTGGTTCAGGAAAGAAGTGCAAGTTAAAGAAAGCACTTTATGGTTTGACATGGTCCTCTTGAGCTTGGTTTGGAAAATTATTAAATGCAATGATCAAAAGAAGATATAAGCAAAGTCAAGAGGATCATACTATTCATCAAACGTACCAAAGAGAAGATTACAGCAATCCTACTATATGTGAATGGCATTATGACAGGGATCATGAGCAAGAAATAGAATCGTTAAAGCTGCAGCTAACTAATGATATTAAGATAAAAGTTTAGGCAAATTCAAGTATATCTTACGGATGGAGTTCACTTATTCTAAGGAGGGGATACTTATTTCACAGAGGAAGTATACCCTTGACCTGTTAAAAGAAAAGGGAAGATAAATTGTAAGGTTGCTGGCGGGAGATGGGGAAAAAAAAAAAAAAGTTGAACTCCAGAAGCTAGTGGAAGACTAATGTACCTAGAACAAACAAGACCAAACATAACATTCCAGCTTAGCACAGTGAGTCAAATGCATGATTGAAAGAAAGAACATCTACTAGCTCTAAACAAAATTTTGCACTATCTGAAAAGGTCTCTAGGCAAAGGATTAGCGTTAAAGAATGGAAGTGATTTGATGTGATTAATTTGAGAAAAAATGTTCAGTTAATCAGCCTTCTCATTTAAAAATCTAGTAATAAAGGACACAAAAACCTATCCATCAAACTAGCAATGCTAGAAGATGAAAAAAATTTTACAACCTTACCTTTTTGTCTCCAGAAGGGACAAATCCAAGAAGTATTCCTTGGTTAATAGCCATAGCAGAAACTGTTCCTCCCTGCAATCAATAATAATAATAGATTGTGGCCTTCCTCACTAACTTTACCTTTACATAAATGAAATGGACAAAACAAAAACAATAGGTCATAGCCTACCTATCTTGACAAGACCGTCCAAAGCATGACAAATAAGAAAGTGGTCTCACATGCAGACCTAAATCTTATTTGTCACACACATCGTAGAAAGATCTTGCTCAAAATAGATAGGTCAAGGACCAACCTACTTTTACTTGGCACGACTACAGCACGAATTACCCGACTAACCTGATGATCAATATGAGCTCCCAAAGGACAAATCCTATAAGGAGATACTGCAACCCGAACTTCGTCAACCCTTCTCCCAGACATTTCAGAAACCACTTCCCGGACATGTTTCAACTACAAAGTCCACGATTAAAAATGTTGATTCATTGTTTTGTAAAGAGGATATAATCTTTTTTGCGCAGCAACCTAAATAGATCAAAGAAACAAAATACAGATTCCTTGCTGATAGTGTTACGCACCATCTCTCCAATAACTATAAGATCAGCTCTTAAAATTTGAAACAAGCTGTCAGTGTCCTTCTCAATTCAACATTTACTCGCAATATACAAAATCCAGTTGAAGTAAAATGTGATGTTAAAACATGATTATCGTTGAGTTAACTTCATGAAAATCAAATTACTGGAATTACCATATTAAACAAAAACCCAATATCAACAATTTAAACGAGCATGAATCCAATCTCGTGCCAATCAGTAAATTCAATATTTACTTTCGCCAATGTTAACAAACAAAATAGATATAGATATAAGCCCGAATAATGCAGTAAGAAAAAATTGATATTTGGATCGAGGATTACCTGAGCATCAGAAGGCCAAGATGAGGACGCCATTTCGCAAAAATGCACTTGGATCGAGTCAGAAAGGATAATGCGGTTATGTATGTATGTGCAATAAGCTTAGAAATGCAGTGTGTGTAAAGGAAGGATTGAGAGCGGTGGTTACTGGAAAGAGAAAAACAGTTAAAATGTCATATTCTTGGGCCGGTAAGTCCGACATGCCCATGTCCTTGCAGTCCCTGATTTCACTACATCATCCAATGAGGTGGTCGGCTAAGGGATCCAGCTAGGCTACATCTACGCAGCAATGATTGTGTGGTAAATGGATTAAAACGGTCACAAGATATAGGATAATTAAAGTTGATCAAGTCTCTTAAAATCCAGTCTTATGTTCTCATTTATCTAGCGGACGTAAGTTATTCCCGCGGAAAAGGAATATTGTAAGGGGCTTTAAATAAACATATATTATATTATATATATATATATATATATAATTTATTTATTTGGGCCTCATCATGGGTTTAGTGACAGGGTCTCATGAGTCTAACTCAATTATTGGAATGGCTTGAAGAGATTTGGCTTGATGGGCTTGGAACAGAGATCGTTGGACCGGTTCGCCACATCCAATCTTTCTTAGATTGGCTCATGCACACACAGGAGATGACTACAGCCCTTGGCCCATGAGGAGCTCAGTCATAATAAACATGAATTGATCTTGCTCCATCTCATCCGTCAATCACTCAGGTGATCTGACGGTCATCATCCACGTCAAGTGCCTATAAATATTCAGTCACTCCTCCTCCTCATTAAGAACTTTTGAAGAGAGAAGACAAACAATAGTTTGTAAAGGAGGTTCTATTCAGAAAGATCAAACAAGGCAACTCAAGTGATTTCTACTCCAACTGCTCAAGAACTGTAACGTTAACGCGCGAGGTTTACTCAAGCTCCCTTATCTGTCACTTGTGCATTTGAGACACTCAGACTGCCTGTTCCTCCTCCCTCGCCATTCTCTCCAACCCATCCCATCATCAAGCGTCATTTCCTCAACAGCATTCTGAAGTCACGTGCCAGGCGTGAAATCCACGTGATGCGTGTGTGACAGCTATCATCCGCGATGACTCAAATCTGATAATAAAGCAAGCAAATGGCGAGTTCGCCCTCAAAGAGCCAACACTTGCGCCTTACAGGGCTGCAGTGCAAGCTCTCATTGGGAATTTCAATCTAGTAAGATATGAGCATACCAAGCGATCGAGTAATCATTATGCAGATGCACTGGCAACACTAGCTTCTAAGATTCCCGTGAAGATTAAGGAAGACTACCTGAATGTACAAGTTATCAAGAAATCTATCCCTTGTACAACTTTAAACTTAGTGGACGAAGAAGAGGAAGCCCAAGATGATTGGCGTATGCCCATCAAGATGCAACTAGCACAACCCAACGCGGCTTCTGTGTCAACTTTGAAAAATTTTACTCGCATCAACGATGTCCTCTACTTCAAAGGGCCAGATGACATCCTAGCACGTTGCATCTGTGCAAAGCAAGTTTGTCTTAAGTTGGATAAATACCATACACTCTGGTGTGGAGAGGAAGGACCACCACTATATCGTCGCATTCAGCGCCCAGGGTATTCCTGCCCAACCATGAACAAAGATGCTTCTCAGCTACAGATGAGCTGCCCAAAATGTTCTGAACTATCAGATCAGGGTAAATGCAACTTTATAGCAAGCGTTGGTGACTGGCGACGCCCATATATTGACTATCTGAAGAATAACACCCTACCCACAAATAGCACGGACACACGGCTAGTCAAGCACAAGGCAAGGAAATACATCATACATGAAGATGAGCTGTAGAGAGTATCATTTATGGGAAAACCTCTCAGGTGTATCGCTCCTCCTGAAACAGATACTATATTAGTTGAAACTCACTCTGGAGATGGTGGCGAGCATCAAGGAGGAAGGAAGTTATATTATCATTTGTTGGATCTAGGATATTATTGGCCTACCATGGAAACCGACGCCATTAACTTTGCAAAGAAGTGTGTTGCCTGTCAGAAACATGGTCATGCAATCCATGCTCCCCTCGCACTTCATAGCTTAACTACTCCATGGCTATTCCATACTTGGGCATTTGATTTGATTGGTCCGATCCATCCACCATCGAAGGGGTATATTTGGATTTTGGCAGGGACAGAGTGTTTTACTAAATGGGTAGAAGCAATCCCATTGAAGAAAGCTACCGGACCAATTGTAGCGACTTTCATGAAAGAACATGTCATCTGTCGCTTTGAAATCCCAAAACATGTTCTCTCAGATAATGGGACGCCTTTTGTCAACTCACATGTCCGGCAATTGTTGACCTCCTATAATGTTGATCATGTGAAGTCCACACCCTACTATCCCAAGGGAAATGGACAAGCAGAAGCTACCAACAAGACGCTTTTGAAGATACTCAGTCGTATGCATGACAATCATAAAGAATGGCATGACAAGCTTCCCTAGCATTATGGGCCTACAGGACATCTAAGCAGTCCTACACAAGCAACACCGTTCTCCCTCGTATATGGGTCGAGGCAGTGATGCCCATAGAGATCTTGGTTCCATCCACGCTTAGCTATCAACGCAAATTTAGAACCAGATACTCTACGTGTGTTGGACTTAGAAGCATTAGAAGAAAGGCGAGACACTGCCAAGCGTAACTTCGCTAATTATCAACAACGGCTTAGTACTGCATATGACCGCTTGGTGAGGAAGCGCTCATTCCAACAAGGCGACGTTGTACTTGACGCAACAGAGCATGTGTGGCGTGGTATTCCGGTGCCCAAGTTCATGCCAAAGTGGGAAGGTCCCTTCATCATTCATGAAGTGCATGACAGTAGCTATTGCAAACTTTTGAATCCAACAAATGACAAGGTCACAGCACCTATCAATTTTCAATATGTTAAGAAATTTCATATGTGAGTACAATAGATGTACCTTGAATACATTATTGAATAAAATTAAGGCTTGCATCATCAAAGCCCTTCTCATCATGTCTTCTATGTCTCTCTCTTTTATTACTCTATTAATTTTCTTTTGTTGCTGCAAAGTTAGAGATATATCTCCTTAGCGCACAAAGATTAGTTAACACGACAAAAAAGTAAAAGCATTACTTATATATGTTGTTGCCACTTAGTAAGAGCATAGTCTCCTAAGTGCGCGACAATACGAATATGGCATGCTGACTAGTAGAAGCATTGTCTCCTAGGTGCATGACAATATGCTATCATACCTAACATAGCGCAAATGTTTTAGAAATATGCAACGAATGGTTAAGTATTGGGCAATACCCTCTTAACCAATTAACCTCGACTAGTAGGGTGGTAAGCTTATCAGGCACATAATACTACCGCCGCTCCAAGCGCGATCGATCCATTACCCTAATAATAATAATAATATTGTTGCTTGCAAGTGAGAGTACTACTCTGATGCATGACATAAGACTCATATAGCCTTTATTATATTTTAAATTGTTGCTACTAAGTGGAAGCAATGTTTCCTAAGTGGAAGCAATGTTTCCTAAGCACAAGCACATGACACTAACGGCTTCAGTCAAATGTTGACATTTACACATATACATATACATATACATATACATATGTAAAGAAAACAACAATGATTGCAATAAATTCAAATTCATTCATTACATAAAATAGTAGTGCTAGCATAATTGGTCCATAATGGAAACAGAGTAAAAAAAAAAAAAAAATCCAAACTAAGGCTTACAATCCAAGCCTACTACAAATTCTAAGTCATCTTCTCCTAAAGAAGTCTCCATTTTAGTCTTCGCTGTCGCAATGGCTGTTTGGATCTCTTGCAACTTCACCATCAACTTGTCATAATCTCCCTTGGCATCTTTGTAATTCAGCACTCTCTTGGACTTGTCAGCAACAGGCCATAAGCTATCGATGTTAAACTGCAACATACGAGCCTTCGCAACACATTTGACAAGTTGCTTTAGCTCTGTCGTTGATAAGGAGCTCCAACGTTTGTCCATCAATAACATGGCTTCAGTAATCATTTTCATCATTGCAGTAGCTACCTCAGTTCCTAACATAGGAGAACTGGTCCAGAATTCCCTATCCATGGCATTCAAACTCTCCAAAGGTGCTATCAAATGAGATGGTACGGTAAAGCCATGGAAGGAAGTCATCTCCTCTAATGCAACATAGTCCTCTGAAGTTGCCACCATGTCTTCACAAGACACGCCAGCAACTGAGGGAGGAAGGAGCTCAATAGATGCATTGACAACAGGTGCACTCGTGATTTCATCATCAACAGTATGCCCATCATCCTTATAATTGAGCTTTTCAGTCTTGTCGACATCACTTCCATCGTCATCACAGGGGTTTGGAGACTTTCGTAATCAATTTTCTCTAGGCCGTCATCTTCATCATCCAGTACCATCACTGGTGTAATAGCACCACTAGAGCGATGCGAACTCAGAAAAGAGCTTGTGTCGACCTGAAAAAGACGAATAAAGAAAACATTAGACAATAAAAGAAGAGTAATAATAGCAGGTTATACAAAAAAAAAAAAAAAACTTATTACCTCCTCGATGAGTGCACGCTTTGCTGCCCTAGAATCCACTAGCTGAGGTGGTGGATGGTTACTCTTCGGTTTAGAAAGAGGCACATTAGTAGAAGGTTCTAATTTGCCTAATGCAAACTCCTCAACCACTTGAATATTACCGGTTGGCCTATGGTACCTGTTCCTAGGTAGTCTGAGATAGAACTCATAGCGATATATGAGTGGGCTTGCAACGTATCATCTACGGATGCAAAGGCATAGTCACGAAAGATGGCTATACAATTCGACTAGTGCGTCAGCCAAACAATAGAAGCAACTCCACGACGCTCCACAGAAGGAAAGAATAGTATCGTACCGTAGGATGAATGCACTTAAGTCACTTTGAGATTGATGGTAGCATGAATCGAAACTCTGCACAATATTGAGAAGACGCGGCACTCCTCATCAAAACCAAACTGGCGCGCCACTCTGTGAGGGGAGTATACCATCACCCTTTGCTCCAAGAATCGCCCATTTGAATCTCCTTTGTCAAGCAAAGATGGCAGGCCCCTTGGGATGCACCAAAGCATGAACCTAGCTGATTTTTATCTAGCTTACGACGATTATCAACTAAGATAACCTCACTTTTAGAACCTGGAGGATAAAGCCCGTCACCATCTTGATAACCTTCAAGAGACTCTATGAAGGGTCAAAACGTAAACTCCTTCTCGACATCGATAAGCTGAAGAAGTGGTCGATTGATATCTACTCCAATCCATGCCCATGCCCGAGGAGCAGCAAGATTCGAATCTCTATTGATGGCTGGTTGTGTAAGGTGGTTCCGAAACCGCTCACAGAAGAATAGCTGTAAGAAAAGTAAGTCTATATGTGACACGTTCACATATAGACCCTTGGAACAGACAGAAGATTGGTGGTATAAGTCAAGACGTCGGTATAAAGACCCCAGGTAGAAAGGAGCTAGTGCAAAGCATTGGCCTCGTGCAATACGTACAGCCAAAGCAAAAATCTGAGGGCTTACACCTTCTTCTGGCCCACCAGGGAACACAAAAAATGACAACCAAAATGCAATGAAGCCTGCGAGCTCATACCTGTGCATTAAAAAAAAAATGTATTACTTAGAGAAGTCAATTATGAAGTAATAATATGAACATACTTACTCTTTTCCACGAGCTAGTCCTACTACTTGAGGCATGTTCTTTCTCCGCTCTTCGAAGAAATGTGTTATCCAGGCAGAGAAACATGGTTTCTTCTTATCATCTCGGGCGAGCTTTAGAGCCACTAGTAAAGATGCTTCGAGGTGGCGTTCTTCGCGTGAAGTTGCAACTGCAATGTCATTAGTTATCCCAAAATAATGTAGGTTCAGAAGCATGACCACGTCTTCAAGAGTTGGTGATATCTCTCCCCATGCAGTGATAAATGTATGAGTTTGTGTACTCTAGTGAGAAATGATGGCACGCCATACTTCTATCTTGTTTGTGCTGACGAGCCACAAGCGAGTAGAGGTGATGATGGCGTCATAGACTTTGGCTTGTTTCGGCAGCTTCACATATTCCAGCTGGTTGGTGATGTAGTCTACCCAGTCACTCCATCCAGGTGGCGGCTCCTTAAGAAATGAAGTGTGTACTGGAAAGTGGTAGCTCCTTCCTCTCGTTTCTAAACGTAGCACTGAGTCCCCCCTAATGATGCTCCTTGAATTGGCGCGCGGCTCGGGCCTGATTAATCAGCAGTCACCATCAGTAGGCGGAGTTACACATAACTTGAGGCGAGAAGCCTTGTCTCAAAACGTATCTTTAGAAATTGTGTCGTCTATCCATTGGTCTCGCGGAAGCTGAATTTGTGGTGGATTACCATCCTGGTGCATCAGCAAGTCCCTTTGTTTGATAACTTCAACAATTGGTGCTTGCCTAGCTTTAGTTTCCTTCTGTCTGGCCATTTGGACTCCGGTGGCTTGATTGCTTCCCGTTTCCATTGGTTTGACAACAACAGTACATTGAAGTTGACTATTCTTCCCTTCTTTTGCCATCAATCTCTATTGGTTCTTTGGTGAGATAATGCCTAAAAAAAAATTGGATAACAAGACTAGCAAAAGCATCAGAATTATCAAAGTATCATGATCATCAATTTTATCAAGAGTATTGAATTCATGGACGCTATCAAATTTATCAAAAGTGTTGAATTTACTAAAATTATTACTGCTATCCAGGCCACAAAGATCAAGCGTATCAAAGATCATGTACATGAAATAAAATATTATCGAATTCAAGATTATCAAGATATATGGAATCACATCATTCAGTACTGCAACTTCCATTCAAGACAGTAAGGGCAATTCACTACCAAGAGTACAGATAAAAAAAAAAAAAAAATAGAAAGAAAAAAGTCAAGCTGATAGGGCCCTTAATCATGAGTGGCTTTGTGAAGTGCATCTTCCTTCCTTTAAGGATTTCATGCCTACTTTCCCCACCTAAGCATGCAGTAGGAAGTCAATGAACCCTTGAAGGATTACCAAAGTTGTATGGTCTAGCACTTAATTGATTATGAGACATAGTTGCAATCATAAATGTTCCCTTGAATTAGAAAGTTAATTCATGTTGATTATGATCATATGCTCGTTTAGAATAGTACAAAGAATTTCTTTGAACGAACTTAAGGGTCCTGATGCCAGACGACCGAGACAAGCACACACACTAGCAAACTGGAGTTCGTACATACATATGTATCTACACAAAGCAGTTATAAAGTTCTCTAGATGGGAGGAAGTTTATATTTATAAATATTATAAGAAAGGCCACATAATAAGGATAGGACTATGGTTTACCAAACTGGTAGTCAACGATTTTCCGAGGTTGCAACTTCAGCGGTCTAGACAATGTCGTTGTTGTGCGGGTTGATAAAGGATATCGTCTACATAAAAAAAAAAGAGATGATGAATAAAAATAAAAAATAAATAAATAAATATCGTGCTTGTTACTATGATCGATGCTGGAGGCAATTATTTGCATTACGCAATTGCAAGTATGTTATCGAAATAAAGGATGTATTTACCTCTATTGGGAATTTTTTTTCTGGTGCGACTTTAGTTCCTGGCTAGTGTGATAGTGAACTGACATGTAGAGAAATCATCTTATCTTCGATCGTGCGAATTCGATTTTTGGTTTAACTTTGGGGTGTGAGCTGACCCCAGCATCATGGGCATATGAAGAATGGCAGGCCAAGCTCGAGAGTACGCTGTGTCCGCATTACCGAATATTTTAACTGAGGCAAAGAAAAGCTAACGGGAAACATATGGCCTCTATATGCATATACATATACCGTATGTCATTGAAGATGAGTATGGAATGATTTGAAAACTAAAGGCTAGAAGAATATTTTTTTGGCAAAATCGGTTAATATTTCTTTGGATAAGGTCTTATCGTTTGAAAAAGATATGAGTAAATATTTAGATTAAATTTGATAAATATTCAAAGAAGACTTTAAATAGAAAGAAAGGCACCAGATTTGTTTGTCGCCAACGGAAAGGAGAATGACATTCAGGGATTTTAAGTTAAGGAGAACAGGATCGAAGTTAAAGTTCTGATGTTCCATTAAGAATACAAACTTGATTTTGGATATTCTACAGCCTATCATTCGTTGAGTAAAAAAAAAAAAAAAAAGAGAGGATATCATTCATGTTATGGATAAGGATATAACAGATTTAAGGATTAGAGAATCAGTTTTTTTTTTTTTTGGGTAGGTTTGTAGAAAGTTGTGGATATACCTTGGTTACAAGATACGATAATATTTGGATAAGAAGGATCGAAGTTCAAAGATTCGGACAAATATGCAGTAGATGGAAATCTTACGAGACGAAGTCGATAAATTTCAAAGCAAGGATATCGCGAAGATGGAAATCAATCTAATTTTAGTAGATCTGAGATTTGTTATCTGCCGGAGCTATTTTATTTTTTTTTTTTACAGTCAAAAGATTAAAATTCCTTCTTTGTGTCGGCAATGGCGGATGAAAAATGTTGAGGAAGAAGAAGCGCGTGAGCTCACGCGCCTGCAAGGGGATACACATATTTGCCTAGCACGTCACGCCGAATATATGCATGTCTAATATATAATAGGATCAGCATGTACATCCGTCTCCGTATCAAATCAAATATGTGATAATATATTTACTAAGATATTAGCCTTTGCCGAAGATAGCATGAAGAAGGTATCTTATGAAAATTCTAATGTCGGCGGATATTTTTTAATGAACGTAGGAGATTATGGAAAGAAAGTGATCATGTATTATATTGTACAACGAGAAAAGCATTTGGATATAATATATATATATATATATTTAAAAAAAAATATGAAGTTATAATGCGAGATTGATTTGGGCTATGTGATATTGTTTGGAAAGAAAAAGATATGCATGTTGACATTGATTTGGAAGGAGAATATATGTCGTGAGATTGATTTGGAAGATTCAGATTTGAGTTGTTACGATATTTTATCAAATTATCAAAAAAAAAAAAATATATATATATATATATATAATGATAAGGAAGAGTGCTCAGAAATTATACGGAGTATTGGACCCATGATATATATTTATTATCATGAGAAATTGTTTCGCAACTCTTGTACCTACTCTTGGATTTTCTATTATTATAAGATACGATGACCGCGTGAAAAGTCATGTTCATAATATGGATGTCTGATATGGTTTCATGGCCTAATATACATGTCAAGTGATTTCAAGGGGGCAAGATCCTCACGATAAATATAAAGTGATGCGCGCAACTGGACTAGTGCTGTGAATTCGCGCACTACAGTATAATTATATGTACAATGGAATTAGTTGCAGCGCTGATGCTTGACTTTCCTTTTAGTTAACGATTCATCAACGACAATTGAAGTCTTCAACTTTAGAAAAGCACTTGGCAGCATCATGTGCCGAATATTGATCAAATAATGCCCAAAATATTTGAACCCTGTCTAAGAAATTTTGGTCAGGGGGCAAAATGTAAGGGGCTTTAAACATATATATATATATATATATAAATATTATTTATTTATTTGGGCCTGATCCATGGGCTTAGTGACAGGGTCTTATGAGTTTAGTTCAACTATTGGGATGGCTTGGGGAGATTTGGCTTGGTGGGCTTGGAGCAGGGATCGTTGAACCGGTTCGCTGCATCCAACCTTTCTCAGGTAGGCTCATGCACACACAGGAGATGACTACAGGCTTTGGCCCATGAGGAGCTCATTCATGATAAACATGAATTGATCTTGCTCCATCTCATCCGTCAATCACTCAGGTGATCTGACGGTCATCATCCACGTCAAGTGCCTATAAATATTTAATCACTCCTCCTCCTCATTAGGAACTTTTGAAGAGAGAAGACAAACAATAGTTTGTAAAGGAAGTTCTATTCAGAAAGATCAAACAAGGCAATTCAAGTGATTTCTACTCCAACTGCTCAAGAACTGTAAGGTTGACGCGCGAGTTCTACTCAAGCTCCCTTATCTGTCACTTGTGCATTTGAGACACTGAGACTGCCTGTCCCTCCTCCATTGTCATTCTCTCCAACCCATCCTGTCATCAAGTGTCATTTCCTCAGCAGCATTCTAAAGTCACGTGCTAGGCGTGAAATCCACGTGATGCGTGCGTGACAGCTATCATCAAGAATCCCGCATCTACAAATATAATATTATTATTTTTAAAAATAATTATGAAAATACTACTAGGATGAAATTAATCTTAACTTTAGGCAACTTAACCTCGTCTCTTTAGAAAGAAACGAGATAAAAAACATGGAACAAGAGACGAGGTTCCTCCTCGTACATACTTCATCTCTTCAAGAGATGAGACATTAAGTTACTGACCTCGTCTCTTCAAGAGACGAGGTCATCGGAGTCATAACTTGCACTAGCTTTCTTCTTCCTCATTCTACTTTGGAGGAGAAAAGCCCCAAATTGAAAAATCCAAAACCCTAACCCCTAATTTTTTTTTATTTCCAACATGATTCCCAAGCAATTGCCTCCGTATTTTGCGTTATTTGGATCACTAGGCGTTGTGGAAGTGTTAATTTGGTGGAGAAGAAAAGCGATTCACACAAGAAGATAGAATTTTTTTTTTTTTTTTTGGTGTTGCGATTTTGTTCTCCAATTTTGTCCAAATTGTTTGTCGTTTTTTATGTTGCATTGCTATATATTGGGTGTTATGGGTGTTGTTTTGTTGAAATTTTTAAGTGCATTTGATGTTGCATTGTTGTATATTGTTAAATTGTTAAGTGCTATTAGTTTAATTTTTTTTCGTAATCCAATATTGTCCAAATTTTTTATCCTTTCTGATGTTGCATTGCTATATATTGGGTGTTGTTGGTGTTGTTTTGTTGAAATTGTCAAGTACATTTGATGTTGCATTGTTGTATATCATTAAATTGTTAAGTGCTATTACTTTTGATTAATAAAATCCCAATTTAGCTTAATTACATTATTTGTTAAATTAAAATGGGATAAATAAGTTCATATGGGCTAAATTAATAAAATAGGTCCATATAACACGTAATGTTAAATATAGTCAAGGTCGATATCATTGTATTAGGACTTGTGTGAAATATTATGAGGGTGCAATTGATAAGTGATGATGCAACTTTCATGCGTTCGAACTATATTTATGAGATGGCAGGTTCGGTAAGGAAATGGATAAGACGAAGTTTATACTATACGCTCATGGGGATATTATACAAGGCGACGATGGTTTTGGTTATGATAAGCAGCCAGTTGTTGTGGTCAGTGTTAATTGAAACTCATCATATAAGCAAATAGTGGACATCATTTGCAATAGACTCAAGGTAAACAGGTGTACACATCGAATGGAGCTATACCATAGGGTAGCTATTGGAGATAGGATACTGCATTATGATATAATTCCAGTAACTGATGATGATGCTGCACAGGAGATGTTGGTGTCTACTAAAGGGTTAGTAGCTGTTTATGTTCAGATATTCGAAAATGAGTTGTCATAGGCACCTGCAGGTGAAATGGGCATTCATGGGATTGTTGAGAGCCAAGGCTTGGTAGAATTGAACTCTACTCCAGCTTAGACAATAGGGAGCGAACAGCTGAACATGGGTAACTTTCAAATATGTGCACCAGAATTGACAGGCAGTTATGATACGGATGTCATTATGGACTCCACGGCAAGTGAATCAAGTGATGACTACGATGATGGTGGAAATGATCATGTAGAAGCTTGTCCTGAACAAGATACTTTTCCAGAAGTGCAACCTAGGAAAAATGACCGGCGTCAGTTTCTTGCTCCCATTGATGTTGATGTAGTAGGGAGCTCGGTGCCAATACCATTTTTTACTGCTGAAGTTGGCAGTGGTTATACTGCATATGATGATGAGCAGGAAATGAGCACTGGGAATTGGAGTTTCGGTGATGAATTCAAGGTTAGGATGCGGTTTGAGACTAAAGATCATCTGATACGAGCAATTAAAATGTGGCACATATCGAATCATTACAATTTCAAGGTGGTGGACTCGGACCCAAGATCATGGGTAGTTAAATGTACTGATACTCATAAGAGAGGTTGTAAGTGGAGACTCAGAGATAGTTACAAGAAACATGGTGGGTGGTTTTACATAACTAAATATGAAGGACCCCATACCTACTTAGATGAAATAACTGGACAGGATCACTCCCAGCTAGACTCTACCAGCATGTCCAGGTGCATCATATTGGAGATCCATAACTCACCAGATGTGAGGGCGAAGGACCTACAATTGACCATCTTAAAGGAGTTTAGATACAATGTTCATATAAAGAGAATTCGTGAGGCGAAGAGAAAAGCTATTGAGTAGGTCTATGGAAGTTGGGAAGATTCATATGTGGAGCTCCCACATTTACTGAATGCAATAACTGAGGCTAATCCGGGAACAAAATATGAGTAGAGAACCATTGATTCAGATACCGCTGGACATGTCTTTTTAGACAAGCTATTTTAGGCTTTTGGGCCTTGCATTGAAGCATTCCAGTGCTGCAGGTATGTTCTCCATATATGATAAAATTTAGTTAAAACAATAACATCTATGAACTAAATTTCATCTTTTAATTCTTTGTATACCTGTAATCATAGTAGATGGAACCTTCTTGTATGGCAAGTATAAGCACAAATTGCTTATTGTAGTAGCAGTTGATGGGGAAAATCATATTATTCCACTAGTGTATGCTGTTGTCGACGAGGAAAGTGCGGACACTTGGAGTTGGTTCCTTACGAAAGTGTTAGAACATGTTATCAAGGATCGATCAAATATATGCTTGATATTGGATCGGCATGTTGGGATTAAGAGTGCGGTTGAGGGTGAGAATGTTATGTGGCCTAAAGGATAGCCTTGGTGTTGGTGTATCCGGCACGTTGCTAGCAATTTCAATTCTAAGGCTAAAAGTAAGGAATGTGAGGAAATAGTTAAAAGAGCTACATACCAAACCCAGAGAAGAAAGTTTCATGGCTACTTCAATACAGCACTACAAAGTAGTCCCTGGACATCGCGATATTTTCGTGAGTTGCCTCAATGTATGTGGACTTTATGTTACGATGAAGGGTAAGGTTTAGGATAGGTACAACAAACATGGCTAAAAGTTACAATTCAGCCATAAAAGATGCTTGGTGCTTACCCATAGCAGCGTTAGTTAAAAAAACATTCTATAATTGCAACTCAATCTTCAATAAGCAAAGGATGGAGGCAACTGAGGCAATGAGTATTGGGAAGTTGCTCACAGGATTTGCTGCAAATAAGTTTGAGAGATGGAACGACATGTCAAGTGCCCATAGAGTAACGTGTTTCGACTACCAGGAACGAATATTTGAAGTTATAACCGCTCTGCGCCCTACGATGTATGGTCAGAAGGGGGACCACATACAAAAAGTACAGTTGAAGGCAAGCAAATGTACCTATAATGAGTGGTAAACATATAGAATTCCATGCTCACATACAATGGCTATCATGTGAACACTGCACATGGATTGTGTTGCCCAAGTGGGATAGTGTTACAAGTGGGACATCCAGCTTAAGGTATATTGCTGTTCATTCGTACCGGCAGCCGATAAGTGTAATTGGACTCCTTTGGATATTGGGAAATGGCATCCCCACCCAAGCCTTATAAGGAAAAAGTGTAGACCTAGGGAGAAGCACTATCAGAACGAGATGGATATTCCAGAAGGCCCACGAGGTTACTCATGCGATTCTTGTGGGCAGTCAGGGCATAACATTCAAAGTTATCCTAATAGGGGGTCGGCTAGTAGAACAGTGACTGGTCATTTGAGTCGTAGTGGTAAATTTTTGTATGCTTTGTTTTATTGAACTTATCTATCATACTTGTAGATTTTAGTTAGTTCTTTACTTTTATCACTAACAATGTTCATTACTTTTTCTATTACAGATAAATCCAGGACCTAGCGATGACTCTTTACTTTATAAACAACCTGTGCATAGATTGAGGCTGGCATGGGAGGGGCAGGTAAGCTTTTGTCCTCAGACAATTGCTTTCAACATTTGAAGATTGTTACTAATAAGCTTGACGACTTTTCTACAGGAGCACGTTGTCTTACATTGCTGCTGTAGGGAAGCGAGGCTGAGGCAGCAGGATAGCATACCTGCACATCTGGACGATTGATTGGTGCCATTCCTATCTCAGGCCAGTTTCATAGGGGTGGCCTAGATTCCTTTTGTACAGCTTGATTCGCATCTAATCACGGCGTTGGTAGAGAGGTGGCGCCCTGAGACACATGCTTTCCACATGACCACGTGGGAGTGGTTTGTTACGCTACAGGATGTTGCTGTGTTGACTGGCCTTTTTGTAGATGGTGATGCAGTTACAGGCACGGCCCAGCTGGATTGGGGTAATCTATATGAGGAGCTCCTTAGCCTTCGACCTGTGGCGGAGACTCATATGGAGAGTGGTCGTCTGAAGATGTCATGGTTAGATACCCACTTTAGAGTGCTACCTGACTATGCTGATGATCAGACGCCATGCCATGGCATACATTTTGATGTTGCTTGGAGGATTCATTGTTGCAGACAAGTCATCCAACTATGTCCACCTGATGCACTTACATCTGCTCTGGGATTTTGAGAGAGCAGGGCAGTACGCATGGGGAGTAGCCTCTTTGGCATGGTTACATAGGTAGTTTTGCTTGGCTTCACACGTTGACACAAGAGACATTGCTGGACCATTATTTATCCTCTAGATATGGGCCTAGGAGCACTTCCCCCACATTGCCCCAATGCGGTTGTATATTACTACAGTTACAGAGGGCCGCCCACTCCTCAATCATTGAGGTGTGTCTTTTGACGTGACCCAGATAACCATCCACTTACTCATTGAGTACTGGAGATGTTTTGACAGGCAAATTGATCGATAGGTATGATTTCCACTATCTTCTTTCCTACTAGTTGTAGCTTTTACACAATTCATATTGTACTTTTCGTCTTGAACAAGTTGTGTGGGAACCATATAAGGCTATCGTAGATTCCCTGCCTCCATATTGCCGTGCGGGTAGCGATGTTTGGCGTGCACGAGTCCCCCTAGTCTGCTTCTATCTTGTAGAGCATTACTACCCAGATAGAGTGATCAAATAGTTCAGAGGATTTCGGGGGATCCCACACTTGCCTGCTAGCATGAGAGCCCTGCATGAGATTGACATGCAAAGGCGTTCTAAGTGGAATTGGCAGGCAGAGCATGCTAGATAGATAGCTGAGTGGGATGGTCGGCGTGATCGGATTGTGGAAGTGATCCATATGGACATCAGCACCTCTGATGATTACTTTGATTGGTTCCATTCGATCACCCGGTCTTGGATCGGTCGCACAAGGGATGTCATACACTACATGGTAAGCTCATTGACTATATAAGATGTACATGGACATACACCGTGTGTTTTTCATTCCCTAATACACCTATTTTCTTTTGCTTACAGGCAGATTTCTTTCGTTACGTCCCACACATGCCTAAAAAGAACACTCCATCTACTACACTAGAGGTCATTCGTGTAATGGATGAGTTCATGGGAATCAACTTAAATGATCCAGCACCACCAACACCGGGACCTGATGACCCACAGCCTCAGCCAGTACAGAGGCGACGTCCACATAGAGAGAGGCGTGTGCGGGGACAGAGTGGCTGGCCATGACATGTTCACATCACAGACGAACTTAAGTCGTCCGATGTACATGTATTTGATGAACCTGCTCCTCCACAGCTCGTTCATGGTGAACCTAGCCCGTCTTCTTTTATATACTTATTTGGAGAATACCCCTATTCCAGACCCATCATACAGTGAGTTCTATACCCCTTTAGCTCCACAAAAGAGGCGACCATCGCCTTCACATGATATGGGGGAGGAACCCACGCAGGTGGAGCTAGACCCTGTCCCATTTCATCGTTACAGTCCTATTGGTAGAGATGATGAGGGCATGCTCACACAGATTGACCCATCTATGTAGCATCCCCATCAGCGCACACCATTCCCCCGTACGTTTGTCAGACAGAGACAAAGGAGGCGGGGCAAATAGCAGTAGTAGCAGTAGTTACGCATAGATTTTTTTCTTTTCGATTACTTTATACAACTTCTGTGACAATTGGGTTTGGAACTGTATTTGAATGAATTGGGTTAGAACTATATTTGGATGGATTGGGGTGTAATTTGCAATTGGTTTAGCCATCGTAGATGAGGGCTAATTTTTATGTTGTCTGATAGTTATTTACATGTGATTTTCATAGGTTTTATTACTAATGTAAAAAAAAGGCAATTTTTTTTCAAAAAAGTTAGGTTTGTGGAGAAATAGCCTAACCTCATCTCTTTAAGAGACAAAGTTAAACTTTAACCTAACCTCGTCTCTTGAAGAGACGAGATTAGGCTAAGTACAGACCTCTTCTCTTTAGGAGACGAGGTCAGGCACTAACGACCTCGTTTCTTCAGATCAAGTTGCCTAAAGTTGGGATTAATTTCGTCCTAGTGGCATTTTCGTAATTATTTTTAAAATAATAATATTATATTCCTTTTCCCGTTATTCCCATTAGAAAAAAAAGGAATTAAAGTTTGGATAGGTATTTTTTATATATTATGCTCTCTCTCTTTCTTTTACATAGTAATTTTATATATTTTATATATTCCACTCTTTCCTTCCTTTTAACCATTTTTATTCTTTTTTTTTTTTCACACGTTGCACAAGTGCGTCATACACTAACCTTTATTTATCTATGTATTCAAGGGAAAAGGAAAAAAATAATAATTTCATAAATAATTATAAAATTGCTATTGCGACACAAATAATCTTAATTTTAGACAAGTCAGATTCGTCTCTTGAAAATACGAGTTTATAAGTTATTGAACTTGTTCCTGTAGAAGAGGAGTTTAAGAAAAATAAAATAAACTTATCTCTTAAAGAGATAAATTAATACATTATTTTAAACTTATCTTTTCAAGAGACAAGTTCTCGGATATCTATAAAACATTAGTTTTTCTACGTCTCAATCATGATCTTAATTTTTTTTTTCTTCATGGATTAAAAGGGAAAAAAAAAAGATGAAAGGGAAAGTTCATCTCGTTGTCTAAACTAACCGGTTCCCCAGGTAATGATGACAAGCATCATGATGATGGGGGAAAATTCCTAGGTCTCTGTTTGTGTGAAACTTTGGTTTAGGTCTTATGCAAACTGAAAATTATGTGGGATTGAACTCATTGCCTTCGTGAAATTTTCATTCTTTGTGTGTGTGTGAGAGAGGGAAACTTTGGTTTATGTTTTGTACAAATTGAAAATTATGTGGGATTAAACTCACTACCTTTGTGAAATTCTCACTATGTGTGTGTGTGAAACTTCGGTAGTTTGAGTTAGGTGAAAATTGAAAGAAAATAAAAGATGAGGATAGATTGGTCTCTAAGACTATTTTGTGTAGGAGAAACTGTTTGTCATGACAAGAACTTGTCTCTTGAAGATACAATGTCAGAATAATATATTGACCTCTTCTCTTCAAGAGACAAGTTAATTTTGTTTGTTATAAACTCGTCTTTTAAAAAGAAAAGTTATATCACTATAAACTCATCTCTTTAAGAAATGAGTTTAACTTGCCTAAAATTGTGTTTATTTTCGTCTTAGTGGTAATTTTGTAATTATTTATTAAAATATTTTTTTTCCTTTTTACTATATTCAAATAAATAAATACATAGTTTGATAGTATACTTGCTACAACAAATGGCAAATAATTAAGGCCTAGTTTGTTTCAATAAAATTTTTTTCAAGAAAATGTCATTTTATTTTTCCATTTTTTTAAAGAAAAAATAGAACAATTAATGGAAACATTTTGGGAAAAGGAAAATAATAATGTAGTTTTTAAAAAATATATATATAAATGCCATTGGAATCAAAATAATCTCACTTTTAAGCAAGTTGACCTTGTCTCTTGAAGAGACGGGGTCTATCTGTAATATAGCCAACTTATTCTTCCTCATTTCGCGTAAGCTTAAACCCACAAAACCCCAAATTCCGAAACCCTAACCCTAAGTTCCTTCATTGCGATTAGGATTTTGACAAAATCACGGCATGATTTTGAATAGAATCGATTACCAGGTGTTGCAGAAGTAATCAAATCATGAAAAAGTGAAGAAATTCATGTGGAAATTCCCCAAAATCATGCCAAACTCAATAAGTAAGTAGGTTTGACTTTTTTCTTAAATTTTCGCTATTGCTGATATTGCATTGTTGAATATTGGGTGTTGACATCCTAAATTTGCTATTATTGATGTTGCATTGATGTTTGGGTTGAAGAAATGAGGGACTTGCCATTTTTTCCTTTTTTTTATTGTTCCGATGAACCGACTTAGAATAAACTGATTGTTTTTTTTTGTTGGATTTTTGTTGTCAAATGTTAAAGCACATTATATATTAGATGGGTGTTGTATGTAATATTGGATAAGTTATATATAGTGGAGTGAGAATGTGATTTGTATGCTAACCGCATGTACTGTTGATGCTGTCTTGTAGACAATGTCTGATGTAATTATGATTATACTTTATAGTTTTTGAATTTAGAAACCAAATTATGAAATCATCTATTGTTATACATCATACACATTGATCATATATTATTCTAAGACTCGGGTGGATATAGTAGCATTAGCAGATATGCTTAAATATTGCAGAAGTGCAATAGATAAGTCATGGTGCGAATTTCATGCATTCACCCTATGTTTTATGAGATGACAGGGTAGGTGAGGAAATAAATAAGACCAAGTTTGTATTGTACCCTCATGGCAACATTGTGGAGGGGAATGATGGTTTTGGTTATGATAAGTAGCCAATTGCGGTGGCCAATATTAGCAAAAACTCAACATATGAGCAGATACTTGGCATCATTTGTAATAGACTTAAGATAAATAGGTTTACACACTAGGTTAAGCTGTATCATAGGGTAGGTATTAGAGATAGGACATTATGCTATGATGTTATTTGAGTGACTGATGATGATGGTGCAAATGAGATATTAATGTACGCTGAAGGGTCAGTGCTTGTGTCTGTACAGATATTTGAGAATGAATTGGCACAGGTACCTGCAGGAGAAGTGGGTATTGATGGAAATATTGACAGCCAAGGATTGGTAGACTTAAACTCTACTCCTATTCAAACAATAGGTAGCACACAGGTGCTATAAACCCTTGAATTTCATGCTAAGTTATGCTTAAATGCTAGAATTAGAGGTCAATCGAAAACCCTAAAAGTCAACAAGGCTATATCAAAATGAACTTACCCACTAAACATTGTGACCTCTTTTGAATTTTTTAAAACGTTATGACCTAAAACAAACTTTATCCCCAAATATTGTAACCTTTGACAAAATTATAAATATAGATCCTAAAATACAACTTTAAAAAATTTCAGACCCATTTTTTGCAAAAACCATAGTTATATGAGTCCCCCCTCTGCATTTTCCTCTAATTATCCGGACGGAACAACATTTTAGATGCATGAGTTGAGAGGCACTTACGGTGTCCTGCCGTACAAAAGTTTCCGTCAAATTGCCACAGTTGCCTGGAAAAATATTACGTTAGATTTATTTTAATGAGGTAAATTCCCAAAATGATTATGGATGGACGGCCCAATAAGAACCCGGAAGGGGCGATGGGCTCCAAAAACCAGGCAACTGATGCTTAAATTTATGTGCACCCGAGCGACTTCAATAGAGAATGATCCGGAATGAAATTTTTCCTGTTTGTAAACATTTTTGAAACCCAATATTGTGATTCGTTAATATGAACAATTAGTGAAAATGTGATTTTGACATAAACAAGTTTTGTCTTACAAGTCCAATATTTGAATCCAATCTAAGCCATGTTTTGTATTACAAGTCCAATACTTGAATCCAATCTAACTACTACAATGGTCTCTACCAAATTCGAACCAAAAACAATGGTAAATTACAAAGTTTGAATAAAGTAAATCTTAAAGTATTTAAACTTTTTATGCCTCATATAATTATTTATATATATAGCAGCTTAAGTTTTTCATGTAAAAGTATCCGGATGAAATTTATATTGTGGAAACAAACTTTCGAAATCATTAATTCTTAAAAAATAAGTGATAAGAAAGGGAACATATTGTCGAGCCTGACCTTTGATTTCTAGTTTGATTTTCTTTAATTCGGTTTACATCAAACCTTAATCCATTTGACATAAACTCCTTACTAAGAATTAAAAGAAATTTTGAATTTTAAATAATTTTGGAGTCGCTCAATTAAAGCCAAGAAAAAATAAATTAGGATTAATTAGTAGGTTGATCTTAAATTTGCTACTGATCCAATATCAACTGTTTTAAGAAAACAATAACCATAAATTGCTAAGTCCAAGGCTAACCTATTAAAATCTATTAGTTACCACCTTTAATTTTCTAATTATGGATTATTCCCTTATATCTTAAATTCTATTATCACATAATATTTGCAAAAAATTTTCCAATTTTTATTAAGATTTACAAAATTAATCAATTTTATTAAGTTTTATAAAAGTTAGTTAGTTAATTCATTAAAATTTACAAAAGACAACACAATTTACATGCTATTAATTACTTTACAAAAACAACACTTACAATATCATATCAACTTTCACAAAAAATAAATAATTAATTAATTTTTTTAGATTTTAAGTTATCAATTAGGTGCCTAGTACCTACCATTTGAGATCAGACGATACGTAGCTCTTTTATAAAAATTTTAGTTTGTTTATTAATTTTAGAATTTTGAATTCCTTATGCTTTAAATTCAGTTGATTTTTTATTTTTTTTTTATATGAATCTTAAGATCTATCAATTTTCATTTTCACAATTTCTTAAAAAAAATCGATTTTTTCTTCGTGACAAAATTTTCAAGCATACATAAGTACATACTATATCACATAAATCAAATAACTCCACATGTTATGAAAATTAAAATTCCTATAAGGATCATCAATATCAAGCATGCTAATTCCACAAGATAAAACCATGCATTACATTATCAAGGCATACTCAATATTCATATATTACATTAGCTCAAACATCATTAAAATCAATCACCTATTACATTATCACAAACAATTCAATTTTATGGATACACATGGATTACAAACCATGGCACAATAAAAATTTTCATGTCATATTATCTCAGGTATCATTAAAATTTCATTATCACAAGTGACATTAAGATAAAATCTCGATTCAATTTCATGAACATATATACACTATATATTATGGATAAATCAAATATTTGCAAAATTCAATATCAAAACCATTGCATTATCGTTTTAAACAAGATTTCATATTAACACATGTCATGGCAAAATTGTTAGAGAAAATCAATTCTATCTACATATATTAACATTACTAAACAAGTCACATTAAATTATTTATTTATTTTTTATTACAACTACACATGCATATGAATTCATTATTACTACTACTAAGTTTTTCCAATTTCCAATTTTCAATAAAACAAGTCATATTACATGTGTCTTTTCTTCTTTCCCTTTTTTAATTTACTTTTCTTTTTATATTACTCTTATTATTTCATTATAATATTATTATTTATTTTTTATTATTTAATAAAAAAAGAAGATAGACGCATAGGAGATTTATTGTAAACCCTTGGATTTATGATAACCTCATAAGCAAACTATAGGGTCAATATCAAAATCGGAACCCTAAAGACAAAACAAGACAACTCTAAACCCTAGGAACCCTAGACTTGATCAGATAGATTTTAAGACCCTAAAATATTAAACAAATTAGTTAAATGGTGGATACTTTAAAAGTAAGTCAAATATAATATTTATACCCTAAAATGGTAGGAATTTTCAGAAACCTAACATTTCTAGACATTCCTGATAATGGTTTTTACATCCGATTAGCAACACATGAATCAAGACAAAACATATTGAGAAACAAATAATATAAAATCATCATTACAATTGTAAGCCCTTAGATTTTATGCTACAATTTATGCCAAAACTCTAAATTGGAGGTCAATCGGAAAACCTAAAGTCAACAAATCTATAACAAATCCTAGTAAGTTTAGATCCAACAATCCCACACTCTTAACTCCTAAACAATGGAATCGAGATAATTATGGATTATAGTCTATAATAATATAAGGAAGCTTAAAAATATCAAATTCGTTAAAATTTAGTTTGTACCGTGCTTTGGTACGTTAGACGATAAAAATATTCTGATAATACAATTAGATTCATAAAAATATAAGGATTTCAAAAATATTAGTTTTATAATTTTTTAATATCTAAAAATATCAGATATAGCCTAATTACACGTATTTTTTTTACTACCGATATTAATTTGTCTTATATACTATTCATAGTACTACTTTACACTATTCATTACTATTCACCTATTTCTATTTTTCTACCATCTATTCTTACACTCTATCATACCTATTTCTTATTTTTTACTTTTCCCATACAACTTTAATCACATCATACCTTATAAATTATTACTTTTAATTAACAAAAAAACAAAACAAATATCTCTCTCTCTCTTCCCTCTCTCAAACCAGTGCCCCCTTCCCCATTTTCTCTCTCATTTTTTATTTTTTATTTTATTTTATTCATACAATTTTCCCTCTTTAAAACTCTATAAATATCATATCTCCATCCATTTCTTTCATACACTCATTTACCTTACTAAAACTCTCTCAAAATTACCTCTTAACTTTTCTCTCTACAATTACTGCTCATCTTCCCACCTACCATTTCCATGCCAAAATAAGTTCTCTTTTTTTACCTTCCATATTACTAATTTAGGTAAAACTCTTGCCTACACCTTCTTACCATGTCATGTAACTAAACATGACCATGGTGTGTGTCTCCTAAACATCTAATTGTTATGGAAGCAACACTATGTTCATATTTTGTTATTGTTTATGAATAAATATTATTTTATTATTATGTTGTTTTACTGTTGTTTTATTGTTACATGATATCAATTATTGTTCTAATTTAAATTCTATTTATTATTAACTATATTTATGTATATATAAATTTCTTAGAGCATATAAGCTCACTAATATAACCGTTATTTATTTATTTATTTATGCTATGCAATTTATTTATTTATTTCATACTTTTATATTAAGACTAGTCTTTTTAGTCTTAAACTTGTCCTCATTAAGTCAAAACAAATTTTCTTATTTCTTTTTTGGACTTGCCCATATCTAAGTCTGAAAGCCTTGATTCAAGCTCAAACTTCGAATACTTGATATTCGTTATTTGTTTATATCTATATTTTCCATCTTTCTTATTAAGTATTTTTGGCATGTTATCTAACTATAAACTCATGTCATGCATGATCATGTTGAATGTTGTCATAATAAAAGAAAAAAGTTATTTCTTAAGTAAAAGAAAAATAAGGTCAACTTACTTTAAAAATGTAATTTTATCACTTAGAAAAATTTTCATTAAAGTTTAGAAGTTTTATGTCAACAAAATGATTTTCAAAGAATTTTAGACAAAGATCACCATAGATTTTAGTATTGCTAATATACAAGGATTTTTCAAAAGTTAACCAAGAAATTCTTTACTCTTTTAAACCACCATTAAAACCACAATGTTGATAATACTTTGTCATGAGAAATTTTCTTAAAAAACTTGGTTATAATATCGTCACTAATATTTTAATAAATACAAAGACCAAAACAAGCTTTTCAAAATAAGTTAAAATTAACTCACTAAGTAAAGTCTATTTAAGGAATAAAATTTGTAGATAGCTTGAAAAGACTAATTTTTAAAACTAAATTATCTTTTAGGAGTTAAAAAAAAATAAATCATATCACTTATTTAATGACTCAAAAATCTTTAGTTTTATTCCCAAACAACTTAAAATAATTTTGTCAACTTCACTTTTTTCAACCAGTAAGACAATTTATTTTATGAAAAATCATTGGTTAAGACAACATCATTAGAATTATATGTATAATATAAGTTGCATATGTATTAAAAAGATTTTTTAACTATATATATTCATATGTTTGCTATAGGATTTTTGGTTGATAAAAAGTTTGGAAAAATCATGTTTTAAGGGTTGAGATTTTCGTGTCGATTCTATACTGTGTCTTTTTGGAACCCAGATGACCTTTTATGATAAAAATAACCTCAAAAATAGATAGATCTTTTCGAGTATGTAGAAAATGGTATATAATATGTGAAATTTTGAGTTAAAATGAGCAAGATATAACTATTTTAACTTGGATTTTCGCATATTATATACAATTTTTTACATACTAGAAAGATCTATCTATTTCTAAGGTGGCCATTTTAAGTCGGAATCGGAATTTCACCACACACGAATTTTGACAAACTTAGTGAAATAGAATTTACAAGTTTAAGTAAAACTTCCAAGAGATACTCATTTTGGGTATTTTTCTTGTTTAAGCAACAAAGAGCCCGGGTTTCCTTATCCAGAAGACTATTTCGACTAGGAGCTTTTTATTGTCATGACTGAGTGAGTTTATTTCTTACATTTTTTACTTATGTATTTGCTTGTAGAATAGATACACTAGATTTAGGAAAAGATAAAAACATGAAAGCACATGTGCCTTACATATATGGTTGAAATTATGTTAAGCATATCAAGGCAAGCATTGTCAAATAATCGTTGTATGATTAGTATAGGAATGCTATGTCTACGAACTCTATGATCACTTTTAAAACATCTAATATTATGCCATGATTACTTAAATAAAATAATTCATGCATAACACGTAGAGAGTCACATTGCATTCATTACTATACCCTTAGTGGGACGAGGGCATAGTAGTGAGCTCCGTATAACTCGAAAATCTACTTTATGGCGAATGTTTGCCCGATTAAAATGGTAAATAGACACCCGAATTAACTACATGTTAGCGGCTAGTAATGGCTTGTATCAAAACTACAAAAAACTTCATTTACGGATTATAGCCTTACAGCTCAGAACACCTAACCCCGAATGGAGGGGTAAATCCATTCAACATGTGATTGCTAAAAAATCATATGTATTGTTTGCTCATGTGTTTGTTGCATTTCATATGCTTGTTCAAATAACTTGTGTGAATATTTTTTGTTAGAATACTTTATTTTTAGAAATAATTCTTACTAAGCAAGGAAGCTTACCCCCTTATAGATATTTATTGCAGTACCCCTACCTTTGGTTGATGCCCAAGGGTGACTTTTCAAAGGTACTACCTTTTGGATTCATGAGTTTTTGGATGAAGTCAAAGACTTATTGTAGACTTAGACTTAGACTTCTAAGTAAATCTCTAATGTATATCTTTTGAATAGACTATGATAAACTTTATCTTATGATAGGGGAATGCCCCTTTAATATTTTGTAAGACTTTTATATTTAAGGTGCTTGTGTTGTGATTTCCATTCTTAACTACTATTATGAATGTTTTCTTAAATAATTTGTTTCAAAGTTGATCCTGTATGATCGTGAAGGTACACTTCACATCCGATATCGAAGCGCTTGGGATGACTAAGATTGTCATACTTAAGCTTTAATATTGAGTGTGGCGAACTGTCGCAGTACCATTTGGGGCGTGACAATAATATCAAATAAAATTTTATCGGATCATAAAAACATCAGTTTTAGCAACTTATATGCATATTTTGCTTTCTACCAATAAACAATTTGTCTTTTCTACTATTTATTACTATTCACATCATTAAACTTTTTCTTATATTCTTACACAACTACTTTTACACAAACCATAACCTATTCTTACATACATCAAATCTATCTTACTTTTCTTAATCTTTTGTCTTTTCTTTTCTCCTCTCTCTCTCTCTCTCTTCCTCCCCCTCTCCTCCCCCTCTCATGGCCGATGTCCTCCCCTCTCTCCTACACATATTTCTATTTTTCTTTTAAACTTTATTTTACCTATTTTTTCCCTATAAATACTCATCCTCTCCTTCATTTTCCCACACTTTACCAAACTTTCTTTTCTTTCAAACTCTCTCTGTCACGCCCCATATGGTACGTTAAATTTAACAGTCCGCTGCATGCTATATAGGACTTAGGAATTACTACCACAATCATTCTAAAGTCTCATACAGATGCAAAGCGTACCATTACGACAATAAAATATATGAACCAATGGAGATAATAGTTTAATTTGACATACTAAGCATTAGAATATAAACCATGAGTCTACATAATCAATTACAAAAATTCTAGGGGCATTTCCCCGCGAAAGAATATTAAGTTTAAAAGTGGTCTCTTATTGTCATCCGATAAGCATTAGTGTTTTCTATGGAAGTCTATACAAAATTGAACACAAACTTCTAAAAGAAACTCCTATTTCCTATACCTGTTCGGTAGGATGCCTCGGCCTTAGCTAAATATATGAAAACTGCAATAAGAAAAAGCTATAGGTGCGTAAGCTACACTAGCTTAGTGAGTGAATACTTCCATAAAGACATTCATAACAAATCATTCAATTAAGTTATTTATTCAACCATATGGAATGCATCAACAACATGAACAAACAAGACATATGATTAACCAGAAATCATATGTGAATGGATTTACGCTCTCCATTCAGGGTTAACAGATTAACTAATACTGCGCTATTACCGTTGAATTAATATGCCGTTTATGGATCATAGGTAACCAACTTATGTCGTTTATGGATCATGATCAACCAACTCATTTATTTCGTTTATTGATCATTATCAACCAACTTTTAGCCGTTTATGGATCACAGGTAACCAATATATGCTAATGCTTCATCCCCATCGTGAAGTGATTATGTCCATGTTAATTATCAATCTGAATAATTACTAATACCAATTTTTAGGTGATCAACTAATCTCGCAGATAATCAATCCTATAATATCTTAAACAAACATAAGTTAATCACCTAGTTCTGATATTCTTAATACAATTTCTCAACTCATCAACAAGCATACATAATTCCCCACAATTCCCTTCAAGCAAATCTATTTTTATCTTTTGCCTTATGTTATAGTGCAACTAATCACTACAAACACAATCAAAAAATGAATTTAGGAAGTAATACTCACTCTGCCATAGGTTGCCAGTCTCTTAGTAATAATAGTCCGGTGGTAACTAATCCTCGAGATCCAAGTCACCGAAATGAAAGAAATACCTAAATGAGTATTTCAACTCATATATAATTCGTTTTATTTCATAAAAACTACTAAGTTCGTAATTCTCGTGATTGATGTAAATTCCAACTTAAAACGGTTATAACTTGGTCATTTTAACTCGGAATTTCGCAAATTATATATCGATTCCTATCTACTTCGAAAAATCTATCTAATTCTAATATAATATCTCAATTTTGAAAACTTTTGAGTCTTAAAAAATTATGATCAGCAGCCAACATCCATTTTTGAAATTGCTTTTGTGGAGAGTTATGATGTTTCTACTATCCATGCCAATTATGCATGCACTATTAACAAGTTACTATCATGAATGATATGTTATGAGCTTCCTATATGTATGTTCTTGATGATATTCTATTATAAGAATATTTTTAGAAAGTTTCTACTTTACAAGATGTTATGAATATCTAACTTAGCGAGACTAGTTTTGTGTTCTTGATAAGTCACACTTGTTTTAGAAATTTTCCTTAATAAAATTTATTTATTCTTGCTAAAATTAAGTCTTTACTATACCTATTCCTTAAGGTCTTCATTTTTCAATAAAAATCTTCATTTTACACTTTGTAAACAAATGTTTAAATATGGGTTATTCCTAGATCCAAATTTTATAAAAATGATTTTGAGGTGATTTCTTTAAGAAAAACTCATTTGATACTTTAAAAATTAAGGCTCCACTAATCCTATCCTCTACGAACTTCATTTCCTTAATAAAACTTCCATTTTTTGTTTGAAAAATAGGTGTTTATACTCCATCTTTTCCTAGTTACGAATTTCATGTAACTAACATAAGACCCAAATTTTCTATATTGTAAATATTTCTTGTTTGACAAATTTCTCTTAGTAGATCTACCATTAATTTATCAAAATCATCTCTTATTGATACATATTCCATAAGCCCTTCATTTTTTGCATAAAACTCATGTTTTGGAGTTGAAAAATAGGTTTTCAAAATATAGCTCTTTTTCCATCCGAAAATACAAAAGTTTATTTTGCTAAAACAAATTTTGTTCTTGAGCTTTTTGGCTCATCTTCATAAATATCTTAACTAAAAAAAAAAAAGAAAAACATTTATTTACATAAGACAAAATCTTTATGGCCATTTATTCATTCTAAACAAAATAAATGCATGAGATCTCAAATGACATATAAAGGATGGATGTTTAGAAACTAGATCTTAGTGTGATGATCATGTTTGATGCATGAAATAAAGTATACTATTATGATAACAATTTAGTAGCTAGATTTCTACATAAGATCATCATTATATGAACATATATTATGATCATGATAAAAATATGTACTTAAAACATAAGATCCATAACTTATGATGGCTTGATCATTATGTTTTAGTGATTTCACATCCCTAACATAAAGCTCATGGGATTTTTTTGTGAATTCACACATGAATGATCTTATCATTACATGTTTTTGTGGTGATAGTGTATAGATCTATGCCTATTAAGCTTGTAAGACAAGAGGACTTGAAGAAAAAAAAAATGTGTATGAGTGTGTGTATGATGGAGAGGCTCACGGCAAGGGAGAAAAGAAAAGAGAGGATTTGTAAAAAATTCCATAAGTGAAAATGAATAAAGAGAATAAAAGTATAAATGAGAAGGCATAAAAGGGTATATATAGAGAGAGGTATTAGGGTTTGTGCGAATAAATAAAAGGAGAAAAATAAAACAAATTAGAGGGAAAATGGGAGGGGGTGTCGGCCAACAGGGGGAGAGGGAGAGAGAATGAGTGTTGTGTAATTTTTCAAAATTAATTTGCGTAATAATACGTGACAATTTTGCATGGGAAAAGAAAATGATAATGAGTGAAGTGTAAGGATATAAGAGTAGAGCATGGCTTGTGAGTGTGAGTAGGATATGGGCTTGTACTTGTGAATAGTAATGAATAGTAGATTTTTATAAATTACTTATTAGTAAAGAAAATGCGATAAAAGGCTATAACTGTAATTTTTATAAACCGAAAAATTATAATAAATATATTTTTGAATTCCTTATTAAATTTTGGCCTTAAAGAGTATTCCATAATATTTTTCTAATTTTGAGTCTTAGGGCCCGGTTTTCCTGAACGGATCCCAGTCGGGTTCAAAATAGATAATTTTTCAAAAACTGATCTTTTTATGTTTTGATATATTCTTTAGAACTATAATCTAGATCAACTTGCTCTCAAAAGTTTTATGATTTTATTCTCGGTGAAGCCGGACTTAGGATTTCTAGGTTTCTTTCTAACCCTAGCTATTCTGGTTTAAGGTTTTGGTTTCCGATTCAGTTCTCGAATTCAAGCTTGGTCTACAAAGAAAGCCGAGGCTTACACTCTCAAATTTTCTCTCCTCTCCCTTCTAGAAATCATGGCACTTTCCCTCTCATTTCTATAAACCCCTAGATTTTACGATAGTTTTAAAGTAAGTTTAGAAACGAAATTGGAATTGAAACTCTAAAAGCCAGCCAGGTGAAACAATGAGTTATAGAAGCCCTAGATCCGGAAATACTGCCCCTAAAACCCTAAATAATAAAAATAAGATAAACTCAAATTATGAATCATATATACAGCATAAACCCTAAAAAGATAATAAATTCTAAAAATTCAATCGTTTCGGACCTTTACTGGATCAGTTTCCATATCGGATCGCTGATACGCAAAATAAGGTAAAATTTTCTAACAACTAATTCTTACTAGAAAAATCTCTAGATAATCATAAAATATCAAATAAATTTTTTTTTCAGGCCATAAAAACGTTAAATATAATTTTATCTCTACTTGTAACCTGTCTGATATTTTACTGTTACTATTTATTACTATTTGCTTTTATTTCCAATCATTTCTTGCTATCATTTTGTCTCTATAATTTATGCCTAATTCTTACATACAAGTACCTATTTACTACATTTACAAGTTATCACATTACAAAGTCAACTTGTCACTTTTCATTTGATTTTTTTCTTCCTTTTTTCCTCCTTCCAACCTTCTTTACACTTGTTGTCCTCCCCATGCAACTACTTTTTTTTTTATTTCTCAATTTATTTTATACTCTAAATTCCTCATTTTTTTCTCTATAAATACCTACTACCCTTCCTCCATTTAACACTTTACAACTGCCCTCAAATTTCTCTCTTTTTTCTTCCTTTGCTAGCATGATTTCCCTTCCTTGCTACCCTCTTTCTTTTTCAACTCAAGCACAATAATTTAATTCATCTTTTTAAGGTAAACATACTCCTTATACATCTATAGTTAGTATAAGTGTTGTTTCATGCATTATCCATGGATAGAATCTCCCCATGATACATAAAAGCTAGGGATGATAATGCCAAAAATAAAACCTATATCTCATCTATATTATGGTCATGATGATTTTGAGTTTATATTGATATATTCTTGCCATCTAATCTAACTATCTATATGTATAAATATAGTTGTATACCCATTTTATATAAATATGAGCACATTGCTCACCATTTATTTCTTTATTTATTTTATGCTCTTAATATAAATTTTGAGACTTGTTCTTAAGCTAAGTCCCAAACTTGTCCTTAATGAAGTTAAAACAAAAGGAAACTTGTCCATAATATAAGTCCCGAGAAAGTCTTGTCTGAAAATTCTAAGACTTCCATTATTTTGTTTTGCTCTTATTTTGCTTTTATTTACATGGTGGCTGGAATAATTCAAGTCCCAGGAAGTCTTGTTCTAATTTTAAGACTTCCATTTTTATTTTATTTTGCTCTTAATTATTTTGCTATTCAAGCGGACTTGTCCGTTTTTAAGTCTCAAGGAGCCTTGATCATAAGCTAAGGCTCCTAAGCATTAAATTTATTATCTTTCTATTCCTTGTTATTTTTTTTTCATCTCCATAAATGAGGAGTTTAAAATATGATATTTATGTTCATGTAATGAATTTTTTGTAATAATGTTGTTATCCTAAAATAAAGTTTTGAACCATTTTAAATGATAATTCTTTATTATACAAAATAATGATTTCAAATATATTTTCAAAGTGTGAAGAAAGATATTCTGTCAACAAGGAAAATTTCTGTCACGTCCTAAAGGGTATCCTAAATGCGATAGTCCGCCACACTTGATCTTTAAACTCAAGTATGATAACCTTAGTCATTCCATGAGTTTAGACACCGGGTGTAAGGCTTACATTCACCATGTAGAGGACCTTACTTTGGATTGAAATAGCTTAAGAAGACATACATAGAACTAAGGATATAAATCATAACAGTTATGACTAAGATTAATATATTACAAAGATCTAAGGGGCATACCTCCATCAAAATATTAAAAGTCTCTGGGGTCCACAAAAGTCTCTTACAACAACATATAAAAATATAATTAAGGACATTTAATAAGAAGTATATGCCTAAAATCTAGGTCCCGACTTCTTCAAAAAAACTCCTTAAATTTCAAAAGCTATACTTGAGAGAAATGTCCCCTTGGGATAGCCATAGATAATTGTATGCAACAAGAAACTATAGGGGTATAAGCTTGCGAGCTTAGTGAGTTTCACTTCCAAATTAAATACTCCATCAAACAATGGGGCAAGCAAGTTATATTAAACAATCGTATGAAATATACAAGTACATGAGCATACAATACATAAGACTTTCTGGGAGTCCTATGTTGAATAGATTTACGCCCTCCATTCAGAATTAGGTGTTTCAGGCCTATATGACCATAGATTTCAATTTTACTCTCAAACATTTAGTGGTTGTTTCAGGTGCCCACCCACTCATTAAGTATGTAGTTGATTCAAGTGCCTACTCCACTTCCATTTTAATTCAGGCGACCTTGAGCCAATATCCATGTTTTCAGGCCCACTCGTTGCCTAGCTATTATGCTATTTTCTCATAAAGGTATAATAACAAATGTAATGTGACTCAACATATGTTATGCATGGACAATTTAGTTATACGATCATGGCATATTATTTAAGTAGATTATAAGCGATCATAAAGATTTCAGACACTTCAATTCCATACTAAATCATTCACATATTTATAACAATTCTCATTTCGATATTCTTATCATCAATTCAACTAAGCAGAATTTACATGCACATTCAAATTTTATCTAGTGCTAATTATAATGCTACTGTCATTACAAGTACAATAATAAGCATGCAATTTAAAGAAAGCGAACTGATTTTGCCATGGCACGAAGTTCCTCTTAATCGTAATAATCATCGGGAAGGTCTAGTCCAACTCCCAAGTCTCCTAACAAAAGAAATACCTCCAATGAGTATTTTTATGAAGTTTAAATGAAATTTATAAATTCTATTCTAATAAGTTCGTCAAAGTTCGCCTAAGAGGAAATTCCAACTTAAAATAGCCATAACTTATTCATTTTAACTCGGAATTTCACATATTATATACCAATTTCTACCTATTCGACGAGAGCTATCTATTTCTAAAGTTATTTCCATCAAAAAAGGTTATTGGTTCATGAACAGTAGGGTACAGAATGTTATACAAGATTCCCAAACCACAAATCAAATTCTAATTTCAATCCAAGCATCAATCACAAGGTTTGATAGGTACTTAGTTTTCATTATATCTTGAAAGACTCTTTTATATACATATATAACTCAATATCATGCATGATTCATGGGTTTTGATCAATCTATTTCCTCATGTACTTAGATGATGTTTTATGGGGTTTGAAAGATACTATTTTCTTAAGCTTTGTTTTTACCAAGTATATTATTTGTACATGCAATATCTACAAGTTATTATCATGAATGCCATGATATGAGCTATCTATATGTATATCCTTAATGATATTTGATTACAAGAATTCTTTTAGAAAACTTGTGCTTTGCAAAAACCTTTTAAATTACTTGACTTAAGAAAACTAGTTTTATTTCTTGCAAATTCACACTTGTTTTTATTAAAATACAACCTTAATGACCTATATGCCTAATACCTTCATTATTTCGATAAATTTTTTCATTTTGAAGTTGGAAAATAGATTTCTAAATAGGGGTTTTACTTAGTTACGAATTTTACAAGATTTTAAGGAATGAAAACATTGTTTGATCTATATTTTGAAACCTTTCCTTATTTTAGGATTATACCTTGACAAAATCCACTCATTCTTGTTTAAATTAAGTCTTTATTACATATATTCCATAAGGCTTCTATTTCTCTATTAAAATCTTCATTTTGACTTTTGGAAATAGGTATTTAAATGGGGGTCATTTCTAAATCCGAATTTTGAAATTTATGTTTGAGATTGTTTCTTGTGTAAAACTCATTTAATCTTTTTAAAATTAAATCCTAGTCAAGCCCACTACTTAAGGCTTCCATTTCTTTAATAAAACTCTTGTTTTAGGATTGAAAAATAGGTGTTTACTTGACATTTCACCCTATTTACGAATTTCAAGTTTATATTGGGGTTGAATCAAGTTCTAACTTATCTTTTAAAACCTTTTTCTTATTTTGAAAATTTCTCTTAGTAAAACTAAGCTGAGCCCATCAAAATCATGTCTTTAAGTATTTTATAAACTCTTCATTCTTTTTATAAAATACTCATTTTGGGGTTGGAAAATAGGTTTTTAAAATAGGGTTATTTTTAAATCCGAATTTCCAAAAATCATTTTTATTGAAACAAAGACAAATCTTGCACTTGTTAACATATCCTCATTATTATTATGCTACTACAAGTCTTTTATGTATATAAGACAAAAATCATGACATTTATGTGTTCAAAACAACTAGATCTAGAATATCATGCAAGTCATGAATGCAAATGCAACATCAACATTATGTAGATGTGGTTAATAAATGAATACATGCACAAAATATCAATAATAACAATATAAAACAATAATATAGCAAAATAATAGTAAAATAACTTAAATATCAAGATCCACAACATTGTGATGGCAAGAATCTTATGCTTAAGTGTTCTCACATCCGTAGCATAAAAGCTCATGGGAATTTTAATGGAACCATACATGTATAATCTTACCATTACATGTTTTTTTGTGGTAAGATGTAGATCTATTACCTATTAAATGTGTGGAGCTAGAAAAACTTGAAGAAAAAATATTGTGTGTGTGTGTGTTGGGGGGGGGGGGGAAGGTCATGACACAAAAGACAGGAAGAGAGGGAGAAAAAAAATTGCAAGAGTTTGTTTTAGAGAGAAAGAGAGAAAATGAAAAGTGAAAGACATGAAGGAATATTTATAAAAGTGGAATTAAGGTTTGTTTTAATTAAATAAAAGGAGAAAAATTAAACAAAATGAGAGAGAGAGAGAGAGAGAGAGAGAGAGAGTAGGAGGGGGCGAGGGGCACCGGTTTTGGTGAGAGGGAGAGAGAGAGAGAGATGTGAGATATTTTCCGTAATAAAATTCAAAATTTAAAAGTAACTTAAGTAATAAAAGGTATTGGAAAAGTAAATTTGTAAGGAAAATGATGTAAGATTGTAAGAATAGGTTGTAAGGATGTAAGAATAGGGTATGGGTGGTTGTACTTGTGAATAGTGTGATTAGAAATAAAACAGTAGATTAGACAATTAAATTACCGGTAGTAATGAAAATACGATAAAAGGCTATAACTAAAACATTTATAAACCGAAAAATTATATAACTGATATATTTGGAAACCTTATGAAATTATGAATCTAACGGTACTAATAGCATATTCTTGGTATCTCAAGCCCCGGGACACACTTTTAAAAGTTTGTATCCGATCGGGTTTGAAATAGGCTAAAAATTTACCCATATGATATTTTTAAGCATCCTAATATTATTATGAATCAATCTACACTTTTCACTCATATTTCGACTTCTTGGTTTAAGAACACGGATTTACCGGATCTAAATTGCTTGGGTTTCTTGAGGATTTGTTGGCTTAGGGTTTCCGGTTAACTTTCCGATTAGGGTTTAAGCTTGAAATTACCCTAAAAATTAGGGGTTTGCAATTTCAAAACAAGTTCATCCTCTTAAACTTTCATAAAAGATAAGTTGTAAACATAATATTGGAAGGATCATGGCTTAAAAATCCCTTTTTCTTAAAATCATATACTTATAAATATTTGTGAAATATAAATTTCCATTTGCATTCAAACCAATGTTTTTATAAACTTAAAATTTTTTGTTTTCCATAAAGATGTTTTAATTGAATTTTTTTTGGACAATATCACTAGGATCATACATGTATTTTGAACTAATATTATTTATAAGTTATCTTTTGCGTATAAAAATAATATATATTAATTTAGAGAGTTTACAAGATGTAAAAATGGCAAAAGGTGATAAAAATCAAAACTTGAATAGTTTAGGATTAATCAGTATAGTACCATTCCAACCCTTAAATGACCACCAAAATTTAAAATAACTTTATAAATAGATAGATCATCCAAATTAGGTAAAAATCAACTACTTATACGCAAATATCGGAGTTAAAATTAACAATTTATGGCTATTTTAAGTTTGAATTTTCGTAACCTAAAAAATGACGCGAATTTAATTAATAGAGTTAGAATTTTAAATAGAATCTTTATGAAATACTCATTCTGTTTTTTTTTTTTTTTTTTTAGGTAACGAAGAATACACCGCCCCATTTCTAAAAGACTATTTTGATTAGGAAGGTTGCAAAGGTAGAGTGAGTTTCCTTGCATTTTTCGTATTCTTGCTTATGCTTGTAATTTAATGCACTAGAATTTGGACAAAAGATAAAATTAAATTGTTTACGAGAGTATTTTAGGAATATGTTGTGAATTTCATGCTTGATCAAGAAATCATAAGCATATTGAAACTACTAACATTTGACTAATATGTTTGTTTCGATATTATGTTGTTATATGTGTGCAAAAATTGTGTTAATCCCCTTTAAATTGGAAATTTAACCTGATTTGGAAATTAAATTATAAATTGATCATGCATGGCATAAAGTTGAGCCGCATTTTCATTTTGACTACTTCTCCTACGTGAGGGATTGGAAAGGTAAAGTACCTAGCTCCAGCATGAGGAACTACTACGTTCGGGGATACGGCCTCATAAAGGAGCCATACCGAATTGATCACTTTGGGTAAGGAACCTGGGGACTAAGTAGTGATGGTCAATTGGGACCTAATAGAGTGTGGTTGGAAGGACCTCATATATTTAAAGCATTCCCTAGCCCCTGACATTAACAGTATAAAATCCATTCTACATACAATTTTTGGTAGGTTGTGCATATGTGTATAACATATGATTGATGCATTTATATGTTTGAATAATTAGAACTTGCTTTTTTTATGGCTACAATAGTGTAAGAATCTCATTAAGCATGTTGTTGCTTACCCCCAAATAGAATTTTGATGCAGGATTACCTTTGGGCCAATTTTAGAGATTCAATGGACGAGATAGACATGATAGGATACCGAGAGCCTTTAAAGGAAATTTATTTTTGGCTTTTGATGATAGATTTCCTAAAAATTTTCTATCTTAAGTGTTTTTGGAAACCTTTCTAGATGTAAGACAATTTATATAATTATCGAGGGATTGCCCTTTAGAGTTGTAAAACCTTATATTTTGATGAAATTATGATAGTATTGTCTTGTATGTTCTATTGCTACTATCTTAAAATGCACATGTCCACCGGTGTCTCCTCATCTTGAAAGTATGCCTTGTACCGATATAAAAGCTTTCAAATAACTAAGGTAATCATTCTTAAGTTTTAATATTGTGTACAATGGACTATCATGTTTAGGATATCCTTTGGGGTGTGGCAGTTTAAGTTGGTATTAGAGCATCAAGATATGGGAAAAAGAGGAATAAGTTAGAATTAAAAGACTGAGAAATATAATAGCTTAAGAACCAAACTATATAATTGCTAAGAAAAAATTTGTTGGATATTGAACAGTGAGATGAACGTTTGGTTATAAAGAAGTTAGATAATTTCCACCTCCAGGGAGACAAACCTTTAGTAGAATATAAAAGGAGGCTAAGAGTTTTAGGTGAAGATGTCGACCTGACCCATAAGCCAACGATGCTTAAGGAAATCTTAGGGATACGGCAAGTGGGCTTGTATGGAACAAAGTAAGGAGATCATATATTTTATGATCACTTTGAAGCCTTATGGACCGAGCTTGAGATAATATATGTCTTAGAAAGAATTGACTAACTCCTTAAACATCACAAGTCTTCCCATAGGCTATCTTTCATAACTACCAACAACGAAAGGTTGGACTTGCCAAATTTCCGCTTATGAAAACCAATCGATGGAGGATACACATATGTGAGTGATTTTATGACCGACTATCAAAACTTCATGGTAGGTTCTTTCTTGAGTATATTAAGAAGTGGGGACTCGCACCACCGACTATGAATGAAGGAAAGGAGCCATAACCTAACATCATGTCACAAACTTAAGAACGAGACGAAGATGTGGATTCATGAAGAAAGTGTTGCGTGATCTTGAAGAATGTCATTTACATGTTGCCTAGCTTTATTTAAATCTAGGAAGAGGTGATTGAGTACCATCGCAAAACCAATTGGGGAATAACCTTGCATTTACCCCAAACCAACAAAATGACCTTGTTGTCACCATTGGACAATTAACTCAGTTATTGAACACATTGGTTCAACAACAAAACCAAAATATAACAGCTCCTGCTCCACCTCAAAATGCTCATGAAGCCATTGTAGAAGCATCTGCTCCACCCGAAGTGCACTCACATACTACACCATTAACCCTTTCTTTCCCCCATCCACATAGAAGCACACTTCTGAACTTCATTAAAAGTAACCACTATTTTGATGGAGCCTTTGGAAAACCATGTGAAGCCAAGGACCGGTTAGCCCAAGTTGAGAGGTCGTTCGCTACTTTTGAAGTGTCTTATCATTTGAGGGTCGATTATGGGATATACATGCTAAGGTTCGATGCTCGGGCATGGTAGGAGTCTAAGAAGCAAGAATTGTCTGCTCTAGTTACTTGGAATATTTCACTAAAATTTTTTGGAGAATTATTTTCTAAAGAGTCTCAAAGTTCAATACAGTGTCAATTTCCTATACATCTCTCAAAGTAGACAGACCATTGAGTAGTACGAGACTACTTTTAGCAGTTTATTACAATATCCTCTAGATTCCTTTAAGTATAGCAATGAGTTGAAAAAGGAAAGTTTTTCTAAGTGGCTTGGATGAGAAGTTAAGAGTTGGTTTAGAGGATTTCGATATCCACACCTTCCATGAGTTAGTTAAAAGAGCTTGGATTGTTGAGGGAGCTAAAAAGAGAAAGGCAAGAGCTCTGGAAACGAAAGTGGTTGTTCTTGGAAAGAGGCCACATGAAGGCTCAAGCTTAGGATTCCGAAACAAGAAGTTCAAGTCATTTGGGAGTTTCAAGGGAAGTGGAGCAATTGGAAAGAAACACTCAAGATTAAAGTCACTTGTTGGAAGTGTAAGGGGAAACACTACCCCAAATCTTGCCCACAACTATAGTATAAGTGCTACTTTTGTGGGACAAGATCTTATACTATCCAAAGAAGAGCTTGATGATTTGTTTTGTTTGCAAGCAGCCAGAGCACTTTGCTAATGAGTGTTCTAAGAGGAAAAACACTTTAGCAAAGACAACTAGTTCTGCGAATGGATCCATGAATGCCAAGATAAAAAATGGCAATGGTAATGGTAATGGTACTTGCTTTGGAATAGCAATGCATGGAGTGTGAATTTACAATGTAGAAGGACAGTGGATGTATAAGGAAATAGATAACGAAAAATGTGAGTTTGCTGCCCTCGGGAGGATGATGTCCAAGACTATGGACTTATCGCAAGTTACCCTTAAAAACTTATATATCATTTTTCATTGTTTAGAAGTTTTGCTGAAAACGAAAAATATTTAGAAAGAAAACAAAGTTTAGCTAGAACCATAAGTTATATGGGTAGCTTAGAATGATGTGTATACGAGTTAGTAATTATTACATGCGAACATAAGTATGAGTAGCAAGGATAACCACCTATGTCTTGTTCGACACAAGAGCCACACACTCATTCATCACTACCATTTTAGGTAGAGGAATTGGTTTGCTAATAGTTACCACCGCCTCTAGCTTTCAAATAAAGACTCCATAGGAAGCGTAGTGATAACTAGTGAAGTGTTGAAAGAATGTCCAATGGAGATTCAAGGGTACCCTACGAGTAGTGATCTGATAGTGTTAGAAATGAGCAAGTATGAAGTAATATTAGGTATGAATTGGTTAACACTCGCTAAATCTGTAGTGGACTATGGAAGGAAAAAGGCGAGCTTTAAGGATCTAGATGGGAAGAACATTGAGTTTGTGGGAGAAACCATGGTTTTAAGAAAGACGGAGCTAAGCTTGTTTAAGTTGATAATAGGTGAAGAAGTTATATCAGAAGGTGAAAGTCACTTTAATGCCATAGAGAAGAAGGAAGAATCGTCTAAGATATATGACATACTAATTGTTAACGAGTTTCCAAATGTCTTTCCTGATGAACTATTGGGTTTACCCCCTAAAAGAGAGATCGATTTGGAGATCAACTTGGCATTAAACATGGAACTAATATCTAAAGCACCTTATCATATGACTCCCATCGAATTGAAAGAGTTAAAGAAGCAGCTATAAGAGCTTTTGGACCAAGGATTTATGAGACCAAGTGTCTCAACATGGGGAGCACTAGTTTTATTCGTTAAGAAAAAGGATAGGTCTATAAGGTTATGTATTGATTATCCGAAATTGAATAAGGTCACTATAAAAAATAAGTACCCACTCCCATGAATCGATGAGCTCTTCAACCAGTTGTAAGGAGCAAGCATGTTTTCTCGCATCGATGTGAGATCAAGATACCACCAGTTAAGGATTAAGCCAGAAAATGTACCAAAGACTGCTTTTTGGATCCGTTATGGCACTATGTGTTTTTGGTGATGCCCTTTAGTTTGACCAATGCACCAGCCGCTTTTATGGATCTAATGAACCGAGTTTATAAGCCCTTGTTAGATAGATGCATGATAGTCTTCATTGATGACATTCTAATCTACTCGAAGACCAAAGAACAACATGAAGACCACTTAAGGATGACATACAAACTATGAGAGAACATAAGTTATACACCAAGATTTCCAAGTGTGATTTGTGGTTAGATAAAATATCATTTTTAGGACACGTCATATCAAGAGAAGGTATATTAGTGGACCCTGAGAAGATAAAGGTTGTAATGGAGTTGTGCCATCGAGAATAGTGACGGAAGTGAGGAGTTTTCTCGGATTTGGAAGGGTATTACATAAAGTTTATGAAAGATTTCTTGAAGATAGCTAAACCTTTGACATAGCTAACTCACAAGAATGGTAAATTCATATAGATAAACAAACGTGAACGAAGTTTCTAGGAGTTAAAGCAACGACTCATTTCTGCCCTGATCTTAGTATTATCAAGTCTTGAGAAGCCTTACACAATACATAGTAATGCCTCAACAAATGGTCTTGGATGTGTACTAATGCAAGATGGAAAAGTGATCACCTATACTTCATGACAATTAAGGTAGCATGAACAAAATTATCTAACGCATGATCTAGAATTAGCTACTGTCATATATGCCCTGAAGCTACGAAGGCATTACCTTTATGGACAAAGATGTGAAATTTACAAGAATTATAAGAGTCTCAAGTATCTGTTTACAAAAAAAAGAGTTGAACATGAGATAAGGGAGATGGTTAGAGTTGATTAAACATTATGATCTTGGAGTTAAATATTATCCAGGAAAAGTAATGCAATTGCAGATGCTTTAAGTTGCAAAAACCATTAAGAAGTTGCTGCCTTGCTTACAAACTAAAAGGAGTTGATAAGAGAATTCGAGAAGCTAAGTACTGAATTTATGGGACAAGATGCAGATATAGAAATATCTAGTCTAGTAATGGAGCCAACCTTCATGGAGAGGATTAAGGAAGCCCAACGTTATGACGAGACAATACAAAAGATTAAGAAACAAGTACAAGAAGGAAAGTATACCGGTTTTACGATTGATGAAGAGGATATTGCAAGAATAAAAAGACAACTTTGTGTACCGGATGATGAGGAAACAAGAAAGGAAATTATGAGTGAAGCTCATAACTCGAGCTACACAATACACCTAGGAGGAACAAAAACATACCAAGATCTTAATAGCCACTATTAATGAAATGGGATGAAACGAGATGTAGCTGATTATGTAATGAAGTGCCTGATATGCCAATAAGTAAAAGGGAACATCAAAGACCGGGAGGATTATTGAAACCCTGTCTATACCTGAGTGAAAATTAAACCAAATCTCTTTGGATTTCATGTGCGGGCTACCAAGAACATCGACGGGATATGACATTATATGGGTCATGATAGATTGTTTGACCAAATCGACTCACTTTCTACTGATCAACATGACTTTCTTTATGGACATGCTAGTAAAGCTCTGCATGAAGGAGATATTACGTCTACACTGAGTACCCATAGGAATTGTGTTGGATTAAGACCCACGGTTTGTTTTTAGGTTTTGGACTAGTTTACAAAAGTGCATGGAGATAAAGCTACATTTTAGTACGGCTTATCACCCTCAAATCGACGACCAATCAAAGTGAACAATTCAGACTCTGGAAGACATGTTGCATGCTTGTGTCATGAAATTCAAAGGAAGCTAAGACGCCCATTTGCCATTGATAGAGTTCACTTACAACAACAATTATCACTCGATGATCCAAATGCCACATATGAAGCCTTATATGGATGATGATGTAGATCACCTTTGTTCTAGGACAACGTCGAAAAGCTCTCTATTGGACTAGATTCGGTACACGATGTAGTAAACAAGGTGAAGGTGATTCGACAAACAATGAAAGAGGCCTAGAATAGACAGAAAAATTGAGCAAATTAGAAAAGGCAACTTCTTAAATTCTAAGTGGGAGATCACATGTATCTAAAGGTGAACTCAATCAAGAGTATTCATCGGGTATGCTCACAAGGAAAGTTGAGTCCACGGTATATCAAAACTTTCGAAGTGCTCGAATGAGTTGGAGATTTAGCTTATTGACTAGCTTTGCAGCCAAATATATCAGGAGTACACAATGTATTTCATGTATCATTTCTACGTAAGTATGCGGCCAACCTAGATCGAGTAGGAGAGTTGAAGCCAGTATTGTTAAAGGAGAACCTTACTTACAAGGGACACCCAGTGCAAATTTTGGATCGAAAAATTCAGAGTCTACGGAATAAGGAAATTAAATATGTCAAAGTCCTTTGAAGAAATGACACACATGAGGAAGCAACCTAGGAGTCCAAGGACGACATATGACACAAATATCCAAATTTGTCTGAGGAAGCAAGTATATTAGTCAAATTTTTAGGGCAAAATTTTCTTTAAGGGGGGTAGGTTGCAAACCCCTAGATTTTGTGATAGTTTTAAAGTAAGTTTAGCACCAAAATCGGAATTCAAGCCCTCAAAGTCAGCTAGGTCAAACAATGAGTTATAGAAGCCCGAAATCTAATAATACTAGCCCTAAAACCCTAAAATAATAAAAATAAGATAAACTCAAATTATGAATCATATATATAATATAAACCCTAAAAAGATAAGATATTCCAAAAATTCAATCGTTTCGAACCTTTACAATATTAGTTTCCATATCCGACTACCGATATGCAAGACAAGGTAAAATTTTCTAATGATTAATTCTTATTAGAAAAATATCTAGATATTCATAAAATATCAGATAAAAAATTTTTTCGAGCCATAAAAACGTTAGATATAGTCCATATATATGCATTTTATTTATGCCAGTAACCTGTTTGATATTTTACTGTCACTATTTATTACTATTCACTTTTATTTTCTACCATTTCTTGGTGCCATTTTGCCCCTATAATTTATGCCTATTTATTACATTTACAAGTTATCACATTGCAAAGTCAACTTATCACTTTTTATTTGATTTTTTCCTTTCTTTTTTCCTCTGTCCAGCCTTCTTCATGCCTGCTGTCCTCCCCTATGCAGCTACCTTTTCTTTTATTTTTCAATTTGTTTTATACACTAAATTCCTCACATTTTTCTCTATAAATACCTACTACCCTTCCTCCATTTAAAAATTTACAACTTCCCTTAAATTTCTCTCTTTTCCATCTTTTTTCTTCCTTTGCTAACGTGATTTTCCCTTCTTATTGCCTTCTTGCTTTTTCAACTCAAACACATTCCTTTGATTTATCTTTTTAAGGTAAACACACTCCTCATACATCTATAGTCAGTATAAGTGTTGTCTCATGCATTATCCATAGATAAAATCTCCTCATGATACATAAAAACTAAGGATGATAATACTAAAAATGAAACTCATATCTTATCTATGTTATGATCATGATGGTTTTGAGTTTATATGGATATATTCTTGTCATCTAATCTAACTATCTATATGTATAAATATAGTTATGTACATATTTATATCAATATGAGCATATTACTCACTAGCTTAACTTTTATTCCATGCTCTTAATATATATTTTGAAACTTGTTCTTAATCTATGCCTCAAACTTGTCTTTAATCAAGTTAAAAGAAAAAGGGAATTATCCATAATTTAAGTCCTTAGAATACTTTGTCAAAAAATTCTAAGGCTTCTATTATATTTGTTTTGCTTTATTTACATGGTGACTACAATAATTCAAGTCTTGGGAAGTCTCATCATAATTTTAAGACTTCCATTTTATTTTATTTTGCTCTTAATTATTTTGCTGTTCAAGGGGACTTATCCATTTCTATGTCGTGGGGAGTCTTGATCATTAACTAAGGCTTCCATGCATTAAATTTCTTATCTTTATATTTTTTATTATTTTTGTTTTTATCTCCATAAATTGCAAGTTTAAAATATAATAATTATGTTCATGTACATGAATTTTTCATAGTGATATTGTTATGCTAAAATAACATTTAGAACCATTTTTAAATGATAATTCTTTGTTATGCAAGATAATGATTTCAAATATATTTTCAAAGGGTGAAAAAAGATCTTTTGTCAAAAAGGAGAATCTCAAAACAAGTTCATCATCTTAAACTTTCATAAAAGATTAGTTGTAAACATAATATTGGAAGGTTCATGACTTAAAAATCCTTTTTCTTAAAATCATATACTTATAAAGATTTATGAAATATAAATTTCTATTAGCACTTAAGCCAATGTTTTCATCAACTTAAAATTTTCGGTTTTCCATAAAGATGTCTTAATTGAAATTTTTCTTGGACAACATCACCAGGATTGTACATCCATTTTGAACTGCCAATATTATGTATAAGTTATCTTTTGGGTATACAAATAATATATATATATATATATTAATTTAGAGAGTTTGCAAGATGTAAAAATGGCAAAAGGTGATAAAAATCAAAATTAGAACAATTTAGGTCAGATTTTTATAGTACCATTCTGCCCCTTAAATGACCTCAAAAATTAAAAATAACTTTAGAAATAGATAGATAATTTAGATTAGGTAAAAATCGACTACTTATACATACAAATTGGAGCTAAAATGAGCAAGTTATGACCATTTTAAGTTTGAATTTTCGTAACCACAAAGATGACACAAATTTAATTGATAGAGTTAGAATTTTAAATAAAGTCTCTATGAAATATTTATTATGAGTATTTCTTTTGTTTAGGTAATGAAGAATACATCGCCCCGTTTCCAGAAGACTAGTTCGATTAGGAAGATTGCAAATGGTAGAGTGAGTTTCCTTGCATTTTTCGTATTCTTGCTTATGCTTGTAATTTAGTGCACTAGAATCATACAAAAGATAAAATGAAATTGTTTATGGGAGTATTTTGGGAATGTGTTGTGAATACCATGCTTGATCAAGAAATTATAAGCATATTGAAACTATTCATGTTTGATTAATATGTTTGTTTCGATATTATGTTGTTGTATGTATGCAAAAATTGTGTTGATCGCCTTTAAATTGGAAATTTAACCTAATGCGGAAATTAAATTATAAATTGATCATGCATGGCATAAAGTCGAGTCGCATTTTCATTTGTACTACTTCTCCTATGCGTAGGGCCGGAAAGGTAAAATACCTAGCTCCAGCATGAGGAATGACTACATTTGAGTAATATGGCCTCATGAAAGAGCTATGCCAGATCAATCGCTTTAGATAAGGAACTTAGGGACAAAGTAGTGGTGATTGATCGAAACCTAATAGAGTGTGATGGTTGAAAGGAACCTACATATTTAAAGCATTCCCTAACCCTCGACATGGATGGCTTAAAATCCATTCTATGTACAATTTCTGATAGGTTATGTGTATATGTGTAACATACGATTGATGCATTCATATGTTTGAAGAATTAAAACTTGTTTGTTATGGATACAATAGTGTAAGAATGTCATTAAGCATGTTGTTGCTTACCGCCAAATAGATTTTTGATGCAAGATTACCTTTAAGCCAATTCTAAGGACTTAAAGGAGGAGATAGGCATGATGTGATACTGAGAGCCTTTGGAGGAAATTTATTTTTGGCTTTTGATGGTAGATTTCCTAGAAAGTTTTTTACTATCTTAAGTTTTATTAGAAGCCCTTCTAGATGTAAGACAATTTATGTAATTATCGATGGAATCCTCCTTAGAGTTGTGCGCATCTCCGCTGGTGTCTCCTCATTGTTGAAGTATGCCTTGTACCGATATAAAAGCATCTGGTGACTAAGGTAGTCATTCTTAAGTTTTAATATTGTGTATAGTAGACTGTCACGTTTATGGTACCCTTTAAGGCGTGATAATTTCCCTGTCTCACATTTTCATTTTCTTCTTTAGGTAAATATACTAAACTGCCTCCCTATGTTATGATATGTATTTGATTTCATTTCCATAAAATATCTCCATAATGCTTCAAGCTAGAGATGGAAAAACACGAGATAACATACTATGTTTCCTGCCATGTTCATGTTTATATTTGTGATATTACGTGTTTTCACTTTATGTTATTGTTAACTAATCTAACTTTTTATAAGTATTTATATATTATTTAGAGTCGTTACTCCCTAATCTAACATTTATTTCATGCAATTTATTTATTTATTTACTTGCTCATAAGATTAGTCAATTCTAGTATTGTATTAATTCATAATCAAATCCAAATGAGACTAGATCATTTCAATTCTCGGTGAGTCTTGACTAAAATCTAAGAATCCCACTTTAATTCATTTAATCTTGTTTTTTTTTTTTATTATTATATATGGTGACTAAACTATTTCAAGTCCCGGAGAGCCTTGGTGATAAGCTAAGTTTCCCATGTTTTTATTTTGTTTATTATACTTGTATTTTTATTTTTGATGTTTGACTTTTTATTTTAAGATCACTTTGTTAGTAAAATATTCATGAGTTTTGTTTTACATCCATGTACATAAGTGCTCCTAGTGATATTGTCATAATGTTAAAATGAATTCTTAAACTTTATATGTTGATAATTCCTTACTATGTAAAATATTTTTTAAAACTTATTGTCAATGCCTAGGAGACACTTTGTACGAAAGAAAAATATGAAACAAAATCAATCTCTTAATTTTCTCAAAAATGTCAAGACCTAAGTGTAATATTTTGAGATTTTTACAACTTGAAATTCTATTTTTAAAAACACATAAGAACTAATGTTTTGGCAAATGATTTTTCAATGAAAATTTAAACAAGGATTACAAGGAATAAAATAAAGTATGATACTTTATTTTAAGCTCAAATAATCTATTTGTAAGTACTAAGTAATAAAAGTTCACTATAAAGTTTAGTTTATGTAAACTTAAGTTTTTCAAATTGTCATAAGGACTTTTGGTAAAGAATTTTTCCTTTAAGCGACATCACTAGGATCATGTATGTATTATGAACTACTTTCGAGTCCCTAATATATTTGAGTATAGGGATAATTTATATACTTGTCTTAGAAAGTCTGCTTAAGGTAAAATTTGCAAAAATTATCAAAATGAACTAGAACTTAACTTTGGACACAATCTAACCCCTCTAGTTCCAAGATCTAAATGACCTTAAATGTCTGTTATAGCCTTAGAAATGGATAGAGCATTTGAAGTAGGTAGAAATTGACTACTTATATGCAAAAATCAAACTAAAATGAGTTAGTTATGACCGTTTTAAGGTCTAAACTTACTAACCACGAAATCTACTGCAAATAAAGTTAATAGAGTTAGAAAGTTGAGTAAGACTAATATGAAATACTCATTTCGAGTATTTTTTTTAGGTGACGAGGAATACGAAGCCCCATTCTTGAAGGACTACTTTGACTAAGAAGATATCCAATGGCCGAGTGAGTTTATGTTCTTGCTTTACATATTCTTGTATGTGCTTGTAGAATAGAGCACTAAAACAGAGAAAAAAAAGATAAAATTAGAAATGCATGCGGGATCATCATCGGATTATGCTTGTGCTTCATCTTGCTTGACAAATGAAAAGTAAGAATATCATAACTTGAATTGTTGACTATCACATTATGTTCCTTATTATGTTGTTACTGTGTGTGATTACCTTGATGGTCACTTTTGAAAAGGAATTAATTCGGATAAATGCTGATTAAGAAAATTATCATGCATGACATAAAGTCGAGTTGCATATTTGCGTTACTACTCTCTTGCGTGGGACTAGAGATTAGTAGTGGTGGTTAGTAGGAGCAAAAAATATACTAAAATTGGTAGTTTGTAGAAATCGGAAGTCCACAAAATTTGGTGATCATATAGACCTGTAACTATCCTTAACCCCTTATATGAAGGGTATAAATCTATTCTACATATGATTCCGGTTGATCTATGTATCTATTGTTCATTTGGATGATGCATCTCATATGTTTGACTAACAATTGAATTGATTATATTTATTGTATGTGTACACTATTGTGGGGAATTTACTCACAAAGCAAGATGTGCTTATACTCCCATAGATTTTTATTGTGATAGGAATACTTGTGGCTATACTTAAGGGAAATCTTTCCACAGGTAATGACTGAGGAGTATGGAGAGTTTTTTGAAGAAGTTTATGAGAAGATTTTGGCATAGACTTCCATAAAAATCTCCTTATGTAGTATTTGGATGTTGAGATAGAACTTTACTTTTGGAAAAACTCAATGGTTTGTATTTCCTTAAAATTTGATAAAGGTATGCCCCTATGAGTTTTAAGACTTTAATCTTTAAGTTATAAAGTTTATGTTTAGATATTCTTGAATACTATTTATTGCTATCTTTTTTAAATTGCATAACTCCACCAGCGTCTACTATTGTTATAAAATCACGTCTTGCACATGATATCGAAGCTTTTACATGACTAAAATATCCATTCCTAAGCTTTAATATTTTATGTGGCAAACTATCATGTTTAGGATACCTTTAAGGGCATGACACTTACCTGGATCGTGGAGCTCTAATGGGTTAAGGATTGGGTCGCACTTGACCCGACTAGTGGTGAAGCTAGGAGAGGTCGCCTAAAGGTGGCGTGGTGGTGGTAAGGTATTCAGACAAAGTTAGAGAAGATCGATAACTAGTTCGGTGATGTTAGCTTCAATGTAAGGTGGTGGCAAGTGGTGTTTCGGGGACTAATGGTAATAGTAAATGGTGGTGATACTACTATCGACACTCCTGAGCTTCTTTGAGATAGATTTTGCTACCTATCCAAAGTTCTTGTCCTCCTTAAGCTTTCTTATGATATCCAATTTGTCCAACTTTGCTTACAAAAACACGAATTAGGATTAGAAGCTTTGAAACCCTAATTGAAATTCATGAACATGAACTCTAAAAATTGAATCATTTTTCAAGGTTAAACTTTTGAGTTAGGTCGTTTATGTCCTATTTACACTACTAGGGTTTCAATTTTAGTCTTTGAACTTGCGAATTTTGTCAATTTCAAATATAGGGCTTTTTGGTCAATTTTAGCTCGAATTTTGATACCCTTAATAATTTGAGGATTTGATCCCAACTAAATTCGATATTTTCATCTTATATATCTATATGAAGCTTCTTATATCTTTTTACTTACCTAAACAATTCAAATTCAGATCAAATTATGATGTTTTAGGAAAGTACCAAAATGACTTTTCCCATTTTCCATCTTCGATTTTTCCCACAAAACCCTAGATTAATCTACAAGTTTAGTACCAATGTGAAATGCTCCATGCCTCCTTTGAACTTCACCATTCAATTGGTCAAAAATGGCTTTGATGTAGGCTCTATAACCATCCTTGTTCGGCCAAGGAGGAAGATGACATGACTTCAGCAAGTCCTGTGCCAAGCAAAGAGTGCCACACAACCCTTGAAGGCTTGAAAAATAAAATTCAAATTATGATATTTTAGGAAAGTATCGAAATGACTTTTCCCATTTTCCATCTCCGATATTTACCATAAAACCCTAGATTAATCTGCAAGTTTGGTACTAATGTGAAGCTCTCCATGCCTATTTTACAATTTCACCATTAATTTAGCAAAATTGCAATGCTAAATTAGTCGAAAAATAGCTTCAAAATGGGCTCTATGACCATGTTTGTTCGGCCAAAGGAGGAGATAACATGACCTCAGCAAGTCCTGCGCCAATCAGAGAGTGCCATGCAGCACTCTTTGATTACTCGATTTTTTAATATTAAAAAAACTAACTACAGTGTGATGAAAATTTTAAAAATTCAATGATTAGCTATTACTTCCAAGTAAGCAAATAAAGTGAACGATATTAAAAAATTAGTTAAATGACCATAAAAGGTTGAATTCAATCTATCATTCCAAAATTTAAATACTAAATAATTTTTTTTTTTACAAAATTGAGATAGTAATTTCCATCTTGACCCTTTTACTAGCAACGTGAGGTTTTGTGGCAAATATAATTGTTACAGCACAGTCCATCGGGACCCAAAAATCAACCAAGAAAAATCTAAATCTGAGTCAGCATTAGAAGGTGATTCCATTATTAGACATTTTATTTAGTGACAGTAGTTAAAATCCCAGCTCACGAGACGATTACCCGACAACTACCTCACGTATTCCACCTATTTCCAATGGAGACAATTTGGTAAGAGGTGAGGCGTGAGGGAGGGTGTGTGTGTGTGTGTTTAGGAGCACCCCTCGCATGAATACAAATAACATGTCACGAGCCATTACAAGACAAAACCATCCAACCCCTTAGTTTCCTTCCTACGCCAGTCAGGCGCTGAAATCTGAACCACCTCAATCCACAACAACAATAAAGCAAAAGCTTCTCCTCTTTTCTCTACAGAAACATCAGGGAGTTTCAGATAAATTACGATGGAGACCGGCCGGACTACATTGAAGTTAGGATCTCTTTCTCTTATCCTTCTTTCTTTCTATTCTGTTTGCGCTGATGCCCTCAACGTTGGACTTCAGTCAACAAATGTTGCCGTCTCGGTGGTACGCATTTTATATTTTAAACCTTCACTTACATATATATATATATATATATGATGTTTTATGGAATAGTTTGTAAAAATGTCTTTATAATGATCGCAATTGTTTTGTTACCATGTAGGGCAAAGGAGTGTAGTAGAAAATGTGAATCTGAGTTCTGTTCAGGTAATCTTAATTTATACATTTCGATCATATTTAACAAATGTCTGAATATGAATTTTGGGTAACATGAAACAGTTCCACCATTTCTGAGATATGGGAAGTACTGCGGGCTTTTGTACAGCGGATGCCCTGGGGAGAAACCTTGTGACGGTCTTGACGCTTGTTGTATGAACCATGATGCTTGCGTACAATCCAAAAACAGTAACCACTCTTTCTCCTCTTTGAATGCCTCAAACCCTATTCCTCATCTCATTCCTATTTCCTGTGTTTTTTTTTTATTGGAATTTTTGAAGTACATAAATGAATTGATGCTATTCTAATTTGGTCGGTACATCGTAACTAGACATTGGAAATGTGATAAGGCTTTTTTATATAACTTTTAATTAACCATAGCATATACCCGACATATCACTGCCACAAAATACACATCATAATTGTGGATTTTGTCTTTATCGAATTTAAAAGTGGCGGAAACAATGGATATAGTCATCCTTTAATAAATCCAAGAAATTAAAAATAATAATTAAGAGGGGTTGTTGATGATGGTAGTGGTGATTTTTGGCACAATTGGTATAGGGTTATGTCGAGATATAGTAATCATCACATTTATGTCGTTTCAATTAACGTTTCTCAATGGCCAAAAATAAAAATAATAAATAAAAAAATAACGTTTCTCGTCTGGCCCACTTAACCTTTCTCGTGACAAGACGAGTTGAAGTTGCTCCCTATTCTTTCTCCCTTTGCTTTTTGCTGGTGTTTTAGCATCATATTTGTATGATTGTATCTTAAGGTTTATGTCAAGATCATAGATTTGATAGTGTAAAAAAAAAATTTAAGATGTTCATCACTATTATAAAAAATATTTAAATTATTTACTAATGTGATGAAATTGATCCCATTCTCACATGAGGCCATAGAATTTTCGAATGTTTAAGTGCTTCTCACAGCGTTTTAATTCTTGCCAAGTTCGAGATGGATCCACTCCAGACAAGACGAGGGGCCCAAGCACCCGGACAAATATTCAATAAAAAAAAAATCAATGTATATGGATGGTCCGGTTACCTCTAATATATAATATATTATCCATTTTTATATAGATAATTTTTTGCCCTTTTCTGTCCATATAAAAAATCCCGATACACTTTTGAATAAAAAATTACAATATTTGAACAAAAGAATCTAAAATTGTGTTTTCTCATATAAATGTTGCGTTTGTTTTCTTATCTCTTTTAGAATAGTTGAATTCCTTATTTGTGCTATGATAGATGTCATCCAATATTGGGGTCCACCGAACACCAACTATGAGAGCATTCCAACTTACTTTAGGTAAGTTTTCAGCGATGTTAGTGTAAATAATATTTTATAAAATTTATCATCAATAAATTAGGTAGATATGTAAAAAAAAAAATAATAATATATATGATTAATATTTAATTTATTATCATTTAAAAGTATAATTAATAAATTTACAGTCCTTTCACTTGATATGAATAATGAACTACTCATTTCCTCCTAGTTCAATGTAAAGATACTATTACGGTGTTCAGTTGAAGGAATGATAATTCATAAGAATAGTAATTAATATCCTAACCATTCATGTTTATTTTTTAACTCTATCATAAATATCTCTGTCTTGAAAATATCACATATATAATTATTTTTTTCTATAATAAATACTTGGGTATTATAGATATTTTACTTTTTATTTCAATAATTACTCCTTTTACTTTTTATGCTAAATGAACATAGTAATAGCAATTATAATCTTATTACATTTTCTTTAAATTGGAATTTCATAACCCTTATATTTTATAAAGCGAAGTAAACGAGCTGTTGGTTTTGGTAGTCCTGTGATTATGTTGGCCATAGATCAATGGTATTTTTTTCAGAATATTTTAAGAAATAGAACAAAACACCAGGAAAACAAAAATAAATAAATTTACCTTGGGTGTCGTTGCAAATAAGAAATATGTAACGGTTTTAATTTGGGAAAAAGCGTTTGGCCTCCTGACGGCGGAATGTTATTATATCGCAAGCCAAGTTAGTAGGGGAAAAAAAAAAAAATTCCTAAAATGCAGAAGAACCCTCCTATCTTAGAACCCTTTGCTATGGTAACTTTATAAAGCAAGATCGTTCCCATTCCCATTGGGTCTGGGTAGGAATCAAGTTATAAAATTAAATAAATATAAAAAGTCTACAATAAGATGATCTGCAGGCTGCAGTATCCACCAGAACGGTCTAAAGGCCTTTTGTGGGGTCCCCGCATGCTTAATCAGTCAGTTATTATATATATATATATCCTGCCATTGTATAACTTAGAATAAAGTATTTATATGGTGCAAGTTTTACCCCCCAGTAATAAAACATGTGAGGCAGGCGTACTGGTCCTAAAATAACGAAAAAGTGTTTAGCAGGTAATACACACAATGTGTAATGCATGTGTAAATAATTATCAGTTATATTTTTAATAATTATAATAGTTGTTTTAAATGAAATATACATTATCTCTTCTATATGATGATAGATTCTCATCATGTGTCAATCACAAACCCAGGCCAGACAGCCCCATCGGCTAGCCACAAACCGTTCAACCCCGAAATCGGAATACCCTTGATCAAATACAGATGCAAGTCTAACCTGAGTCCCCATATGGCGAGCGACATAATAAAACATAGAAGTTAAAATCAAACGTTACTGCGAAGTAGAGAAAGATTAATAAATATACGGGGCTTCTACTTTCATGTGCTCTGCTGCGTTGACCGGACGCATGACCGTGGCTAGGCTCACAGGCTTTTGCTCATCTTGTTTGGGATTCGTGCTAGTGTTGGAAGGTCACTGCATAGTATAGAAGTTAGAGATTAATAAATATAAATGGTCCCAACTTTCAAACAATCATCAAAATTATAACACATTAAATTTACTTCAGGAGCACTAGTGTTTTCCACTACAAGTTAGAATTTGGTGGTTTGATGCATTTTACATTCGAATTAACTTTTATTTATTGAATTTATTATCTCAACTCTAATTATTTGCCTTTATACTTTTTCTTTTCTTTTTGTTCAATGAATATTTGCTATGTTAGCTTTCTTAAGATGATTAAGGAAGAGAATTCACGCAAGCTAACCTCTAATTGAGCATTACATCAAGCCAATTCAAACAGTAAATATGATAAGTAAAATTTCAATTGGATACAAAATTTAGCAATTTGAATGTTAAGGTGCAAAATTAGGATAATATTCTAAATTTAGGTAGCATTTTTTTTTTTATATAACCTTGAATTTTAGTGGTATTACTGTATATTATTGTGAGGAAAAATATCTTAGTTAAAAAGTTTTCAAAGTTAAGGGAAAAAAAAAAGAAAGGAAAATGAGTTTCATGCTGAGAACATTGCTGAGGAAATCTGAGACCTTTGAAATTGTAACCAAGTCATTTGCGTCTAAATGTCAACTGAATGTAATATATTGATTGTGTGTTAGAAATGTGATATAGATATACCGGAGAAATCTCAAAATCACTGCATGGAGCATCATAATAATAATAATGGAATGGAAACTGAAAAGACAAACTCGTGAATATTTTGTGTAATTTACCATTTCATTTAATATTTAGGGGTTATCCCAACAAATAAAATGGCGTGAAAAAATAACTATGTACTAGTTGATGTAATCAGTTAAGAGTAGGTTTTATTAATTTTGATGTAATGAATTTAAGGTTTTTGTTAATGAATTAGGATTAATGTGTAGATGGGGTTGATTGTGATTATATGCAGATGGGTACTTGAGCCAAGAGTGCAGCCAGAGATTTCTAGAATGCATGAATAAATTCAAGAACTCCGGAGGGAGAACATTCAAGGGAAACAAATGCCAAGTTGATGACGTTGTTGAAGTTATTTCGGTGGTCATGGAAGCAGCATTGTTAGCAGGAAGATATCTCCACAAGCCCTAGCATAGCATAGCTTAGCATCCCAACAATAACCAATTTTATGTTATGGCCATTTCTTCATCACTTCTCCTCGTTGTGTCTGTCTTTTTACTTAACATTTTTCACCCTATCGCTTATTAGTTTCCCTTTTTCAGGACAATTGAAATGAAATCTCTATCGACTTGATTTTCTTTACATTTCAAAGCAGTTTTCTTTTTTTTTAAAAACTGTTAGCAAATGACAATTACAGCGTGTATTTGTCCCTTAAGCGATTATCTCAAAGATTAATTTCATATAAAAATTTTGCACGAAATAATGATTCTTTGGGAAGCATAATTATGTAAGTTTTTTCTTTTTGCAATAATTATTAATACATCCTAAAATTATTGAATAAATGAGAATAGATCCTCAAACTCAATGTGATTCACCTTTCCATAATTTTAAAATTTTGGACATACAATTCAAGTGTTGCAAAAATGCTAAAACATCAATAAGGGAACCCTAAAGGTGTATTTACATATATATATTCATAAGTTGGAGATGGGGGTCTGTTTTGAAGGTCCACTGGATCTAAAGCATACCAAGAAATAGTTTGAATATCTGCAACTTGCTCTTCTTTGAAGGGAGAGAGAGGAGCGTTTAAAATAAAAAAATAAAAAAAAGAAGAAGAAGAAGGAAGACAAACAATTGGTTCACTATTAATATTCCATCAGTCTAATTTTTTGCGCTGTCGAACGACGAATAAGGGCATCAATTAAAAGTTCAGTGTCTGCCATTCTTCCATTTCTACGATAAATCAAATCGATTTAGCATTTATAGCTAAAGTCTATTCTCCATTTAGATGATCTATTTCCTCTTATCCTAGTTGGAAAGATAAAAACAATGAATTAAGCGGCAGCAGTGGTTAGTCCTATTTACTGTAAGTTAGAAAGATGAGCCCTGTGATTGGATTGTACTGCTATTAAAATCGAAATTAAATTAGTTATAAAAAAAATAATGTAAAAAAATTTAAAGAATTTAATCATGATTGGAATAGAATTTTATTGTTCAATAATATAATGGGACTTTATTATAATAGCATAAGACCATAGAATTTTCCTTGAAGGATGCTATAATTTATTAGGATCCATTTATTTTCCCAACTTAAGGTCTCCCGGTTCAAGTTGGGTATGAATCGCGACCCGATCTTTAACCATTCCACCTTGATGGTAAGGTGGTTTGGACCCATGGACCTATCTGTTGACGTGGCAAGTCTTAATGGGTTCGATGCTTTTCTAAAAAAAAGAGAAAAAAATTCTGACACATTTTTTTTTCTACTGAACCCTTTTGGGCTGCTGATTTGAACAGGTCCATGTGATAGACCTATATAGTACCCACCAACCTGGCGGGTTTCTCTAACAGTTTCAAATTGCCCCAATAGGACAAGTCTAATGTGGACCGGGGCTGATTTGTAATGTCTATCCCTACTTACTTTAGTGTCTATCACCCATCTCAGTCTCTCAATAAATGAAGAAAACCATCCTTAGAATTTCTTTTACTTGTTGGCTTGGATAGAATTTTCAAGCCATTCTGATTTCTGATGGCGAACTATATATTTATTTCTCTGCATCAAATATAAGTCTAATTAATATAAATTCTCACATTTATTTATTGATAAACGAAGTACCATATATCTTCCTTTTTTTTTAACACCCAAGGGGTACTATAAACCTTAATATAGGACATATTTTCCATTTTTTTTTAACTAGTATGCATATATCTAAATCTTTATCTTAAAGATGGAGACAAAACTAAGGAAATTATTTATAGAATTCAAGTAAAATGGATGAAATGAAGATTCGCATAGGATTCCCATGCGACTAATAGGAACCAATGTAACTTAAGTCCTACTGAACAACTATAAAACAAACAACAGTTTGTCAGCCAAAATGTAAGTAGCATGTTACGGCGGTTATTCGATCACAGGAGGCTGGATATAAACGTGTTTATTAGAGTGAAAGTTGGAGTTGTATCCATATACGAGAATGGAACAAAAGGACGGTTGAAATTGTTTGACCATGTTACAGACGTGATTTAGGGAGCTTGTTAAGCATTACAAGATGGGGAGTGACCAAGTTTATACAAAAAATAATAAAAAAATAAAAAATGAAATATTAAAATCAGGGTAAAAGAGTGATTTATTTTTTTTTTTTCCGGTGCCAACTTTTAAAACCTGACAATACAAACCAAAGTAACTTTCCATTCTTATTTTCGTTGGCAGTTCCTTTTACTACAACGAAAGAAAACTGCTTCCTTTTGTTAAGAGAAGAGCAAGTAAAATTAGGGAGTTTTTGGCAAAAAAAAAAGGTAAAATTAGTGATTAAGAATAAATAAAGGATCAAACATTCTCAATCCTTACTAGTGGTAAATTGAAAATTTAGTGACTTCAAAACTAAATAAATAGGGCAATTAATTATATTCCCATTAAGATGACCAAAGTACTACCAATATTGGTTAATGATAGCAATACAATTAATGGATTTAAAATGTCAAATCAGCCACCGAAAAAAAAAAGTGTCAAATCAAAGTCTAAAGCATACCTAAAATTGAATAATAAGAAGATACATTCTCAAAAAGCAAAACAAAAGAAAAGGAAAATTTGCCATGAAAGTACTTGGATTAAGGAAAAAAATAATTATTTGAAAAAAAAATTATACAAATTCATCATATGAAAAAAATACCTAAAAATAGATAAGTAGATATTATTTCTTCAAGAGATAAGATTAGTGTATTTTACATTGATGTCGTCTCTTAAAGAGATGAGGTTGATAAGGACAGATTCAACCTTCTCTCTTTAAGAGATAAGATCAGTGCAAAATACAAAAACCTCGTCTCTTGAAGAGAGGAGGTAGGCCACTTATAACCTCGTCGCATCAAAAGACAAGATCACTTACATATTCTTTGAATTATTTTTTTGTCAGTAGTATTTTTATAATTTTTTTAAAAAATCAATATTAATTTCCTTTTCCTAAAGTACTCAACAGAGATTAACGTTATCATGCATAATGAGACTAAATATACCAAAGACATTAATGGCTACATTAATGTAATTATAAATTGTAAAACCATATAAACGCTTTCACTGTCTAAGGGAAAATCATGAAACTAACTCATTGAACTTTTCCTAGTGAGTAGTAAACATCCAATAGTAATAACAACGAATTAAATGATAGATCAAAGATAAATTTAACATTTGCAATATGCTAACCAAAAGCACTTAATATGAGATTGGGTCTATTTGGCTAACTTTTTTTTATAGATATAGAATTTTTTTTAATTTTTTTCTAATAAATTATTTATCAAAAAATAAATACAGATAAAAAAAAGTTGATAGTTCTCATGAAAAGATCAAATAGATCAAATATAAATAAAATATAAATATAAATTAGATATATTTATATATTATTTTAATACAAATATAAATACAAATAAAAAAATAGATCATCCAAACACATAACTTTTTTGGTTCAGTTAATGCCATGTTTGATATATCGTGTTGTCCGCAATTTCCATATGCCAACTCGAGTCATGTCTGTCAAATTTTGCCATATTAGGTCTTGCCGGGTCAAGCCTTATTGTGCCAAGTCATGATGCATTGCGTGATTTCTTATGGTGACCATCAATCTGGCTTACAAATGTATTTACATTAAGTTATATATATATATTATATATATATATATATATATTAAAAAAAAAGGAAAAAAACTATTTAAATCCTTCAACATACATGACGAAATAAATGGTGACTAATAAATTTAATGCAAAAATAAAAGAAATAATATTGATCTAGACATTGTAAACAAATAAAGACGCGAAATAAAGTTTTGAGACAAGAAAATTGAATTTCTTAATACTCTTCACTATAGCAACAATAATGAGAATGGCCATTATATTAATAATCAGAATGTTAAAATAGAGTAAAACAATTAAGATCATTTAAAAGCAACGAAACAAGTAAAATGTAAAGCAAGCCTTGTTAGAATATAAATCTACTTGGTTTAGAAAATGTAAAAGGAGAGAAATTTATCAACCATGAAAGCAAGCAATTATTTTTCAAATTTATGGCTGATTAGGATATGAAGTACTTTGTGAAAAGTTGAAAGTACATTTCACTTTTAACTTTATAATGGTTGTGAATGATTTAGAATATCATGTTCTATTTTTCTAGGATGAAAACAATCTAAAATCAATAGTAAGAGATAAACGTTGGTTTATCTATGACCAATTTTTAGTGACTAGAAGATGGGAGCCAAATCATAAGCCACTAACACGCTATTTTGTTAAAAGGTTATCAATCAGTATACTAGGTATGTATATAGTAAAGATTTACTAGTGAGAACCAGATCAAATTCATAGGGAGCTTGTGATTAAGAACTAAATTATAATAATTTTACTCTAAGCAAGGTGATTCAAAATAAACTTTTTCATATTTTAAAATTAATTGGACTACTTCTAAAAATTTATCCTAAAAATTATAACTAAGCTAACACTAAAAATTATACTAACACTAAATTACTCTTAAAAATTCCTTCAATAATGAAATGTGGGATTATGTAATGCTTCAACTAAGATTTCTATTGTTGTTATATTCGAGTTTGTTTATCTTTATTTTGATCAAACTCACAAGAAATTGCTTCTCTCTCGAATTGCGAAATTCTAATCATAACATGGATATCCCTATCAAGCAATTCATTCATGATAAATAGATAAATAACACACTCCTCTCACAAGTCATGTTATTCTAATTAGATTTGTAGTTTAAACATGTGTCTGTGTCTTAAACCATAATTCTAATCACATTGAGAACGTCAGTCCTACGATATGAGCCAAAATCACATGTGTCCACGTCGATTTTGAAATCATTTGTTCAATTTCAACCGGGTTCTTGAATTCCTCTTGAGTATCTTGAACTCTGATTCACAAAAGATTCATAAACAAATTTATCTTATGAACATTGAAATAGAAATAACCAAAGTTTCCAAAGTTTCAAATTAACAATTATAAAAGCCAATCGACTACTCAGGAAATTCACGAACTCATCTATGGCAAGTGCTACTTCCGTCGGTAGAGTTTGGACCCTACAAACATAGAAAACGGCTAGTGGTGCACCAAGGGATTATTGGGCACGGCTACTCCCATGCTTAAGTTAGTCCATAAGTCATCCAGAGATCACAAAGGAAAATTCTAGAAAGTATATGATCATTAAATTTAATTAATTTAGCTTGCCCATACTTTGTGGAGGGGAGGGTTTATTATAATTGTGGCAGTATCGAAATGGGGCCTACCTCAACTTTTTTGGTCATGATAGACCTCAGGTTAGTAGCTAACCTAGTCTTGAGGTGAGGGAAACATTTCTAGGCTTGAGGCAAAGAAGCTGCTAAAATATGGAGTGTGGCTAAACTAGAGATGTTTCCTATAGTCTCGTGGCGAGACAAAAATCAAGTAGCGAGTCATGTGAGGTGAGCTAGAGTAATGAGATTTCCATGAGCCTCTCCTTGAGAGTCGTAACTTAAGGCCGACTTCGAGAGCAAGAGGTCGAAAGATTAAGGTCTGTGCTAATCTAGGCCCACTAGGGACCAAGTATTGAGGTCTTGGCTTAGATAAATCCATCATGGAGTGTTTGGGCCTTTTGGTCCATATGAGGATTATGGTGGGTCGATTGGCATATAGCTTATTATTCACCGTCAACACCATCACATAATCCCATCAGCGAATTTAACACATATTGAAAAAAGTAACTTCATTAATAGTAATGATGATGCGTACACAATCCATTATAATTAATAAGGAAGGAATACACTTGAAAATAATTTTAGGTCCACTCATACAATGATGATTGGTAATGGATTGTGTTACGCGTGATGAAGATGAAGATGGAAGTGAGTCAATAGATCAAGTGGATTAGATGGAATGGAGAGTGTTCTATAATGGTGTGGAGATGATGATGAAGTATCTAAAATAGAAATCCATATTGGATAAAAGATGGAGTGTAGAAGTTATATGAGATAGAGTGTGAAGAAAATGTAAGTGATTTGGAGTTGGAATGCAAAAGTATGGTGACATAGAGGTTCGTAGAGTTAGGTGAATTGTGATGTGAAAGGTATGAGAGGTGGCAATTGTAAAAGTGGGTATATTTTGTGGAGTGATCCCTAAAAATTATAAAAGTATAAAAACTAAGGAAGTTTTTTTTTGTAATTACAAAAGTAGGCATTTAGTGAATGAGCCCCAAACTAGAGTATCAAAACAAAATATAATAAAATGGGTGAAACATGTGTCTATCAATTTTGTAGAAAAAATTACATAAATACAAATTATATAATCTCATATTGAATAGTCGTTTCATAAATTTACATATGAAATGCCCTTTGAAAATGTGATTAAACTAAAACCCATACAGTGCCGAATCGCATCTTCAAAAAGCGTTTATATTTTTTAAGATGAATTGCATTTTGAAAGGATGATTTACTTATTTGGAATGTGAATCGTATTTTGTAGGCGTCCTATTTATTAATAAATCACATCTTTAAAATAAGATTCACATGCAAATTGGTGAATCATTCGTTAAAGATGCATTTTTGCTTCAGTATTTTAGTAATTAAATTTATGTAATTAGTATTTTAGTAATTTTTATTTGAGGAGTTGGTAATCATACAATTTCCACGTAAAAACCATGAGTGCTGCTAAGAATGGTCTTTCAACGTGCCATGGACCAAGTCTTCTTCCAGATCAGCTCAGATAGGAAGGCAAGCTAGTCAGCTCTCTAATAAGCAGCAAGGATGCTCAGGCTGAAGTTTTCAATAGAAGTTGAAGTCATGGTTGAATCATGGTTATCAGGCTCGGCATGCTAGGTTTGTTGCCCTATTCATTTCGCCTAACAGCAGTAGGTTGATGACATCTGTTGCCTTGATCTCAAGTTGATACACATCAGGTTGGTGACTTTCAATTTTGCTCATTCTACGCTAATGGACTGTTACGGACAAATGGCCGCTCCAATAGCTAGGTAGGTACTACGATGTGCACTCTGTGCCTTCTATTCAAATCATAATCTGGTCTGATTTGTGCTTGAATGACAGCTCAGCTGCTGTTATGTTCGTTAGAGTTCAGGTCGATTGGCGAAGCGACAACTCAACAATAGCATCAACTCTTATCGATTCACTTAGTTGAAGTCTGGTCGGTAAATGACAGCTCAGTATGTATCTTGTGATAGCTCGAACATGAACTGAACTTGAATGCTCGATGGTTCTATTCGATTGACATTGGGAGCTTCAGTCAAGCTTCACTGAGCAGGTCGGTGTGCTGAAGGAGCTCAATCACTGCTGCTGCATGTGTCTGTGTGAAGGTAAGCGCTCCAAAGGATCTGACTAGGCGCTCGGGTCATCAAGTCACAGCTCGGTCTTTGCTTTTTGCTGCTTTCTATCAATGGAGCTCGGTTTGGATATGCTGTGATCGAGCAGCTCGGCACATCGGTGGGGGCTAAACTGTGGTGAGGCTTCTATTCGATGAAGGCCTGTTGCTCGGATTCTGATATGGCAAGCTCAACTTGATGGATGGTCTTACAGAACGGGTGAGAAGTGAACTTCAGCTCGACACTTCCATTTGCACTTAGCTCGGTGTATCAGTTTGAGCGCTCAACGAGTAGACTGGGAGCACTATAATTTTTGTTCAGTAAGAGCTAGCAGCTTGGCAGACCAATGAACTTGGATAAACTCTTCACTTCTGCTTGGTCGATGGATTTTGCATTTGAAAGTAGGCACTTAGTTGGATGTATGCTGTCTTGAGCTGCTTGGAAGCTTCTATTCAGATAGGGGCTTGAAAATAGCTAGTTGTTGTTTAATTCTGCGTTCAAAAGAATTGGAAACATTACTTATTAATTCAAATCATCATCTAGCTCCGGATCAAGCTGTTAAGAGAAATATGATTTTGGTGGGTCACATTGTAGTTTGTCTTCACCAAATGATGGCTCGGCATAGCAGAATAGCAGATTGGAGTTCAATCAAATGTTGTTCTGATTTCAACTCAAATCCACATGATGTACCGTCACATGAAAACATTGTGCTCGGGGCTATGGCTGCCATCTCCTATGTGTGCTATAAGTTTTCAACAGTCCACCAGCAGCTGTGATTGAATCAAACAACAACAATTAGACTCCATTTGGGTATTGTCAGTTCTTGGTTCTAATCTGCTAATTGACTCCATTCGTGTCTGCCATAACATGGGATTTTTCAGCTGCTGCTCCGTTGACACGCTTCAATTCTTGATGCAAAATTGATGCGCAACTTTGAATGTCAACAAATAAAGTGTAAAGACTCAGTCCTCAATATGCATAATATCAATATGAGCATCTTTAAATTTTACTAACTCATCCAAACCTTGTTTTGACGCATTTTTCAACTTAATAACATACAACTTATCGAATTATTACAGAATTTCACACTACAAATGTCAATTTATGCATGAAAGTGTACAGTGTGTATAAGATAAATGTGCAATTTTACACATTTATCATCCACCAATAGCAAATTTCACATTAGTGACAATATGTTTCAGTAACCTTAATCCATACAAGTATTATTGAAAATCATAAATATAGTATATATTGAGGGTATTAAGTCTTTGTGTCATAACTTTGGTTACATCAGACACACCAATAACTTAACTAAGCCAACAAAAGAGTTAATTAGTAAATGTAGAGATGATTCCACACCACAAGAAATTAGTAATGAAAAATAAATTGGAGCATTGAATGATAAAGGTTACAAGATGTCACATAGCCAAATAGAGCACACATAAAGTACTTCAAGAGTCATTTCTCGTAGACGGCAACAAATGTCATTAGTTCAATACTAGTAGAGGGCTTATTGGATACTGGAGCTTGATTGTGGCCCTATCAACTAAGCCTACAAAACAAATGGCATGTCAAGGGGTTATCTAGTACAACTATTCTAATAGTCAACTAAAGGAGAATTAAAGAATGTACAGATTGCTGGTGTGACATACTTGCCTTTTAAAATTTACAAGGGAGATATTATAAGAGAAGAACTTCTGGCAGTTATGCATGTTGCAAGATCATGGAGTAGTGAGGAGTTGGAAGCAGTTATTATGCATGTGGGAGTTAAGTTGCTAATCCACGTCTAACTATTACCTTTAGTGAAGCCACAGGAGTTATGTGGAGCTTGTCAAGTGATTTGACTCCAGGTCCATCTAATGCGTAGCTCAGGAGGCTAACCTCCTAAGTGAAGGAAAAATTGTAGCTCTTGGGAGCCTAGGATGAGATGGGATAGGTTGTCTTATGTCCAATGGGCCAACCTGAGTGTGTAATGGGTCAGATTGGGCTTAAGGAGCCCAAGTCCCATAAATGACCATCAGCAAACACTATAGAGCTTTGAGACAAGTTAAGGAAATTCTCACGAACCTATAGGATTTAAGATTCATGGATCATAGTTATAACCTGATGGGAAATCCTACCCACCGAACTATAATAAATTTAAAATAAATAACTAAATAAAAATTCAATTCAAACACTAAAGCAAAGTACGTGGTTTAAAAAAGTAATTTAACTTTTGTTGGTAATCTTAATTCCACTCTTTAAGAAAAAAACTAGCTTCCACTTTATAGCTTGATTTTGTATAATTTAATTCATTATTGTAACAAGTAAAGATAAAATGAAAGAAAAAAAATGAGAGAAAATAACCAAAATTAAGAGGAAAGAAATGGAGAATATTATTATAATTTTTGCCATGTCAATATTTTATTTTTGTTTTTCTTATAAAACAATTAAAGATAAAGACAAGAGAAAAACACATAGCATTTGTTAGTATCTAACTCTATTTGGACCAGCCCATAATCTACAATGTCTCTACTTTACTTTTTCGAATTTACAATCGTCTCTCTGTTCTATCGGTATCTCTACAAGCTAAGTTCTTTCTTCTTTTTAGTCATGTTTTCTCTCTAAAATTCAGGTTTCTTAATTTAACTTGTTTCTTGATGATCTAACAAGTATCAGAGCTTATTTAAGTTGCTCAAGCTCCTATTTTGCTCACGAATGACCTACTGAGATACTAAAGTAGGTAAACTAGGATAATCCCTATTCCTTTCATTTCATATATTTATAGATAGATTTACAATTAATGTATGTTACAAATATGCTACCGTAGGGTCTTTTGGATGGTCTATTTTTTATTTATATCTGTATTTTTTCAAAATGATATGTGTAAATATGTCCAATTTACATTTATATTTTATCTATATTTGATTATTTAATGAGAATTGCCAAATAATTTTTTAGAAAAAAGTTTGAAAAAGTGTATGCACCTATAATCTACCAACAAATAAACAAACCCTTCGTTATAGATCTGTTAGAGACAAAACTCTAACTATCTATTTCTGTTACGAACTACCAACTATTGTAAGTAAATTCCTATTGTATATCATAGATCTATAATCATATTTATGTAACATAGTATGAGAACCAGACTGGACTCTTTCTATGTCATTTTATATTAATGTCAGTTGTAAAAATGGGCTCCCCCTTTTGAAAGAACACCTTGTCCTCAAGGTGAAAATTGGGGTATTATTGATGAAACCCTAAAAGATCTTCCCATGATGTATCCACCATAAGCAAACCTTGCCATTGAGCTAATACTTGAGCCACCAATCTTTGTTGTTGCCATATACGTCGTGTATCCAAAATAGCCAGAGATTAGATCACTAGATGACCACTGAAAGCTTACGTAGGCAACTCTAGTAAAGTCATAGGTTGACCAACAACCTTTTTAAGAATTGAAATATGGAAAAGATTATGAATTTTTTCTCTTTTCGATAGTTCCAGCTCATAAGCAGCTTCTCCAATTCATCTAAGTATTCAAAATGGGCCATAGAATCCCTTTGAAAGTTTTGAATATTTATCCCTATGTACTAAAATTTGTTTGTAAGGCTATAATTTTGCAAACACTAAATCATTGGGGTTAAAGTAACTATTAGTTCTATGTTGGTTAGCAACCTTCTTCATTCTTGTCTAAGCTTTCTCCAGGTTAGTCCTCAGTTTAGCCAATAATTCATCCCTAGCTGATAAATCTAAGTCTACCGCCTCAATGTTACTTGTTCCTTTTTAGAATGAACGAATAAGTGAGGGAGGTCATCCATATAATAACTCAAGTGGAGTTAATTGACTTCCATCATGTACTAATGTATTATATGAAAACTCAGCCCATGGTAGCTTCGAAACCCATTCATGTGGTGTATCCATCACAAAACATTCCAAATATTGTTGTATGATTCTATTCATGACCTCAATTTGGCCATCTATTTGTGGATGATAGGCTAAATGATAGGTCAATTTTGTTCCATTCAATTGAAATAACTCCTTCTAAGACTTGCTCAAAAATATAAGATCACGATCCAAAACAATAATTTTAGGAAATCCATGTAAACAAATAACCATTTAAACAAACAGATTAGCAACTTTATATGCTCCAAAATGTATCTAATGCCCCAAGATGACAATATTTTGGCAATCTATCCACTACTACCAGTATCATTATTTTACCACAAGAATTTAGTAAACAAGTAATGAAGCCCATAGATAAATCCTCTGAAATTTGATTTGGGATAGGTATAGGCTCCAGCAATCCTAAAGGGGCTTTTGTAGAATATTTCACTTGCTAGCATATAAAACACCTTACAATATATTCAGCCACTATCTTCCTCATTCCTTCCTAAAAAATTAGGATGATAGACAATGTAAAGTCTCAGTAACAATAAAATGTCCACTCATAAGAGAGTCATGAAACTTAAAAAGTGAGATGGGAATAATCTGAGATGTAGGAACTAACAAAATTCTATTCCCATGATATAAAACTCCATTGATATATTGTAATGACCATTTCAATTAACTACCCGACTGCAATAGCTGAATAATACTTTAAATTCTAGAACTGAATGATATTCCTCCTTAAGCTTGGTAATAAGATCAGCACAAGAGGAAGTAATAGCCAACATCTGTCCATCAAACTATCTTGATAAGGCATTTGCTGCTTTATTGTCCATACCAGCTTTGTACACAATGTTATAATCATATCCCAAAAGCTTCACTAAATAGTTTTGTTGGTCTAGTGTTCGAATCATCTAAGTCAGCAACTCCTTAAGGCTTCTATGGTTAGTACGAATAATAAATGACCCCTCAATAAGTATTATCTCCATTTGCATACTACTTCCACCAATGCATGAAGTTTCTGAATATATGTTGAAGCTTTCAGCAAGTGTGTTGGAAAATTCTTGCTAAAGAAAGCTATTAGCTTCTCCTCTTATAATAATGCTACTCCCATGCCAATTCTAGATGCATCTGTTTCTATAACAAATTGCTTATTAAAGTCTAGTAGTTGTAGTAATGGAGCCGAACAAAGTGCCTGCTTTAAAGAAACAAAAGCGTTAGTAGCTAAATCAGTCCAATGAAAATTGTCTTGCTTGAGTAAGTTAGTTAAGGGAGAAGTTGTAGAACTAAATATTCTAATGAATCTTCTATAATATCCCACCAATCCCAAAAATGCTCTAAGCTTTTTTATGATACTGATTGAGGCCAATTTCTCATTACTTCAATCTTTGTTGTATCAAGTCCCACAAAATTCTTAGAAACAATATGACTTATATACTCAATGGTGTTTACACCAAAAGCACATTTGGATTTCTTAACATAAAAAATACTTTCAACAAGAATCAGAAATACTTGAGACAAATATGCAACATGATTTTGTAATGATGTAATATATACAAATTTTGCAATGTGGCTTGAAAATATGATTCATGATCGACTGAAAAGTCGTTAGGGCATTACTTAGTCCGAAAGGCATAACTAAGAATTCATAGTAGATTTCGTAAGTCCTAAATGCTGTTTTATGAACATCTTTCTCTACTATCCTTATCTGATGGTATCCCACTCGAAGATCTAACTTAGAAAAATATTGTTGCATGTCTTAATTTATCCAACAATTCATCAATCATAGGAATGGGAAATTCATCCTTTATAGTAATTTGATTTAAGGCTCTATAATCAATGCAAACCTTCATGATTCGTCTTTTTTCTTCACTAAGAGAACTGATAAAGAAAATGGACTCTTACTATCCTGTATCATGCCATATTCTTACATTTCTTTAATATGCCTCTTAATTTCCCAATTTTGAAAATGTGGGTATCTGTACGGTTTAACATTAACCAGGAAAACACCATATTATAAATGCATATTGTGATGCAAAAACCAAGATGGTGGCAATGATGAAGATGTTTAAAAAAGAATAGAGAATCTTCCCTATATTAAGTCAATCTCTCAACTAATGGCGGTACCTATTGATTCTTCTACATGCACTTGAGCCACTAAATGAAACAATGAGACTACAACATCTACCTTAATCAATATGCGCAACTGATGGTGAGTAATATGTTTCACACTATTTTGATTACCAATTAAAGTGTGACTAATGTTCTGTTGATAAAATGACATGCACAACTTAGTGTAATCAATGGTAATGGGCCCTAATTCCTTTAACCACCGCACCCCCAACACTACATCTACTCCTTGTATTAGTAATACATAAAATGTGAGATGAAATGTGCAATCTTGTATTTTAATAGCCACATTTAATTTTTGACCATCCTCAATCATAACATGAAATGCAGCAGTTTGAGTAATAAGCAAACTCAAATAATTTTTAATTCTACTTAGTATAAAATTGTGTGTGTCGCTTGATTCCACTAAAAAATTCAAAGTAGAATTTGCTATTCTACCCAAAAATCTTAAAGTCTAAGGAACAAGATCACCTGATAAAGCATGATAAATTATTGTACAATTTTCTATGTGTTCATGCATTTCGTGCATATCTGCTACTATATCATCATTGGCCTCAACTTCCTTCTCATTAATATCATCAATAGAACCATAGATTTGGCTTTGCATTTATGATTTCTGGGAAATTTTTCATTACAGTTGAAATAGAGACCCTTCTATCTGAGTTGCTATTTTTCTTTTGCTGATAAATGTCTAATAGGTATGGATTTCTGTCCTCCTTATACTTTTGCTCCTTGTTTGACTAAATTAACCAGGGCAGAAAATGAAGTCTTTAAAAAAGACCGTTGTTTCTCATTAATACTCGATGTATTGACCATTTTACTTGTAAAAGAATTTTGATTAATATATTTAGATTCATGTAACTTTGCTAAAGCTATTGCCTACATTAAAGAATTAGGCTTAGCTATTTGTGATTCATGTCTAATATGTAGCTTCAATGCTGGTATGAAACAGCTAACCAACAATGGCTCTGAAAGCCCTTGTACTTGATTCAATAATGATTCGAATGCAGTTTGATATTGGCTCTCGGTTCCTTTTGATTTCAGCTTGAATAATGCCTAATGAGGATCTTCATATTCAGATGGTCCGAAACATGTTTCTAATGCCTTCAAAAACGCATTCCAAGTCATCAAATGATTGTTGATGTGCATCTATTAAAAACATTTGGATGCGTTACCCTCCATTGCAAGTGATGATATTGTGAGTCTATCAATTTCTTCTACTTGTAAAAATTAAAGAGCTGTTGAGCAGTGAAAATCCCTTTTTTGATTCTTCTCCAAAAACTTAGGTAATTCAAGTTTAATGTTTCTTATCAAAGAATCATTCTTAACATGGAATGATGATCATCTTGCTCAAAAAGTTTCTTTTCATGTTGAATTTGGGTTTGGCCATACTCTATCTCCAATGGTTCTATCCTCTTGGACGATTCTTGAAGTATACTTTGAGATTATTTTTCAAATTGATGTTGCTATTGTTGAATTGCCAAAAAAATACTTTTAATAGACTTCATATTTGATGCCATATCTACTATTGGAGATTATCTTGTTGATGGTGCCATTCAAGAAGACAAGAGCACCAAATTGTTAGTGTCTAACTCTATTTGACCGAGCCCATAAACTACAATGTGCCTACTTTACTTTTTTGAATCTAGAATCATCTCTCTCTTCTCTCAGTATCTCTACAAGCTAAGTTCTTTCTTCTTTTTACTCTCGTGTTTTCTCTCTGAAATTAGGATTTCTTAATCTAACTTGTTTATTGATGATTTAACAGGTATTAGAGCTTATTCGAGCTGCTCAACCTCCTATTTGCTCACGAATGATACACCAAAGTGACAAAGTGGGATAATCCCTATTCCTTTCATTTCATCTATTTATAGACAAATTTATAACTAATGTTTGTTACAAATTTGCTATCTTAGTTACAAATCTGTTAGAGATATAACTTTAACTATCTATTTTTGTTACAAACTACCAACTATTGTGACTAAATTCCTGTTGTATCTCATAGATTTGTTATTTTATTTATGTAACATAGTTTAAGAACCACACTAGACTCTTTTTTTGTCGTTTTATGTTGATGTTGGTTGTAATAGCATTATTCATTACGCATATTTTCTAACATATTAACATTTAGTTTTACTCCCACTATTAAGTTGCTAATAATGACACAATAAGGAATCTATCACCTATCGTCATTGTAATAATCATTATCAATGTTTACGTTATTATTTATTTATTTATAAAAGTTTCCTTAACATCTGTTTAAGACTTTCTTCAATATCGAGTCAAACGGGGCAGGGAAAATTGGCTTGATACCCTATAGGTGGGTTTAGGTATGGCGATAAAAATCCTATAAGATTTAGAGTTTGGTTTGAAAGACCTTATAAAAAAGTGGAGTAAATATATGTCTTATATCACTCATTTCAAACCCCCCCAAGATTGCATCGTTAATTAAGACTGAATCAAATCTTTCATGTAGGAAAAATTATAAACCTAATCTATGTTAAGGTTTTATTTAAAAAAAAAAATGTGGATTACATGCAATATAACAATCCTAGTAAGGACCACACCCAAATGCTATTATGTCATACGACCTAATATGGCCACACTTCATCCACATGGATCTTTTATGCTCCGCCTCTAAATGAGATGTAATGACCCTCTTGGTTGTGGATGCAAGGCTGTGCCCGCCAACAACAAATTTTACATTTTAAAGGTGGCAAAAAATATATATCTTTAAAATTGATCAAATGAAAACTATTGAGTCAATAAAATAGAATGCCTTACAGCTTAATCCAAGGCCAATAAAGGGCTAAGGCAAATGTTGAACCCATGCACAGTTTATCAAATACTATAGCAACCCTTTTAAGCTATGCACAATGCTTGCTAGCTTCGGCCTCTAACAGTCATTGAAGTAGTGCTACAAAAGGAAATATCTCTAAACATTTAACAAAAGGTTAGCTCTACTGAATTGTTGTTGGTCCTTACATGCCATCAACCGACATGCTAATTGATATTGGTAGCTTTGAAAGTGAGGTTATCCATTTTTTTAATTGGAAAAAATATATATACATATACATACATATATTCAATAAATTCTGCCAAACACCAATAGGATCCAAAATGCATGACATTGAAATGTTAGACCAAATTTGAGAACATCTTACCTAATTTTCATTTTGGTTTAATGTTAATAATGGCACATGAACTTTGATAAAATATACAATTAGGTACCTAAACTTTGAAGATTATCAATTTAGTACCTAAACTTTAAAATTGATTCATTTAGTACCTCAAATAACTTTTCACACACACAAACAATACATCTATTAAATTTTTTTAGGTACTAAATTGATTTAAAAATTTTTTGGGTATTAACTTAATTAATTTCAAAGTTCAGGTAACTAGCTGCATATTTTCCCAATGTTCAAGTATCATTTGTGGTATTATCCCTTTCTATTAACTAGCGTATAATGCACCTGTGTTGTATGTGTGAAAATAAAAAAAAAAAAAAAAAAGAAGGAGAAGGAACGATTTTTATGAAAGAAAATTAAAAGCGAGAAAAGAGAGAGAAATAGAAGAATGAAGTATATAAAAAAAATAACCAATAAAAAATTAAAAGGGAGAAGAGAGATAACGATGAAGAGAAGAAAGAGAGGAAGGGGGGAAGTAAAGAGAGAGAAGGAAAAGAGTAACTGTGATTCCTTATTATGAGTATTTTTTTTACATGGATAGATACGACAATTTAGGTTAGAGGTGTATATGGTACGGTTCGGTATAGTTTACCCCTCGAATAGATCTTAAACTAACCACACGGTTTGGTCCGTAAGTTTTTTAAGTAAAAAAAAAAAAAACGGTTCAGTATGGTTCGTTAGTAATTCGAACGATTTCCATGAATCAATTAAAAATAATAACAAACAACCTTTCATTTAGCAAACAAATTCTTATGGTATTTAAAAATGTGATTCAGTTATTATTATCATTATTGCACCACCATTAGAATCATTTCAAACATCGAAGATTCTCCTTTAATATGGCATGTATTTATAGATTTATCTATAGACATTTATGACAATTGGACATTTTGTAAGCTATATATTACATATGTCCTTGCCCTCATGGAGAGTAGTGCCTTAACAATATTATTATCAGGTATTTGAAAAAAATTGTATGTCTATTATGTGGTATCACTACGTGCCTATATTACGAACAATCTCAAAAAATTTATAGCAAGAATAAAAAGATGAATACTTTCATCTTTTAACAAACAGGCTAGTATGAAATATTTTCAATCTTTTAAATGCAAAAAAGAAGTTTGGTAGAAGTGGAAGCACTATCACTATGGAAGATTATTCAAAAGTTGAAGAAATCAACACTATGAGGGGGCTAGACCATCAATATATATTAACTATTAAATATTAGAAAGTCTGAGTTTCAAACAATAGAAAGTATTAGCCAAAAGAAAAAAAAAAAAACCCCACTAAAGAGTAAAGAAGTAATAGACATTTGATATAAAAGTATATACTTATACAATTAAATATGTTTTTTTTTTTGAAAAAAACATAAAAAAAAATTCGATTCAAGGGTTCGAACCAAACCATGAACAGTTTATCTTTTCTCGAATCAAACCATTTCAAAAAAGCAAAAATAAAATTTTGGTATGATTTGATTTAGTTCAATTCGTAGTTTGATCGTCTTTTTATTCCTACTTTAGTTTTTTATTTAATTCTTCCGCATGCAGGGGATAACAAAAGAGCTCCTGAGGCTCGCTGATATTGGGATGCATATCGCCATCATGGTGTGCCTTTTTATGTGACAAAGAAGATAAAGACTCGTTAGTATTTAAAATTTTCATCTCTCTTATATTATCCCCAGTATTTAATGCCATTCTGCTCTGGATTGTCCTACAAGGTATCTTCATCGGGATAACGTCTCCAATGGGGTCATTAAACAATTAAACTGAGCCCCCATTTGCCAGTATAAAATAAAAATAAAAAATAAAAAAAAAGGCCTGAAGCGTTTAGGAATACGAGAATTCTCCCATTGAAGGAACGCTTTCGGTGTAGAAAGACTGCTTTTGCTTCACGACCTTCAAAATCAATATGTTTAGGTAAAATGTAGTGATCACAATTAATACATTTTAAATCACATCAAGCCTTATTTTCCGAATTGAACCTGTACAGCCTATGATATAGCAGTAAACCTGCCATTGAGTTTTAATAATAAATAAACATTCCCAAATAATTTTGTAATTGCATTGACACGCTCAGACATCTTTCTAAGGTACTGTAACTACTGTTGCATGCAAAACAATGATCATCTTAATTTATTCTAAAACTTTTATCTCACAAACAATTGAAGCTTAATTTCATTATTACCAATAAATTTTCTTTACTTTAGCAATTTTACTTCACATTTATCATATTTTCCACTCTTGGTAAGTAGATTTTGGGAATTGAAAAAGTTTTGATCCTCATGATAGTTTCCATTTTTTAAAAATATATTATGTTTATCTATCAATTCTAAGGGAAATGTATCACAAATGCATGTTTAAATGGAATAAGGAAAATTTTTCCTTTTTTTTCAGTTCTAGAAATAAAATTTCTTTTAAATGTAATCTTAGAAATAGGAAACTTTTGAAATAGTATCTTTGACATACACATATTGCGTTATAATGACCTTAACTACTTATTTCAATTAAAACAAACTAAGATGTAAACCCAATAAGAAATTCTATTTTTTTTTAAATAAATAGCTCAATTATTCTCTTACTTTATAATTATTTATCTTATTCCCAAAATACCAATAAATATTTTAGAAAAGATTATCCCCTTCTCCCTCGTATACCCATTTACTAGTAAAGTTTTAAGTTGATTTTTCTCCTTGTTTCACTCCTTAAAGTTTTTCAAGTTTTCCGAATAAGGACTTCCATTATGTTCATTGAAAATTCATTGATTTCTTACCCATGTCAACTATTAATGGATCAATAATGATTATTTTAATGAAGCAAGGGATAATGCATGATAAATGAACTTTGGTTAGATACCTAAACTTTAAAAATGATTTACATGAACTTTCAAATTGATCAATTTAATACTTAGAAAACTATAAAATTAACTAATTTAGTATCTGAAAAAACTTAATAAAGTATTATTGGCGTGTATGAAAAGTTTTTTTAAATATTAAATTAATTAATTTTAAAATTTAAACTATTCGTGATATTTACCCATAAAATAATATCGTTATTAGTTTGATAATATAAGATGGAAAAAATTTTCAAATAACAAGAATTAGAGTAATAAATCCCAAAAAACTTTATTTAAGGCATTTAAACTAGCTAAAGTGAAACAGCTTGTGGCTGACCACCATTGTAGGTGGGCATTGCAATCCATCAACCATCCTTAATCTTAGCTATACATTTGGTTGGTTGAACAGTAAAAATTGAATTGGAATTTTTAAAGAGGAAACATAATAATAATAGCTATTTATTGTGATCATTGATGCTTATGAGAAGATTAAAATTTGATAAATAACTATTCAATTGGGCTTATAAATTGTTACTCTTCAATTTATAGCAATAGTAATTCCCTAAAATAGTTTTTGCATCCACAGGCTTGTATACATACTGCTAAGGAAAATAAAAGCATAGAAAAAAAAAAAAAAAACAACTTCATCAAAGCGAGGCAAAATTAATTAAATTGGACTTTTTTTTTTTTTTTTTTGTTAGCATGATAAATCACATTCCACGAGGTCATTTTGGTCATAGCCCACTATCCCTGGATAGGGCAACCAACAAAAAGAGGGTTTGCAAACATTTGCTTTTAAGTTTATGGTTAGAATCATGTCACACCCAAATACCAAACGAATGCAATTTCATTTGAAACTTTTCAAAAATCTTGAACTGCAAATATAAAAGCAAGTCTTTTGTGTTTTCATGAGAGAAAGTAGAATAAAAAGAAAATGGATGGGATCAATACTCGAGAGAACCCATGAACATTGAAATGAATACGTTGCACGATTTGCAGAGAACTCACAACGACCATTGAAAGAATTGCAATCCAATCAACAGTGCTTGCCACAATTGAATTACTCAACTAAGAAGAACAAATTCGTATAAAGATTAATAGTAATCAATATTCAATTAAACAAGACTCGCAAGTCTCCAAAGGCTATAATACCCAAAAACTCAAAACTCAATTATTTAATAATTAACTAAATACATAATAACAAGACGCGGCATTTATATAGGTGTAAATGACAATCCTAATATAATCTAATATATTTGGAAACTAATAAAATAATAAGATACCAAATACATAAAAATAAAACACTAATTATATTAAGACTCAAAATATCTTAAACCAAAATAGGCAACGACATATGATTAATGGACATAATTGATTTAGTATCTTGGATTGACTAATGTCATGTGAGAACTATTTAGAATCAACTGCATATGGAGCTGGACATATGGGCCTGCTTAAAAAAGTCGGTTGCAGCACAGACTAAAAAAAACAATAAAAAACAACCAAAGGGAGAAGTTAAAAACAAAATTAATATAATACTATATTTGTTGGTTTTTCTCAATATTGATTTTGATGATAACAAAAAGAATTAAGTAATATCTAACAAATTTATTAAATATGCAGTGCTTAAATTTAGGATGATCAAAGTAAGTTTATGAAAATGTTTTTCAAAGAGATTCAACTCAGAAAGTATTTCAGAAAGTGTTCGAAAAGTTTTACAAGACACTTATAATGGTCAGAAGGTAAATCAAAGAGTAAAAATTCCTATGCGAGTTTCACAAACAGATTTGAAGAAATTGGATTTTCTATAATTCTTTATGGATTTGAAGACCCAGCTCCAAAGTTGAATGTATTTGGGTAATACATTCAACTATGTTCCACATAGTTGGTTCAAATATCCATGGGGATTCAAGTTTTTATTGGATTAAGGATTAATTTTAAGTTTTTAACTTTTGACAGCATGTTCAAGTTCAACCTTTTAAGACATTCAAGATTAATTTCGTTTACAAGCTGGAAATCAGTTCAAGACAGTCATAAACAAGATCTTTGTCCTTTAGGCTGTATTTAACAAGACAATGAATAAAAAATCACGAAGTTTAAGGACAACAAGAAGAACTCAAGTTCATGAGAACTAAAGAGAGCTAGAGGATTTCAAAAACAGGAGATTTATGAGATGCAAAGATATGGGATACAAATCATTTTTCAAATTGAACAATATCAAAAGATGTTTATCCTTAAGTAGACGAAGTTTATGGAATCTTCATCAACAATCGAGTTTATCTTTACAAGCTATAAATTTTTGAATTTGTAGAAGATAATGAACAGTGAGATTTTGTCTTATCTTCAAGGGATTTTGATACGTTATTTTTAGAGGATGATTTGAGTTGATAAAGTTCAAATCTTCAAGACCCATCCACAACAAGGTTAATATCTCCAGCAAGCCCACAAAAATCGAAACAAGATCTTCAACATTCAGATTCTTATCTTATTCAAATGAAGCAGGTGTTTATGAAGGAGAGATATCAAGAACGAAGCTTATCATATCCTAACCATTGAAGATCCTTCTAGTAGAAGGATAAATAGAAGAAAAAGGGGGAAACTTCGATAATAATAATAACAACAATATCAGCTCCACATTTATACAAATTTTTATAGTTAACTACTATGCTAATCATTGTTACTCCATTGTCATTGTTGTACTAAAACCGAGAAAAAATCTTTATTTTCTTTATTCCTCATTGTTTTAGTTTTCTTGTGAGAGATTGTAAAAGAGTGAAAGCGACTTTCTTTCTCTGTAGATCAGTAAATAGCCTGAGTGAAGCTAGATAGATTGAGTAAAATGATTGAAGTTCATTGTAGTTGAACAAGCTTGTACTCTCATTTCTTGATTGGATAGTGGAACATACTGATGTGGAATATCGGGTCCCCGGCTTAGAGCTAGAAAAGAGGACTAACGCTCGGACAGAACCTTTATAAATCGACTTTGCACTCTTCTCTACCTTATCTCTTTTAATGTTATGCATGTTTACTTATTTGCTTTTGCAGCATCTTATACTCAAAGACTAAATCAGATAGTAATTGGAAGTTTGTTTTCTAATTAAAGAGTAATTGGGAAGCTCGACTTTAAATATTTCCTCAACTTAAGTAAATTCTTTTTATCCGAATTTTGATTACAGTTTTTTGTGGTTAAGTTTGTTGTTTTCAAGTGAGTTTAAAAGTCATTATAATTTGATTAACTAAGTGGTGTGAATTTGGTTGAGTTTTCGAAAAAGTAAAATTTTTATTAAATAACCAATTCACCCCCCTCTTGGTTATTCTTTCGAGACCAACAATATTAATGATTATTTATGTATGTTATGAAAGAAGATAGACTGATACATGTACCATAAGTATTATAATATATTTTTAAAAATATATCTATTGATTTAAACATAATATGATATCTAATAAATCATTTTAAAAACTTGTTTTTACATATAAGTAATCAAAATAGCAATAAAATTAGTTGTTAATATATATAAAATCTTAAAATATATAAATATTCTAATTTTCACACAAACTAACATAAAAATTAAAAATTAATTTTGGCCAAAGTGGGCTAGGCCAGGCCAGGCCTAAGAATTCTAGTCAGGTTAACCTACTGGTCCAAACTAGCCTATTCACTTACTTTGCCCACCTCTAACTGCATGAGCCTTAACAAATTGATCTAACTTTGATCAATTAATCAAAGTCGATCAATCCATGCCAATCAACTATGAATCCATCTGATCTAGTTTGACTTGTCTTCTCCCTTCAACAAGCCATTTTGGTTGACCTTTCACATACCCTTGAACATATTTTCACCTTTCTAAAATCTTTTTATACACTACATCTTCCTTGTTTCTAGTCATTTTCTTTGCTCTTTATGCGTACTAGATTGGTCTAATCCTGACTTGCATCATTCTTTCCCTCCAAACAAGATCTATCCTCAAATCTTGATGTTTCTGCTCCAAAAATTTCTTTAACAACTTCTTTTGGTTGAAAGACTTTCCTGAAAATATATTTAAGCTCCTCTCTCCCTTGGTTATCTTGATGCATTCATACTTCTCTTATTGTATGTCTTTAGGAATCATGGGGAAGTAACATATAGATTTGTCTACCTTTTCGGATGGTGTTAGTGTTCTTGTATAATCATATATGGCTAATTTATCGTATTGTAGTCAATTTTATCAAAATATTCACCAATAGTTAATGAAACCTTAGCCCTTTTGTGCACGTGTAGAATGTTATGGGCATTCAACAAGTGCAAACTTGTATAGCCTTGGATGTGGACCAACCTACAAACCTATACTATTAATAAATTCTTGTGAAACTACATTGACACGATTGTCTCCATCAACGACTAACTTGCATGTCATTCCCTATACAAGACAACAAGCTTAAAACAAATTTTCTCTTTGCTCTAGGTCCTTCTTTACCGACAAACTATATTTATTTTACATCATGAGTATGGGGCCTTCCACAATAAGAATTAAACTCTGATTTTCCAACACTATCTTGTGTATCATCCATCTCAAAATTCTCAACCACTACTACCTATTCTATAACGTCGCATTTCACCTATTTCTTTGTCATGGATGTCAAGTTGGATTTTCTTTCCTTAATGAAATGATAGTAATTCTTGGTAGAATCGTAAACCATATTATGATAAATTTTCCATGGTTGGCCTAAAGTGATTGTGACAATCATTCATGTGTTTAGTATCACATAAAATTGAATCTTTAAAATCAACTCCTAAGAAGAAGACACGTGTGTTAGTTTTTGTTACTCAAATTATTTTATTGTTATGTCATATGGACGTGGATAGCCCACAACAAGTAAACCTAATTTCTCAACGGCATATTTAGAAATTATATTACAGTAAAGATCATCAATGATTACAAGAAAAGCATACCATCTAATTCTCACAAGCATATGAAATTTGTTCTCCATTTCTAATGGATCATCATGTCTTCAAAGCTCAACAAAAAAGCACATCCCCAAAGTGTTTTTATACCAATTGATACAAATCTTGTCTTGCTCCAATACTAAATGAATAGAACTTTGTATGCAACTCTTGGGAAATACAAGATTGCAAATATAAAAGCAAGTCTTTTGTGGTTTTTTTTTTCTAGGTGTTTTTTTACAAGAGAAAATAAAATAAAAAGGATATGGACAAAATCAATACTTGATAAAACCCTCAAATATTGAAATTGAACTGGTTGTCAATAAAAAAAATTGATAAGTTCTAAATTTTCAAAGCATTCACAAGCATTGAAATAATTACAATTCAATCAACAATGTTTGCCACAAATGAATGACTCAATTAGAGTAGAACAAATCTGAATGAAGATTAATAGTAATTAGTATTCAATTAAAAAAGACTCACAAGTCTCTCAAAGAGAATAGCACCTAAAAATTCTACACGCAATTATTCAATCATTAACTAACCATATAGTAACAAGACCTTCTAGGGTTAATGTCACAAATGATACCTGAATTTTGATAAAATATGGTTAGCTTGGTTCTTCAAGTTTAAAACATTTGAAGAACACGAAGTTAAAGTTTTTAAAAATTTGTAAAACTAATAAGTTCTGTTCAACTTCAATCGTAACTACTAACATCAGGAATGTGAACCTACTGAAGTAGCATAGAAATATTATTTCATATTCCAAAAGATCATAAGCATCTACTATACTCACGTTTTATCTATTATCTAGCCAAAGAAAATTTAGAAGAACATAATGAAAACAGAAGTTATAGTAGGCTTAATAAATATACATAGGTTTTCAGGACAAATCGTAAGATAAACTTGTTAATGCAAGAAAAAGCCTTAGGGTTGCTTCACCAAGTCCTTATCATGTGAATTCTTAATAAACTCATAGAGTTGTTCACTAGTATATTTGCACTATCAGATTCACGAATGTAAGTTAAAGCCTTTCTCAAGGTCAATAACTCTAAATCTAGACCAAACTACCAAAATCTCTTCACAAGTTATCAGTGGTCTAGATCTGCATAAAGTTTAAGAATCCTTTATTTTAAAACCAACCTAATGAATTTTCAAAACAATCAATAGAAAGTTTCAGCATCCCTCTCCTAAGGAGGTTATGAGAAACTCCATCAGTAACCTAGATCTATTCAAAAAAATGATTGCTTAATCTATTTAGTTGAAATCAACATGAATCTAAGAGGTGTACCATGCATTTAGACCCACAAAATTAAGTTTTAGCTATTAATTATAAATACCCAGTGATAATCATTAAATCACTTTGAAATCACATGAATTCGGTCTTGGATTCAAAAAACCCTAAGTTAAATAATTATTTCTCTATGGATGCAGACATTAAACATAAATTTTTGAAGAAATAATACGAAAATAAGGATGAAATTACAAATTAATCATAGAGTCTTACAGAGAAACAAACCCGTTGGGTTTATAATGAATTTACCAAGAAAACTTCAAGGTTTCAAAAGCAAGAAGAAATAGTTCTTTTGCTCAATAATTCTCTTTCCACCATATGTTAGAAATTTGTTACAAATGATACTCATTATTATCACATGTCTGTGCATGTTTATTTATAGGACAAAGGCACATAAATCATAACGATTTTGTTCGTGTACATGGCAAATTCTTTATAACAGGTTTCGTCCTCATTTTCATGTGTGCACGTCTAGATTGCTAACTCATAGGTCACTTTTCACAGGATAAGGTTAAGTGCTCAAGTATTGCTTGAATGTTAGGGCTCGACTTAAGATATGTCATTTTGCTAAAAAGACTCGAGTTTTTGTCCAAATTCAACCAATGGATAAATCTAGTTTGTCGAGGGTTCAAGTGTTGAGCTCGACTTAAGCAGTGCTTTTCTCCTCAAAGAAGTTATTTTTGTCCAACTTCAGTCATGGGGTGAATCCAAGGCTCAATATTGTGGTGCGACAAAAGTTATATCATGAAGTCCAAGGCTCGATCACCTCAATACAGAAGTCAAGGGTCATGTAGGGCACGACGGACCATTTTTCCTTTGTTTTACCTTGTTGTTTTGCCCTCAATGTGTCTTATGTAGGGCTTGGCCTAGTTCTGCTTTGCACAATTGTTGTTGTTTTGCTCCAAATTTGATCAAAACACTTTGTTTCCTCTTCTTTTGATTCTAGGAGCTAAAAAAATAACATTTAGATAATAAAAGCACATGATTTCATAAGAATTTATCAAAAATGCATCAGATTAAGCCTAAATTCCTATGGATAGAATAGAATAAAATAAAATAGACTTATTATCAATTAGGTACTTGAACTTTAAAATTGATCAATTCAGTACTTAAAGTTTGAATTTAACCAATTTAGTACCTGAACTTTGAATTTAATTAATTCAATATCTAAAAGAACTTTGTATGCACACCAATAATACCTCCATCAAGTTCTTTTAAGCACTAAATTAATAAATATAAAAATTTTCAAGTACTAAATTAATTAATTTCAAAATTATAGTACCTAATTGCATATTTTTCCAATGTTTAGACAACACCAGTGGCATTATCCCCCCAGTCTATATACGGGCACATATGACAATCATAACGACACCTAATATATTTGGAAACTAACAAAATAATAAGATTCCAAATTACTTAAAAATGAGACAATTATTATGGGACTCAAAGTCTCTAGGACACGATAGGAAACTACGCATGATTACAAATTAAATTCATTTGGTAGCTTGGACATCAATGAACATCACGAAAGAATTGCTTAGAATCAATGGCACAAGCCTCAAATAAATTGATCCAACCTTAGTTAGATGGTGATAAGTGTCAAAAGTCCCATATTTTTGTGCTTATTTGGACATATTTATTATGTAATTTTTATGATTTGATCAAGAAAAGGACATATATTTTGTTAAAATTCGTTTTCAGGCTTCAAGGGCTTATTTAAAAATTATATGATGATTTGAAGCAACAAAAGCAAGATTGGGCCGGATTGTGCAAGAAACAAGCCTTTTATCTTTTCAGCATTACAAAGGCAGGACAGGAAGGGAAGAAATTAGAAGATTAGAAATACCCTCTTGCCTTCATTTTACGGGGAGGAGAGGGAAAAAAAAAGAACGAAACATATCCTATACATAGCCATCGATAAAATAGCAGGGTTTTAAGGAGTATTCCTCAAAACCTTAGAAGACAACACGACTTTTCTCTTTAGAGAGAGAAGCTAGAGAGAGAAACATAGGAACTCTTAGGGTTTTACAACAGCTTTGAGCTTAAATGTTTCAATTCATCGAGGATATTGTTCTTTATTGCTTCTTCTTACTTTGGGTCTTTGCTATTTCTCTGATTCTTTGATTTGTATTATTATATTCATGGAGGAGTAGTTGATTTTGTTTGGGTTTGTGGATCCTTGGTCAATTTTATGTAACATTACTATGCTTTATCTTAAATACGTGTTTTTTTATTGTGTTTAATAGCTTAAGCTTCACATTTCTTGAATAAATATAGTGCACGATATGGGTTCATGTCAGATTTTGTTAAAATAGGCTAGGAAGCCATTTTGATGAATAGATCTTAGCTATTGATGAGATTTCTCTAATTGCCTTGGGAGAGAGGTTGGTGAGATCTTTTTTCCTTGTTTTGAAATTAATCTGTTTGGGTTTTAAAAATAAAGAATTCTTGTTCTTTATGCAGATTGAGGTTGATTATAGCTTGAGAAGGGATTCCAACAGTCTAGTTTAAGTCTAAAGTTTATAACCTTGGGAGAGGCTTAAATTTACTTTCGTGAATCTAATATTTCAATAATCAACACAACATTTTTTGATAAATTTTTGAGTTACATGAATAGATCTAAAGTGAAGCATGACCTAAGCAATCTTGTGAATTGATTTATCTTTATTCTTGCATGCTGCTATGAAACTTACTACTTTGTTTTGTTGTTCTTCTTTGTTAGCTTAGACTTAGATTTGCTTCTATGTATATAAAACCCTCATGTTTTTGTTCGGTTAGATAATAGGGAGTAAAAGTACTCACTAGCTTTCCCTTGGACTACGACCTAGATCTTTTTCTACTATATTACATCTGATGGGTACGTTGCCCTATGGAGATCCTAGTTAGACAATGATTTAGAAAAGAATTTACAAATTTAAAACTCAGTTTTCTCTCCACCAGTTGACCTTGGTCAGTTAACCCATACTAGTAAACCATCAATCCAACCGATGTAATTTGGTGGCTTGCTCCCTTATGGTTAGCCTCCCATGTATTCCTTATACCTATTTTTACCATTCAAAGGTTTTTTTTACAAGTAATATATTCTTTGATGTTGGCCATTTTCTTTCATCTTCCCACATACTAGATTAGTCCAAACCTTATTCTTATCATTAATAATACAATAACGTAAAACGTTGAATCGCTAAAATTAGGTTATAAATGGATGAACTAAGACGTAGTAATTGCCAATCAAGAACAAAAAATGAGAAACCTTTGACCCATTGACTAAAAACAATCCCAAATAACCTATGATATAAACATATAGATAGACATCTCCTTAAGCTAGGCCAAGTCTTAAGTTTATAGACCCATAATCACCTCATCAAGGAGTCGAGATAGGTCTAACCTATGGACCCTTCAGGTCCTAGGGTAAATTGGCCTGGTTTCAACCTGTGTTCTTTTTGGGAAAAAGAAATTGAGACGAAGAAGGAAAGGACTTGAAATAAATTTTAAAAAAAAATTAACAAATGAATGTTGCAATTTATCGATTGAAATTTAACAAACAGAGGCCATGGTTGGTTCTTTTCTTTTTTTTTTTTTTAATTTAAATTTCCCTAGGGATGTGCATTACCTACATAGTGCAAGCATGTGAATACACAAGGAGGGATGATTTTTTTGAGCCACTTTCTTCTTTTTTTCCTAATTTTTCCTTTGAACTTGGATGGACCTGCCAGATCCATAGGTCTAGCAAGTGGACCTACCCAAGACCGACGTACCCGGTAGTCCTAAATCTAAGTCAAACTTAGTCTGTCAGGGTGAGTCAAGACATAGACCTGGCATGGCTGGGTTGGGTTAGGTCCTAAGTTAGACTTGACCAGGGAGATGTCTATATATGGAGATCTTGAACCACTAAATATATTGAGTAAAGAACTTTGGTATAGGAAAAACCTTAATCCACTAACTATAAAGAGCTAGGAACTTTGATATAAATCCAAACATCACTTTTCTTGAGTTCAAAGAGCGAGAAGAAATTCTCTGAAATGATCCAAACATCAATCATAAGAAATCAAAATCAAATGAAGTTAATGGAAGTGATAAGTGTCAAAAGACCCTTATTATTCACATTGTTTTGAAATAATAGTATATAGATTTTATGTGAATTATTGAAAAAAAGGACACTCATATGGTTAAAATGTTAATTTCAGGAATAAAGGAAGATATTGAGCCTAATAAAGACATTTGGATGAGTTAAGGGAGATTTTAATGAAGAAATAAGCAAATGAAAGATTTACAATAGACATAACATTTCTACACAAGCAGTGTAAAATACTAGTATAGAAGGTGAAAAGTGACCAATAAGCAATTCTAAAGTACACAAGAAAGCTATGCAAGCCATACAACATGCTTACGTAGAAGCTGGAGAATAATTAAAAGTATTTGCATTATACATGACCTCCCTACACAAGTCGTGCTTAGGGTTGTGCAAACATGATTTTCCACTATTTCACCAATTTTAATCCTACAAGGGCATCATACAAGACCATTTAAGATGGCCATTAGAAAATATCTCACCTTTTCCTATAAATAGTGGCCTTAACTCGTCATTAAACATATAGAAAATTATTTCTAGGAACCTTAAAGAGAAAATTACAAGCTTCAAGAGGAGAAGTGTCAGGGCATCATTGAAGATCACAAAATTTTCTTTAAGGGAATTATTTTACATCATGTTTACTTTCTATTCTTCTAGATTTCATTTTATGATTGTAAAATCAATGGAGGAGTAGATTTCTTTACCTTAAGTCTTGTGAAACCCTAAATCCATGTGCTGAATCTGTTTGTTTAAAGAATGTTTATGTTCTTAAGTCTATTCATACATTCTTTACTTTTTCTTATGATTAATTTGTAGCCATAATTGATTGCATGTTTGATTTCTTTTACATCGAAAGAGATTTCATCTAATATAATAGATCTACATGAATAGGGAAGTTTGAATGTTGATCTAAACATAGACTGCATTAACTTTCTGCATAAGGATTGAATCTTTGCTAGGAATCTTGAACAATAATGCAATCTATATGCAATTAATGATGAAAGACATTCCCATTAATCATGCAGGGTTAGAATTTAATTATCTCGAAAGAGAAGTTGATGGACTTAGGAATTCCTGTAGCTCATGATATAGACAATTTGATTATCAATCCTTTTTTCTAAGAAATTAAGGTTCAGGGTAGATCAAGATAAAGGGTATCATTTTGTGATTAGATTATCTTAAGAAGGCACATAATTAATTCTTAGGGTTATTAGTTGATTAATTAGTAGTAATAATTGATAATCACATATCAATTATTAGGTTAAATATTAGAGAAATAGTAATACTAGTACTTGATATTCAAATCCTAGAGGACAACACCCATAGTAATTCTATTCTGCAATCAATAGGTGCGCTGCCTTAAAGCTTGTCATAGAATTTCTATTGGGTTTTATTATTTAATACGATTGATACGATCTCATCAAGTTTTTGGCCTAATTGCTAGGGATCTAGCAAGCCAATACTAAGAAAAGCTTTAGTATCTACTACTTTAACCTTTTTTTTATATTTTTTGGGGTAATTCATTTTTATTGAATGTGTTTTTGAGTTTTTGTAGCTATGTGAACTATGAATTGCATGGGATTTATGTGTTTGTATTGCGGAGGTGATCATGAGTCTTATAAATTCCCTAATCCGTATTATCATTCTTATAACTCATTTTATACAAATGCATTATTCCCTATTGCTCTTTATCAAGAGTTTACAGATACTGAACTTATGACTCTCGATGATATGAATTGTAGGGAGTGTGGTGGTAGACATTAGACTTTTTATTAATGAAGATTCTCAAGCAAAATCCATGTTGGAATGGATCATCAAGACAAGATATAACAAATTAGTCTCATTTATTAAGATGATGCAAGAACCTTTTGAATCAAACTCATGGAAATGTTATGCTCTTATTCTTTACAAACTATAAGCTTAGAAGAATTTACTAATCTTCTAGGACCATCTCAAGAGTGAGTATCTAGGTTAATTGAATTTTTTAAAATGTTAGGAGACGTGAGAAAGTAAATAAGGAGATAATTACAAGTTCTTTTAATGCATCAGGAGAAAATGATCCATATATACAGCTTGAGGAGTCAACAAAAGTGAATGATGCGTTGGAAAAAAAGGAAAATGAATTTATAGATCATACGATAGATCTAAGTAGCCATGAACATAAGCTGCAGCCCACTAAGGAAAAGGATGGATGTGAGGAGACTAAGGTGTTACATCTTAATTCTTTTCTTAGTACTTTAATCCTTGAGAACAAAGATCTAGAGGACATTCCTTAAAGTACCCCAAAAGAAGAGATGTTTGGATAGATTGCACATGAGATGGAAATTCAAAATATCGATTTCTCACCATTTATTGAGATGAAATAACCTAAATTAAACCAAATAAATTAATATAAATATATATATATATTTGATTGTTGATTTCATGATTTAAATTGTTATAGTTAAGTTATTAAAATTTGATTTGATGAGATGATAAATTATTAGTGTAGGAATATCTTATAATTAAATTATATGTGTTGGTAAAGTTAAGTGATTATAGTAATATATATAGAATTGTATTAAAATAACATGATGTGTATTAATTATGATAATTTGGGAGACTTTCTTGGCTACAAAATTTTTAGGAAAGCCAAAGCCCATCTTTACAAATCAAACTAAGCCTACATACACATATAACCCAAAGCCCATGTCTAAGCATCTTCTCTATCCTTCAAAAATGCCTCAAAACTCAAAAAGGAAATAAAAAAGAATACCGATCTAAAATAGACCTAAACTATCATCTCTCTCTTTCTCCATCTTCTTCATTTTCCTAAATACAAACAAGCTCAAATTTCACTTCAAAATCTCTTCTAAATCTTGCCCCGCTAGCTTTTAACCAAAGAATTAATCCAAGGAATAAGTAGAAGTAAGATTTAAATCAAGAAAGTGGAAAGAAAAGTTTGGTTGATTCTAGTAGCCACAAAAGTAAGTAAAAGTGATTTCTTACATATTTTGTTTAATTATGGTAGTGGTTTCTGTTTGTGTTACATAGAGATAAAACTTTGATGCTTGAGACAAATTAGTGATAAGTTAACAAGTACATTGAACTAGATATGTAAATAGGCATATGTACTCTAGGTGTTTGAAGTGATGTGTAATATACAAATAAATAAATAATAGTGAAGGGTAGTATTGTAATAGAAGGTTGTCTAAGAGGGTGTTTTTGTCATTTAACAAACGGAATTGGACTCGAGGGAAGTTTTATGCAGAACCAGGAGTGGAGATGCAAGGCCGGCTCTAAGCCGCCAGCTTGGTGGTGATAGCCGCCAGCTTTATGGCTAACTTACAAAGAGATTTTTCTCCCCTTCGCATTAAGCTGCCCCTGAGCCACCAACTTGTGTCTAGCCTATATCCTACAAAATAACTCTTTTCTTTTGTGTGCTAAGGTTTTCCAATCCCTATATATAGCCCTTAGGTCTTTTGTTCATTCCTCACATCTTCTCCTAAATGTAAACCCTAGGCAAGTGTGTTCCTTTCTAGTCTTTTCATTAATCTTTTAGCATGATCTCTCTAGTAAAGGTTGTTTCTTTGATTTGAGGAATCAAGTTGGTAGAGACGACTTCATTGGAGATCAAAACCCTAAGTTGTGATTTGGTAATTTGGTCCTACAGTCAAGAAGGCGTGAGATCCAAAGCTTTAGGTAAGTATGAATTCGTATAATTCTTGTTATGTTAAAGATGAGAGCTTTCCTAATAATTGATTTATTGTTGATTGAGGATTTTAGCGTTTGGAGGAATTTTAGAGAAATCTGTGTTTTTGGGGTTTCGTTGTCTATTGATCCTAGAAGACATGTGTGTGGATCTAATGTTGTAAATTTATATTTTAGATTGTGGATTTTAGAGCTAGGGTTTAATTATGAATGTGAAATCGTATTTTGATTTGATATATGTTAATGATCAGGATTCTGGTGAAATTAGGGTATATAACATTTTAAGACGATTTGTTGATATTGGAGTTTTGGAAGCGAGTCAAGTATGACCTTACCTTGTTTTTTGTATGTTTTTGTAGGGTTAGAACAATGAATTGACTTAATTTTATCTGGCATATAATTGTAATGTTTGTTGCCTTTGTTTTGCTTGTGTTAGTAAAGATCACGTAGAGTGTGATACTAACGAGGCACCCTGATGATCTATGTGTGAGGGTGTCTCGAGTGGACTCGTGCATAGAAATGATTCTGGTATATTAGGAGTCGTGCTAGCTTAATTGTGGTACGCAACGATATGTGGGGAATACCCAACATCAATATAAATGTATATAAAGTATTTTATATGAATGCTTGTTTTATCAGGGTTTTCAATTACTCTATTTAGGACCAGTTGCATATGGTTCTAAATTGTGCTATTTGCTTGACTAATCAAAGATAATAACTTGTGTTTGTTGCATTAGTTTTAGAATTGCATGTGAATTGTATGCTGCATCTTCATGTATATTTGTTTGTGGTATGGCATACTTGGTATTTTCGTTCATTTCTTTATTCCTTTATTTTTCAAGTACAGGTGAAGATGATATTGTATGATCTATATGTTAATCATGTGGATGACAATAGTAGACTTGACTATCCAGCTGAAGAACAATAAACATTGGACATTGGAGATAGGAGAGAGAGATATTGAAGACATTATGAAGTTGTATTTTGAATGTTATCATTTATTGAAGTCTCTATGAGATTAGTTTATTAGGTTTCATTTGGTTTGATAATATGTAGCTTTGGATTTTAACAGTTCATGTTTTTAAAAGAGATTTTTTAATGTGATGTTTTAAAGTAACCATGTGTGAGTTTTGGTGATTATCTTTTGGTATAATTTATAGATTAGTATTTCATAGCCTTAGCATGCTCTTACGAAGAGAAAGACAAGTGGCAAGTTGTAATGCCTTTAAATTAGGGTGTTAGATAATGAATTTTGAGTTCATGATGAATTGATATATATATATATATATATATTGATGTTGTTAGTGATAAATGAGTAAAACTTGAATGATAATAGAGTTCTACAAGTATGAATGATGGACTTATGTTTTTAAGTTATTTTTATTGTACATATACATGTGAGATGAACATATGTGTGCAAGTGAACTTGATAATGTTTGATATGGTGATTATAGGTTAGTTTTTATATGAGTTTATAAACAAGTAAGGTCTTATTAAGGAGTCAGAAGATATAGAACTTCGAAATTTTTGAAACAATTATTAAAGGACTAATACCCTGTTCATAATAGGTGTGGTCAAGGCTGTTATCTTCTCAAAAGCATGTTTTCCTGATGATCATGGTTGTTATGAGGCCCGTGATCTTCTCTGTTCATTTTTAAAACATGAAACAACCTTGATCATGGCTGTTACGAGGGTCATTATCTCCTCGGTGTGATTTTTAAAGCTTGATCACCGTCGTTACCAAGCCCGTGATCTCCTCTGCCCTCTTTTTCTTAATGGGCACAACCTAGATTACGGCTGTTACAAAGGCCGTTATCTCCATGGATGACTTTTAGAAAAATTCAAAAAAAGACCATTACTAGCATGTTTTTCATCACAGCCTACATTGCGATTGTCATAGGGAGCTTCATCTCGTAATACGGGCTTGACAAGCCAATGAGATACATCACAGCCTAAGATCATGGCCGTGATGGTACTCATAATAACATCTTGGCCTTTGTGGCGAGCATGATGAATCATCTAGTACTATTCATATAATAACAATAATAATAGATAGACAGACAAACAATAGATGGACGGAAGGATGGATGAAATATGATATGTATATTTGTACTTGCATAAGTAAGATGTTATGTGATGATTTAGATCTTTTTTAAGTTTAATGAATATCTAATGACTTAATATTTCATAGTGGATTAACATGTTTTATAAGAAATTATTTTCTTTAACAGATTCTCATACCCAGTTGGGTTTGAATACAGGTCTTTTATCTGATAAATCAGATTCTTTAGGTAGGCAATAACTTATTTTTTAAGTGCTAGGTTAGACTGTCACGCCCTATAGGGTATCCTAAACGTAACAGTCCGCCACATGCCATATAAGACTCACAAATTACCACCTTAGTCTTTCGAGAGCCTTGTATAGATGTAAGGCATCCCTTTACGACAATAGAATACTTGAACCGATGGAGTTAAAGAGTTTAATTAGGCATTCAATAGTATTAGAAAATAATCAAAACATGTATGCAATTAGTTACAAAATCTAAGGCATTCCCCCGCAAAAGAATATTGTTTAAAAGGTCTTTTACAATTATCCAGAGTCTCTTAGTTTCCTACGGAAGTCTAAACAAACTTGAATACAACTTCTAGAGGAAACGCCTAACTTCTGTACCTGATCTGTAAGTTGCCTCGGTATAAGCCATCTGAATCGTGCTACAATAAATAAAACTATAGTGACGTAAGCTATACTAGCTTAGTGAGTGAGAACTTCCAAGATCACAATTATAACACATCAAACAAACAAGTGATTAATCAGACAAGTGATATGCATCAAACATATGGAATCAACAAACATATGACCAGCCGAAATCATATGTGGATGGGCTTGCGCCATCCATCCCGGTTAGCAGATTAACAAATACTGCAGTACTACTCAATATGCCGTTTAGGATCATGGTCAACCGACTTATAAATTCGTTTGTGGATCATGATTAACCAACTCATTAATTCGTTTATGGATCACGATTAATGATATGAATGAGTCCATATTTATTTTCAATTCCGAATATTCAATTATACCAATTCTTTAAGTGATCAATTAATAATCGCAGACAGTCAATCCTCATTCATCTATACAAGCAATAATTAATCAACCGGCTTCGATATTCTTACATTCCATTTCTCATATCAACAACAACCATACAAAATTCCCATTCATCCCCATCATGCATCTCCATTTTATATTTACCAAATATCTAATGCAACTATTATTACAACCACATATAATAATTGAAATTCTGAAGTGATACTCACTCGGCCATTGATCACCGGTCTTTTAGTAATAATAATCCGGTGGTAGCGAATCGTCGGTTTCGGGGTCACCTAAAAAGGAAGAAATACCCTAATAAGTATTTCATCACTTAACTAATTCAAACTATATATCAAAACTTAGTAAATTCATAATTCTCGTCATTTGCGGAAGTCCCGACTTAAAACGGCCATAACTTGGTCATTTTAACTCGGAATTTCGCAAATTATATATCGATTTCCATATACTTCGAAAGATCTATCTAATTCTAATATTATTTTCAAGTTTTGAAAATGTTTGGGTCACAGAACAGTAGGATCAGTTTTGATCAGTAACAATTTTTCCAATTCCGAAAAATAGTTTTGTCAATGTTTGCAATGTTTCAACTTTATAAATCAATTATACATGCAATATTAACGATTTCTTATCATGAATAGCATGTTATGAGTTTAATGCATACATGCTCTTGACAATATTTACTAAAGAAAAATTTAGAAACTTTTTATTTTACAAGACTCCAAGATATTTACCTTTAAGAAAACTAGTTTCCTAGCTTTGATAAATCTCTCTTTGTTTTGGAATTATTTCTTAGAATTTCTAGTTATCTTTGCTAGAATTGATTCCTCATGATATTTATTGTTACGCCCCGAAGGTACCCTAAACGTAGCAGTCCGCCACATATAATATCAAGGCTTAAGAATGGCTACCTTAGTCATACGAAAGCCTTAGTATTATATGTAAGGCGTCTAACACAGTAATAGGAGACGCTTTTGGGAAGCATAGTTTAAGCAAGTAAAGATAAACATACAAGAATTTAGAGATAAAGTATATCATATCATAAATAACCGAAGGTCTGTTACATATTTTCTTAGGGGCATACCCCCGCTAATTCCAAGAATTGAGATAAACTTCACAACATCCTAAATACTACATCAAAGATTTCAAGGGAATTCTAATCTAAGTCTTCGAGTAGATTTCCTCCAAAAGCTTCAATATATACGTACACGGATACTGGAAGACCTCGGACACAAAAATGGGTGTTCCTGAGAATACAAATATCTATAGGGGTGTAAGCTTATAGGCTTAGTGAGTAGATCCCAAAATTCATACTCGAAGTAAATTATCAATCAAGTTTTATTATTCAAACATATGAAATGCAACAACCACGTGAGCATACAAGACATATGACTTTCCGGGAATCATATGTTGAATGAATTTACGCCCTTCATTCGGGGTTGGGGATTCGGGCCAATTACAGCCACAGCTTTTAAAAACACTTTTATAGATCTTACCGGCTCCTATACGCCATCAAAAACTTGTAGTTCTTACAGGCTCCTACTCACCACTTACATGATATACCGGTTATGTCTACCACCACTATTATACACTTGTCCCACCAATTATATAGTAGCGAATGCAATGTGACTCATCATATGAAGTGCATGAAAAATTTCTTTAATTACAGACTAGTAGTTTACATTTAACTTCTTTCAAGTGATTAACCAATTTCAAACACTTCAAGACATTAATGCACATACAACTTTTATTACAAGCAATCGAATTTCGATATACTTAGTATTCTTTCAACGTATTATCATACACTTCCTTTTTATTTTTCCTAAATTCTAGTGCAACTATTTTTACAAGCACAATCAAGAGTACGAAAAATAACGGGAAGTAACTCACTCGGCCATGATGACACCATTCTTGAATTGGATGGGTCGTTCGGAAATTCCACTTAATCGTAGTAGTCCTCGGGATATGAACAATCCTCCTCGTGGTTATCTAATTCAAGAAGAATACCCAAAATGAGTATTTCATGAAATTCTATCCTTGAAAATTCTAATCTTTCTTTAAAATCGTAGTAAAATCGCAGAAAGGGAAATTCTAACTTAAAATGGCCATAACTTGCTCATTTTAACTCGGAATTTCACGTATAATATATCGTTTTCTACCTACTCGAAAAGATCTACTCATTTCTAAGCTTATTTCCATAAAACTAGGTCGTTTGGGTCCCGAAAAGGTAGCGATCAGATTTGCCACGATTTTGTAAACACTTGTTTTCCTTCTTGTAAACAAAGCTCATTTTGAAAGATAAATATTTCAATTATTTTGTAAACTTTAAAGGTATATATATTTGTAATGACTCATAACAAATGTATGAAGTAAATGAAGTTGTCTCAACTTAAAAAGTAAGGTTTTAAAAGACTTTGAACTTGAGATTCTATTTTACTTTTGAAAGATCTCTTAGTTATTAAGATGAATATTCTATTTTTAAATGATATCTCTTGTAATTACTTTAATTTCCTAAAGTGTGGTTTTGTTTTCTAAACTTGGATTTCAAAAGTAGCAAAATGACATTTTTATTTCTTGTAATATTTCCAAAAGAATTTCTACTTCTTGATAAAAGATAAGTTTTCATAAAACTTTTTGTTTATGTAAGAAAAATCATTCCCATACATGTTCATTGGGTTTTTAAGAAATCCATTTTCCATATTTATTTCTTTTAGAAAGAATCTTTAATTCAAGAAAACATTTTCTCATTTATTTTTGTTGAGACGAATACATTATGTTCATGCATGAATATGAATCATAAGCTATAGAAATGTAAAATAATAACTTGAAAGCTTAAGTAAATAATAAAGTGAATCAAGTATTGGGACCTTAGCTTCATCAAGGTACCCCGGGACTAAGAAAATACTAGTCCTGAAAAGAAAAAGAATTGTTTTGACTTGATGAGGACAAGTCTAAGACTAGAATGACTAGTCTTAAAATCAACTTGAAATTAAATAACTTGAAATGAAGTAAGTAAATTGCATGAAAGATAAATAAATTGTAAGACAATGAGCTTATATGCTCTAAATAATATATATAGCTATATAGATATTTTAGATAGTAATAAACATAAGGGAAATATAGAGAAACATAAAGGAACATAAAGGAATTGATGTTATGAACAAAAACAAAGTATGAATCTAATGTTGCTTTCTTAACCTTCATGATTTTAGAAAACATACACTAAGCTCATACTAAGTAGATGAACATGAAGAATTCTTGAGAAATTTCTTACCTAAAGAAGCTAAACTAAGAGGGCTTCTTGTAAGAACTCTTGAGAGAATTTGAGAGAGATTTTGAGAGAGTAACTTTAGTATAGAAGTGGTGTGAAAGAAGTGAAGGTATGAGGGGGTATTTATAGGAAAATGTGGGAGATAATTTGTGTTAATTAAATAATTGAAAAACAAATTACATGGATGTATGGAGAGAGGGGGCCGGCGCTATTTCATGCATGGGGAGGAGAGAAAATAAATTTTTTTGTCTTTTGATTAATAAGAAATGAAAGATGTGAAATTGTATTGGAAATGAAAATGTGTAAGAAGTAGGTGTATGGTTTGTAAGAATAGGTTGTAAGAAAAAGTAGAGATAGATGAATAGTGTAGAATAGTAGAAAATAGTGTAATGTAAAAGTAGACATGACAATTTAATACCGGTAGTAAGAAAATACGCGTATGAAAGCAATATCTGATATTTTTAGCTACCGAAAAATTACGAAATTGATATTTTTGAAAATCTTATATTTTTACGAGTCTAACGGTATATTCGGAATATTTTTCCTATTCCGGGCTTCCGGACACATTTTTCAAGAACTGTGTCCATTCGGGTTCGAAGGACATCCGAATTTTGCGAAACTGAAACTTTTATAAAACCTATGGTTATTACGAACTATTTGAGCTATTAATCCTAACTTCGTTTTCTAGGGCTTGAGAAAACGGCAATGCCGGACTTAAGCGGTTACGGTAAACTAGGGTTTGGTTGACTCTAGAACTCCAGTTGACTTCCGGTTAGGGTTTAAACTATAATTCGGATCCAAAAAAATTCGGGGTCTTTACATCTATCACTTAAGACCTTCATTTCTACATAAAAATTCCCATTTTATACTTTGTAAACATGTTTTCAAATAGGATTTATTCCAAAATCCGAATTTTCGGAAATTTAGTTTTTGAATGTTTTCTTTAAGAAAAACTTGTTTAATACATTAAAATTTAAGGCTTTATTATACCTATCCCTTAGGGACTTCATTTCTTAATTAAAACTTTCATTTTGAGCTTGGAAAATAGGTGTTTTTATGGCAATCTCCCAAAATTACTAATTTCTTAAGTTGAGTAGTAACTCAAAATTTCCTATCTTATTTCTACTCTTTGTTTTACACCTTATTCTCATCAAAACTCATTTCAACTTATAAAAATCATTACTTAATGATATTTATTACCTATACCCTTCATTTTTCATATGAAACATAAGTTTTAGAGTTAATAAAAGAGTTTTTAAAACATGATTTTGAAGTCATACAAATTTTTCATTTGAACATTCCAAACAAAAGTTTTTCTTTTTAAATTTCTTGTCTCAGAACTAAAGATCCCCTAACTACCATATTTATATATATAAGACAAAAGCTTTATGAGTATTAATGCATTAAAAAATAAAATATTCATGAGATCATGAATGTCAAGTATAACATGAACATCTAAATGCTAGATCCACTACTTATGATGCATGAAATGAAGCTTGAAAGTATGAACATGGATTTTTATGCAAGATCTCTACTTTACTCTACTATTATATAAATGAACATGAAGATAATCCAATCAAAACTCATTTAAACACAAGATCTACTCTTGTAATGGCTTGATATTCATGTATTAGTATTTTCTTGTCCCTAGCAAGTGCTCATGGGGACTTTAACACGAAAACACTCATGAATAATCTTGCCATTACAAGATTTAATATAGGAAAGGGTTAGGATTCATCACCTAAGGCTTGAATCAAGAGGAAAATGAAGAAGAAAACAAGCTTGTGTGAGTGTGTGTGGGGTGCGTTGAAGCTCATGGCACAAAGAAGAAAAGAGAGATAGTTTGTGAGTTTTGAAACAAAAGAAAAATGAATGAAAGAGAGAGAAAGTAAAAGATTATTTATAGTAAGTAAAATTAGGGTTTGTTTGTATTATAAAAAGAAGAAAATAAAACATATTGAGGGTAAAAATAGGTAGGGTGCGCGGGCCACAAATGGAGGGAGAGAGAGAGAGATTTTAATTAAATTTTGTTTTGTAATTTATGTAATAAAAGTCTTAATTTGTAATAATTTTGAAGAGACAAATTTTCATTGGAAAAGAAAATGTATTTGAGTGTTTGTAAGGATGTAAGAGTAGGGAGTGGCTTATGAGTGTAATAGGTTGTACTTGTGAATAGTAATGAATAGTAAACAAGACAATTACTTTACCGATAGTAAAGAAAATACGAGAAAAATGCTATATCTGTAATTTTATAAACCAAAAAATTATAAAACTTATATTTGAAATCATTATTAAATTTCGGTTCTAAAGAATATTTCAGAATATTTTTTCGAATTTCTAGTTCCGGGGCTCGCTTTTCCGTAATGGATCTCGGCAAGGCCTGGAATAGAAAATTTTTCAAAATCAGAACTTTTTATGATTTGAAATATACTTTAAAATAATATTCCACATTAAATTCTTTTATAAAAGTTCTTTTAATTTGAAATCGAAGGAAAGCTGGATCCAGAGTTCCTAGGTTTCTCTCTCAAGTTTAAGCTAATCCAGTTTAGGGTTTTGGTTTCCGGTTTCCAAAGTCTACTTTTTTACTAAGAAAACTGGGGTTTGCATAGACATTATCAAATCAAATTTAATGAGATATTATCTTAAAAATTTGTGTGAATTGTTTGTGCATGTGCTATTGAATCTGATCCAAGGAGCGGCAACTCTGTTAACGAGATTGACATGGTAAATTAGGCGCTTAGGCCACCCTTGTCATGATGCAATGACTTTCATAAGTGGCTCAGCGAGTAATAGATAAGACGAATGGTATCGGCGTAATATTTTCTTATTTTTAAGAAAAAATAATATGATTTAGTTTACATTTATGGGTACATTTGAACTAGGTGATATTAAGGATTAAGTTAAATAAATTTGAGTAATGGCTGTGAATCCTAGATGAGATTATTAATTGTAAAGTTATATAGAAGATATAAGTATTTGGACTACTTATATCAACCCCTTGAGCAGCTGTTGTTGTCACGCCCCGAAGGGTACCCTAAACGTGGTAGTCCGCCACATATAATATCAAGACTTAAGAATGACTACCTTAGTCATGCGAAAGTCTCGGTATTATATGTAAGGCATCTAATACGGTAATAGAAGACGCTTTTGGGAAGTATGGTCTAAGAAAGTTATATTGAACATATAAGAATCTAGAAATAAAAACATATCATAATAATAACAATTAAAAGTCTATTACATGATTCTTAGGGGCATGCCCCCACTAAAACTCCAAGGATTGAAATACTTAATAGTCTTAAATACTAAATCAAAAGATTTTAAAGGAATTCTAGTCTAATCTTTCAAGTAGATTTCCTTCAAAAGCTCCCAAAAGAAAACTGACGCGGATATGAGAAGATTTCGGATATAAGAACAGGTGTTCCTATTAATACAAATATCTATAGGGGTGTAAGCTTTACAGGCTTAGAGAGTAAAATCTCAATAATCATACTTAAAGCAAAATATCAACCAAGTTTATTAGACAAGCAAATGGGATGCAATAAGCACGTGAGCATACAAGATATATGATCTTCCAGGAATCATATGTTGAATGAATTATGCCTTCATTCGGGGTTAGGTATTTCAGCCCATTACAGCCATCATTTCTTTAAAATCATTTTTATAGATCTTACCAGCTCCTATTCACCATAAAAAATATGTAGTTATTACCGGCTCCTACTAGCCATCAATTTATGTAGTTTTTACCGACTCCTACTTACCACATATATAATATACCAGTTATACCTACCACCATTATCATACACTTGTCCCACCAATTGTATAATAACAAATGCAATGTGACTCAACTCATGAAGTACATGCATCAATTTTTATTTAGAGCCTAGCCACTAAATTTCAATTTCTTGCAAGTAACCAACCAATTTCAGACACTTCGATGTGCTAATAAACATACAATTTATTACAAACAATTTGTGGCTCGATCTGCTTAATATTCTTTCAACATGTTATAAACACATGCATCTTCAATTTCATCTTTTCATAAAGCTAGTGCAACTAAATTACAAGCACAAACATAAGCATGAAAAATAAGGGAAGTAGACTCACTCAGCCATAACGATACTCCCTTAGTCAAAATAGTCATCGAGGTAGTATACATCCTCCTTCTCAGTTCCTAATCAAAGGAAATACCCAAAATGAGTATTCCATGGAATTTCTATTCAAAACTTCTAACTCTACTTTCTAGTTGTAGTAAAATTCGTATGGGTAGAAATTCCAACTTAAAATAGCCATAACTTGCTCATGTTAACTCGGAATTTCATATATAATATTCCATTTTTTACCTATTCAAAAATATCTATCCATTTCCAAGGTTATTTTTATCATAAAAGGTCGTTTAGGTCCCGAAATCGTAGCGTACAGATTCATCACGAAAATTCTAGTTTTCAAACTTAAATTTACAAACTTTTCTTTATCCAAAAATACTTGTACCAAAATATATATATTATTATAGTTGGAAAAACCTTTAGAATATATATATATATATATATATATATGACTCATATCATATGCATAAATTTAATGAAGTTATCTCAACCATAATTTTTGTAAAAGCAATATTTTCTAGAAATTGGAAAAGCAAAACTTTGAAAATTTCCACTTAGCTTGTTGGAAAATTTCTTGAATTACTTTAAGTGAGTATTTTCTTCTTTTAATTCTATTCCTTAGTCTTTCAAGTTTCTCTAGAAATGATTTTTGTCTTTCTAAGTTTCTTATTACTTAATTTCTAGAGGTTGAGAGGGTAGTTTCTAAATACTATTTGAGAGTAGTTAAAATTTATCAAACTTTACTTTTTTTTAACTTTTCCTAAAGTTTATTTCATTTAATTAAAATAATTTCCTAAGTTGTTTACTGCTTTTATTTCTTAAGAACGTTTTATTTCTATAAAAGAAACATTCTTGGTGATTTTTCAAACTAGTCTATTTCTTGATATTCTAGAGTATTGGTGAAACTTTCTTAACAAAGTTTGGTAAAGCTTTTGTCAATCTAGGATTTGAAATTTTAATTTTAAAGAAAACTTTTTCACTTTATTGTTTTGTAAAGTGTATGTATGATATATCTACTTTATGTATCATCTAAAAGTTCCTATGTACTTTGGTTACTAAAACTTATGATAAACTCCTCTAGATTTTTGGAAAAGATTTGCTAAGATAAATTCTTAAGTCTTTATGGGAAAAATTATTTCTTTCATGACAAAAGTTTTCTTTAGAAAGAACTCTCATTTTTCTCTTTTTATTTAAGAAAATCTTGTGAGACAACATTAATATGCTCATGCATCATCATGAATACGAAAACATAAAAATATGAAAATACAAGGAATATATAATAAGCAATATAATAAACAAGTTAATATATCAAGTATTGAGAGCCTTAGCTTCATTAAGACAACTCGGGACTAAGAATAGACTAGTCCTAAAAAGAGAAAAAGAAAAAGAAAAAGAAAATAAAAAGCAATAATAATAGCAAGTTAGAAATAGTTAGTGAGCATTAGGCTCTAAAAATATAGATATACGTATACTTAATAATATATATAGAGTTAGATTAAAGCATAATGATAACAATAATATCATTAATAATCAACATTTATGTAAGCATAATAACAACATATAAAATTGGAATTTCATGTACAAGAACAAAACATGAACATGTTGTTGCATTTACTACTCATAAGAGTTTAAAAACAACACCATGGTCATATAGTTACATGACACGAGTAAATAAAATAGAAATAGAAGTTTTACCTAAAGTGTTTATAGTGTAGGAAGAAGGTAGTGAATGTATGGTTATGTGGTTAGTGGGAAATGGTAGATGGTTTGTGTATAGAGGGGGATTTGTGTGTATTTGATGAAACAGAGTTTTGGTAAATTTTGTGGAGAGAGTTATGGAGTGAATTTGAGAGAGTTTTGTTATGTGTAAAGATGGTGTAAAAGAAGCGGAGGGAGATGGGGTATTTATAGTTGAAGATGGAGGGAAATTAGGTGTAATAAAATAAATTGAAAAAGAAAAATAATTGAGGGAAGAGAGAGGGGATGGTGCCAGCCATAGGGAGAGAAGAGAGGGAGAGAAGTAATTTTTTTTGTTTTGTAATAAAAAGTAATAAAGATGTGAAGTATGGTTGATGTGAAGGTGTATTGGAAATAAAAAAAGGTAGAAAAATAGGTATATAAGTAGTAAGAATAGGTTGTAAAGTAAAGTAGAGATAGATGAATAGTAATGAATAGTAGTATAGGACAATGAATAGTAAACAAGTCTAATAATATACCAGCAGTAAAGAAAATACGTGTATAAATGCAATATTTGTTATTTTTCATTACTGAAAAATTACGAAACTGCTATTTTTAAATCCTTGTATCGTTTTGGTCCTAATGGTGTTATCAGAATATTTTTACTATTTCGAGCCCTAAGACATGCTTTTCAAGAGCTAATCCCGTTTGGGTCCGAACGATACTCAAAATTTGGGAATCTTATATTTTTAAGTTTTCTTATATTATTACGAACTATTATCACTAATTATTTCAACTCTATTTTCTAAGGCTAAAGAATACGAGATTGCCTAATCTAAATTCTAAGGTTTGTACTAGTCTTTTGTTGACCTTTAGGGTTTTCGGTTGACTTTTAATTCTAAATTAACCGAAATTTCAAGGGTTTATAGTTGTTACTCAGGACCCCCAGATTTCTAAGGATTGAAAACGGAGTTTGAATACTGCAGTGTTGAAATGCTTTACTTAAACAAAGATAAATAATTATATTATTTCTTGCATTACATTAATTAAGATTGTGTGCCATTTAGTATTTGTTTATGTTGTTGTATACTGGGCTCCTAGCTTACTTTTTCCTCTACAGGTACCAATGATGATGAATACTATGATGATATGGATTATGGTACTAATTGGAAAGTATACCTGGATGAGTGGGACGATTAAGGTGATGAACTATTCTAATTTGTTTTCTTGGAAAGACAAAAGCGAGACTTTGTTTTGTTTAATGTAATAGTATAGATTAAGGCTACCTCCAAGCCTATGTTTTGTAATATTAAGCACCTAATTTTTCTAGTATGTATACTTCAAGTTTGGTTTTGTAACCTTTAAAGTACCATGCTTGTTGGTACTATCATATATGTTTATATAAAGTTATCTACTTTTAATTGCGTAGTTTTTGTAAAGTTTTGTATTTTAACAAATTGAGCAAGAAATATCCATAAACTCCTTCTTTTTTGGATAATCTTACATATAATATCTCTGTATATTGTAAACCCCTCAATTTCTAGGGTAAAGTTGAATTAAACCATAACCCTAGTGTTGAGCCTAGATTTTTTGTTTCTGGTTTAATCTCTTTTAATCCAATCTGTATTAAACTTAAACCCATTTAATACAAACCCTTGACTAAGAATTAAAGAAATTTAATTTTTCAAAATAATTTAAGTCCCCCCCGATTGGAATCGAGAAAAATTAAAGTTAGGATTAATGGATTGGTTAATCCTAACTTAGCTACTAGTCTGTGAAAATTTGATTTACAAACCAAACTTTATAAACCAGAAATTTTGGATTCAGGGGCTAACCTATTAAAACCATATGGTTACCACTTGAAATTTAAAATTTAAAGTTTATCATTTTAATGCTCGAAAATTTACTAATGTATAGACTATGATATTTACAATTTATCATTAAATCTTATAATATTTATAATGAACAATGAATTAATTCAAAAAGAAATAATATACCAAAAAAGATTTTTTTTTATTTTTTTATGTCTCCCCAAAGGTGCCTACGTACCCCTAATCGAAGTCAGACAGTACGTAGTTCTTTTTTATAAAAATATTTAATTTGTTGGTTTATTTTATATTTTGGAATTCCTTTCATTTTAGGTTTTAAATATTTCTTTTTGAAATTTCTAAGAAAATCAAGAAATTTTCAATATGAAACTTTAAGCTACCAAATTAATTTATATTTAAGTAAAACAAAATTTTTCTAAATGGCAAAACCTTTTCCATACATATTTCTAATTTTTTTATATTTATATTTTTTTTATCCACATATATATATATATATATATATTTAAGAGAAAACTTACATGTGATGATGATGATGATAACAACAACAACAACAACAACAACAACAACAACAACAACAATAATAATAATAATAATAATAATAATAATACTAACCTGGATAGAGCGGGTTGAATTTCTGATTTAGGTCGGACCTAGGTCAGACTTTGAAGCTCCGTCGGTTGTTGGAGATGATGGCGGTGATTGTTTGAAAATCACCAATTAGGTGGTCTGAAGCAACCAAGAACTTATGAATTCGATCAAACTAAGGACGACAAGCAATTTGATGGTGGTGATTTGGATCAAAATCGGCCGAGGAAGGTGGTTTCAAGCTTCCAACAATGGCGGTCGAGGGTGAGTGCTTCGCGAAGATGGTGGTTGAGCTTCAAGGATCAATCCAAGACCTCTAATAGAGAAATCAAACCTTCCTAAAGCTCACTATCACAATCAATTTGCTCGAAAATCTTCCAAACTCAATGAATTCAAAAAATCTTCGAGTGTTTCCTAAAGTCATGGATGCGTTTATATGTGTTTGATTGCTTGTGGATGATCCAAATAGTGGATTCGAAGTCCTATTTATAGGATTCGAAATGGGTGTGGTGGTGGTTGGATTCGCATAAACCCGAGCTTCTAGAGGGGGTTTGGTAATCAACGAACCGATTACACTTCTAGAAAGAGGATAAGATTAACAGAAAACAAGTTCTAGAAGCTCAAATTTGAATTTTCGAACATTCATTCTTCGTACGAAAAACGAATTTTTTGCGAACTTCGAATCCAAAATTGAAAGCCAAATTGTGATTTTCGAACTTGATTATTGGTTCTAATTTGTAGTACTCCATGTGTACTTCCAGATCCCCCCATAAATTTGATGAAATTGAGCTTAGAAAAGGATAAAAAATGGACTTAAAACAGGCCGAACACGAGGAGAAAACTAATTGCCACAGAAAGCAGGAGACGCGCATGTGTGCGCGCCACACACGTAGCATGTAACGCAGGCGCCAGGTTGAAAAACAAAAATCCGCTTCCATGCGGATTCGAACCCAGGTCGCCTCTCTTGCATGTGCATGTGTTTTACCGTTAGGATGTTGGCCTGTGCCTCGATTTTTTGATGCATTTAAATTATATTTAAGGTCTTTTAAAGATGAGTTTAATTAAATAACTTAATTAATTAAATTGTTTAATTAAACCCATAATTAATTTATAATGGAAATTAATATTGTTTCAAGCTCAAAACTTTGTAATAATTTGAAAAAAAAATTATTTTTTGGGCTTCAAATAATAATAATTTATTATAAATTAGACCTTAAAATGGGAAAAAAATTGGGTATCTACACCTAGTCAAACCGAAGTTTCAAAAGTCAACTAAGATCAAAACAATTTAGCAGTTTCAACTCTGGCAATCCCACACTCAATGTCTAAGAACAATAGAAATAAGTTACGGTGGATTATAGTTCAGAATAATATAAGATAGGTTAAAAGGATCAGATTTGTTAAAATTCGATTAGTTTTGAACCCGAACGGATCAATTCTCAAAAAAAGTGCCCCGGTGTTTGAAATAGTAAAAATATTCGATAACACCAAAAGACTCGTGATTATACAAGGATTTCAAAAATATCAATTTCATAATTTTTCGGTAACTAAAATTATCAGATATAGCTCGTTTACGTTTATTTTTATTACTACCGGTATTTTATTTGTCTAATCTACTATTCATAGTACTATTTCTACTATTCATTACTATTTTACTATCGCTATTTTTTCTTACAACCTACTTCTTACAATCTACATCCTTATTCTTACACTTTTACATTTTCAATATAACTTTATTCACATCACACTTTACACATTATTACTTTTCTTTACAAAAATAGAAAATTTAATCAAAACTCTCTCCCTCCTTCCCTCTAATTGCCGCCAGCCCCCTCTCTCTCTTTTTCTATTTATTTCTTTTTCAATTTATTTTATTACATCTAATTTTCACTCCAAAATTCTATAAATACTACCTCTTCCTCCAATTCTTTCACACTTCTCATTTTTCCTGCCAAAACTCTACCAAAATCTCTCCTCAAATCCTCTCTCTAAATTTCTTTTCCAAACTCTCTTTTTCTCTTCACAAAAACTACTACCCACATAATTTTACACTCATCATCTTCTTCTTTCAACATAAACACAACTTAAGTAAAAGCTTTCTACCATTGATTTTTTTTCCCATGTCATATAACTTAGCATGACCATGGTGTTGTTTCTCAAAAACTCATGTGAGTTGTAGAAGCAACAACACATTCATGTTTTTGCACATGCCAAGAATACCAATTATATTATTTTGTTATATTATTATTATTATGCTCTTAATCTAACTTTACATATATATATATATATATTATTAAGTATATATATATATATCTATATATTTCTTAGAGCCTAAATGCTCACTAACTATTAGTAACATAGTTTATTATTATTCTTGTTATTATTGCTTTTTCTTTCTTTCTTTTTCTTTTTCTTTTGGGACTAGTCTATTCTTAGTCCCGGGAAGCCTTGATGAAGCTAAAGCTCTCAATACTTGACCGGGATACCTTGATGACGCTAAGGTTCTCAATACTTGACCATATTATTTTGCTTATTCACTTATTATTTCTTTCTATCTTATTATGTATTATTCTTACCCTTTTTCATTGCTACATAATTATATTCATGCATAATTTGAATATTGTTGTCTTAGTAAAAATAAAAACGGGTTCTTTTTTAATAAAGAAAAGTAAACTAAATTTCTTAGTGATTTTTCAACAAAAGATCTAAGTATTATTTTTAATAATTTCTTTTCAAAAGCCTAGACAAGCTAACAATAAAATTTTGTAAAGAATTCTTCAAACAATAAAAGGAACTCATTTCTCTTATAAATAGAACTAAATATTCTATAAAAATATAATTTTTAGCATTATACATAAGATTTTAACCCAAACATATCTTTTATAAAACTTAAATCGGTTCATCATAGACTTTGAAAAATCACTTACTACGTAAGCTTTTACAAGACTTAATTTTTAATATTGTTATTCTCTTTTCAAAATTAAAATGAAATTTTTGCTGAGTTCAAATATTGATAATTCTTTATTATGAAAGCTTTTCTTATAAACATATCTAAAAGGATTATGCCACCACTTGATAAATAGTAAAAAGAAAGCAAGTTTTTCAAATCAAGGTAAAATCAACTCACTATTTTAAAAACTAACTTAAAGAAATAAAATTTGCTAAGAAAGTGCAGTTTTAAAAAAGTAAACTTATTTTTTAAAGAAGTAGAAGAGTATAAAAATGAGAGGAAAACATACATTTAACACAACTCCAAATATTAGACAACATCAACAACTTAAGAAAATTTTGGAAAACCTTATTTTTTTCAATCACTAAAAATAAAATTGGTAGGTAACTTAAATGACCAAATTTTTAAAAATTAATTTATTTTTGAAAGGTTAGGAAATGAAATTATAATAAGAAAATACTCACTTATAACAACCCAAGAATTTTTAAGTTTTTCTTTTAGCAATTTAAAAAGGAAAAATTTTCAAAGTTTTCATCTTTTAAAACTCTTAAAGATAAATTGTCTTGTGAAAAATTAATGTTAAGACAACACTACAAAAATCATGCATACAGTATGAGTATATATATATATATATATATACGTTCAAAAGGTTTTTCAATTATACAAATATCTATGTATTTGTTTAAAGGTTTTTGGATGAAGGAAAGTTGGAAAAATTGTATTTCTAAAAGTTAGGAGATTCGTGGCTATTCTGTACCGTGATATTTGCCACACAAATGGCTTTTCATGATAAAAATAACCTTATAAATGGATAGGTCTTTTCAAGTAGGTAGAAAACGATATATGATACGCAAAATTTCGAGTTGAAATTAGCAAGTTATGGTCATTTTTTAAGTTGGAATTTCTTTCTATCCGAATTTTAACGTAAATACTAGAATAAAATTAGAAAGTTCAAGTAGAACTTCCATGAAATACTCATTCCAGGTATTTCTTTCATTTAGGTAACAAATCTTAGAAGATCCGTATTTAGAGGAATATTACGAGTAAAGAATTTAGCAAGGATGACCGAGTGAGTTTATCTCCTACTTTTACGTGTTTATTTGTGCTTGTAGTGTCACGCTCCGAAGAATACCCTAAACGTAACAGTCCGCCATACACAATATTAAAGCCTAAGAATGACCACCTCAGTTACGCGAAGTTTAAACCCCTAAATTTTCGGAATCGGTTTAGCACAAAACCCTAACCGGAAGTCAAACGAAACCCTAAAGGTCAACAAAACCCTAGTTTACCGTATCAAGCTAAATCCGGCATTGCCGTTTTCTTTGGCCCGGAAAAACGAAGTTGGGTAATTAGCTAAATAGTTCGTAATAACCATAGGTTTTATAAAAGTTTCAGTTTCGCGAAATTCGGGTGTCCTTCGAACCCGATCGGACACAGTTCTCGAAAAACGTGTCCGGAAGCCCGGACTAGTAAAAATATTCCGAATATACCGTTAGACTCGTAAAAATATAAGTTTTCCAAAAATATCAGTTTCGTAATTTTTCGGTAAGTAAAAATAACAGATATAGCTATTATACGCGTATTTTCTTACTACCGGTACTTTAATTGTCATATCTACTTTACATTACACTATTCATTACTATTCTACACTATTCTTTTATCTCTACTTTTTCTTACACCTACTCTTACACTCTACATAACCTATAATCTTAACTTTTTACCTTTCCCATAACTTTATATCACATCTACCTTACATATTACATCTTTTATTTTCAAAAAGTCAAAAAAATAAATCAATCCCCTCTACACCATATGGCCGGCGCTCCCCTCCTCTTCCCCTCAATTTGTTTTAATTTTCTTTTATTTTAATCACACAAAAATCACTCCTCATTTTCCTATAAATACCCCCTCCTCTTTCACTTCTTTCACACCACTTCTTCTCTAAAGTTATTATCAAAATCTCTCTCAAATTTCTCTCAAGAGTTCCTTCAAGAAGTTCTCTTAGTTAGCTTCTTTTAGGTAAAGTTCTTCAAGAAGTCTCCATGTTCATCTACTTAGTATGAGCTTAGTATGTGTTTTCTAAAACCATGAAGGTTAAGAAAGCAACAATAGGTTCATACTTTGTTTTTGTTCATAATCATAATTCCTCTATGTTCATGTTTCCTTTATATTCATTTATGTTTCTCTTATGTTCATTTATGTCTCTTTTATGTTCATAACTATCTACTATATCTATATAGCTATATATACTATTTAGAGCATATAAGCTCATAATCTTGCAATTTATTTACCTTTCATGCAATTTATTTACTTCAATGCAATTTATTTATTTCAAGTTGTTTTTAAGACTAGTCTCTAGTCTTAGACTTGTCCTCATCAAGTCAAAACAAGCTTTTCTTTCATTATGGGACTAGTTTATTTCTTAGTCCCGGGAGCCTTGAAAAAGCTAAGACTCCAATACTTGATTTTATTATTTATGCTTTATGTTTTTTGTTTATTATTATTCTCATAATCATGTTCATTTAGATTGTTGTCCAAAAGTTTATTTTCTAAAGATAATGAAATAAAAGAAGGCTTTTTGTCACTTAGGAATAAGTTTATGTGAAACATAAAAATATAAGATAACAAAAATAAACTCATTCATTTTCAAGTTACAAAAAGAATTCACTATGAATTTAGAAACATTTTTACTTAAAAAGCTACTAAATCTTTGTTATTCTACCTTGTTTCAAAAGAAAATATTTGTTGATACAAAAATGGTTTTTTATAAGAAGATGGATGACTAAGGAAATTTTTAAGTAAAGACCTTGCAAACAAATAGGCAAAGAAAATTTATGGTTTGAAAATAATAAAGTTATTTCTTTTCAAGTTACAAGAAAAGTTAATAAGATTATAGAAATTAGTTTTTCTACAAAAAGTCCTTAATTGTTCCATTGTTTTTATGAAGAAAACAAATTTTCATGCATGGATGATTATTTTTGAAAAATATGGAAAAGAAAAGAATGGATTTTTGCAAAACAAGTAAACAAAGGAATTTACACAAAAAATGAAGAATAGCATATTTCTAGAAAACTTCAAATATAGTATTAATGTAACTTAGAAAGTAGAAAATTTTATTTTCAAAAGTCACTTAGAAAAAGATAAATAAAACCAACATAAAACGTTTTTAGAAAATAAAGAAAACAAGGTATTCATTTCAAAGAAATTACAAAAACAATTTCCGAAAAGCTTCAACCCGACATTGTTTTACCTAAGAAAAATAATTTGGACAACAAGACACTTGAGCATGCTTAAATATGAGTTATATAGTTATAAAAAGAGAATTTTTCAACTATATAGATAACTAAGTATTTATCAAACAAATTTTGATTTCTTGAACCAAAGTTTTTTACTTGAAAATCCGTGGTGAATTTTGTCGCCACTTTTTCGGAGCCTATATGGCTTTGTTTGTGGGAAATAATTTTAGAAATGGGTAGATCTTTTCGAGTAGATAGAAATCGGTATATTATATGCGCGATTCCGAGTTAAAATGACCAAGTTATGGCCATTTTAAGTTGGAACATTCTTCTATACGAACTTTAACGTTCTTTGACATTGTTTTGTCAAAATTCAAGAAAATCTTCAAGAAAAACTCATTATGGGTATTTTCTTTGGTTAGGTGACCCCGAGGAAGGATTTCTTCACCCCGAGAACTATTACGATTAAGTGGAGTGTGTGAACGACTCATCCGCTTAGAGGAATAGACGACAATGGCATCGTGAGTTTATTTCCATTAAATGCTACACTTGTTGTGCTTGTAAATTAGTTGCACTAGAGTTAGGAAAAGATAAACCGATATGCATGTAAAATAATTCCTTGAAAGAATTCTAAGAATATCGAAGCCCGAATTGTTCTAAGTGATTGTTTTAGTTTATATGATTTGTGTGTGAAATTCCTTGATCACCATAAAGTTGAAAATAATTATGTTATGACTTTATAAATTAATGAACTCATGCATACCACGAAGTGAGTCACATTACATGGTTGGGTTATTATCCTTGGGTGAGAAGGATAGTAGGCTCATGTCGAAAGCAACACTTGGCGGAAGATCCGAAAGCGATTGCTTGGCGGCTTAATGGAATATGCTTGGCGGTTGATCCGAAAGCAAGGTCAAATCAAGTAGGTTCGGAATACTTGGCGATGAGTGCTCGCAAGTATAAAAGTTTTTATGAATGCTTGGCGATGTGTGCTCGCAAGCTTAAATTTTCTATTATTAAAACTACTTGTTTTGAGTATCATCAAACCCCGAATGGAGGGCGTAAATCCATTCAACATATAGTTCCCGGAAAGCTATATGATTGTTTGCCCACATGTTTGATGCATTACATATGTGTGATTAACCAACTTTTTTGAATCTTGTTACAAGAAGTTATTTATGGAATTAGTTTTCACTAAGCCTATTAGCTTATACCCCGATAGCTACCTTTTGCAGTTTTCGTACTTATGGTTAAGGCCACGTGAACCATGCGGGCAGGTAATCCCTTTTGAACATTAGAAATCTGGATAAAGTATATCATAGTATTAGCATGCAAATATTTATATAATAGCTTAGTAATTTAGGGAATTGTCCCTAAGTTGTAAAGTCTTTGCCATGAACAAATAATTATTGTGAATCCTCTTTTCTTAATATGTTTTTATATCTCCTTAAGCTTCATTATTCCATATGTGGTCCTCTAAAATAGTGAAAGCAAGCCTTACACTTAATATAAAAGCTTTTGGAAATGACTAAGGTTGTCATACTTAAGCTTTAATATTGAGTGTGGCGGACTGTCACGTTTAGGGTACCCATTGGGGCGTGACAGTTTAAGTTGGTATCAGAGCATGGTTTAAGAACCTAGGAATCATAATTATAGAAAGACTTAAGAAGAATTGACTTAGATAGAAGCAAGAAAAACTTAGATAAAATAGAATGGGTAGAATAAGCCTTCTAATATCTTTCTTTTACGTAGATCACCATAGAAGAGGCCCGTCTCCAAGCCAAGAACTTTCGAAAAGGATCCTTCGAAACACCCGAGAACTTCCGAATGAGACTTAGAGTTTTATGTGAAGAATTTGCCCTAGCTGGACAACCTAAGACCCTCCGAGAAATGTTCCAAATCTGGAAGAGGGGAATGATGCAAACCGAGTGGAAAGGAGTGTTACGAACTATTCACAACTGCCCTATAGGCAAAAGAATGACCGAGTTGGAAGTAATATATGCTGTGGAACGAATTATTGCTATCGCGGACCACCGACCGATGCTGAAAGAAGCAACCTTCGTTCTTAGAGAAGAAGGAGGACGAACCCCGCCGGATTTTCGGACATGGACCAAGATCGGACCAATATTTGTCTATGCCCATGATGATTTGATGGATCACCTCGAATGGATGAGAGCGACCTCAACGATACTTTCCATTGGCACGGAGTATATCAGGGGATACTACGACCCCCAACAGAAGTATCCACCGACCGCCTACCTTCACAGGAATCCAACTAGGAATAAACGAGCCCTACGATTGCGAGAAGATGGAACAGTGATAAGAGATGAACCAATGCAGGAGGCGAATGACAGTTCGGATGATGAACCCGGTGAGGACTCGGAGGAAAATCAAGAAGAAAGACCGGCGCAAGAGATAAGGAACCAAGCTGCCGTAGGAGTCGAGGAACCTTGGACTAACGATGAGTTAAGAATCATTCGCTACCTAGAAGGAAGACATGTTCGGGGAGGACAAGATGTAGACCCACGATGGATACGGAAAATGCTCCGGCCAATGAAAACAACAATAGGGAGACCGAAGGAACAATCACTTGGAAGACCTTGATGAGATAGCACCAGCAATGACGGATGAGGAACTAATTGCCTATCACGAACAAGAAAGAAAGAGAGCACGAAATAGAAGAAAACACTTCAACCAAATCATGAGGAGTTTGAACCCAGGATCATCCAGCAGCAACCCGGGAGATGCGCCCGAAGAATGAAGAAAGGAGGAAAGGAAGCATATCCCTAGAAGTCCAGCTTAGATTTTGTATCATAGACTAGATTCATGATCTTAGTCTATCTTTTAATTTTCGGAACAATTTGTTATTTCTATGTGATTTTCTTTTATGATTTATCTTATTTCCGATTTCATGTATGAACTTTATTTCTATGATAATGCTCTAAGTTTGATTTCAGAAATTGTTTTGATTTAATTTAGCTTTTATGCATACTAAATTTCCGTTATTTGACCAATTTCCGGCAAAAATTTAATTAAGTTATCAAAACTTTACAAACCTAACTTAGAAAAGCTTAAAACAGCCGAAATAGGAGTAGACGAAGGGAACGAAGCGCCTCTAACCAACCAGACATAGAAGCAGATCAACCTGCTGTTCAAGGAGCCGCCGCACCTCAAAGGGACTTACACGCCACGTTAGGACACCTAACCCACGTATTAGAAGAAATTAGGCAAAATATGCCAGCACAAGCACCCGTACAGAGCAACACCAGCAACAGCATCAGCGACAGCCCCAGTGTCTATACCAACCCCACCACACAAAGCTTCAACAGAGGCATCTGTGCATAGGAACATGCATAGCCAAAGTGCACCCCTACCTCCATCTCCACCGCCAAGACCATACAAAAGCATGTTACCTAACTTCATCAAAAGTAACCGCTTCTTTGAAGGAGCTTATGACAAGCCAGAGAGGCAGAAGATTGGTTATCTCAAATAGAGATGTCCTTTGATGCATATGAAGTTCCGCCCCATTTGCAAATCAAGTATGGAACATTCATGCTTCGTCTAAACGCTAGGATATGGTGGGAGTCAAGGAAAAGAGATCTAATGACTCCAATCACTTGGGAAATGTTTAGACATGAGTTTTTGGAGAATTATTTTCCAGGAAGTTTACGAGTAAGATATAGTGCAGACTTCTTGCAAATTGCTCAAAAAGGAAGAACAATCGAACAATATGAGACTGAGTTCAGTAGATTGTTGCAATATGCACCAGACTCCTATAAGTACAGTGAAGAATTGAAAAGGCAAGTCTTTATAGGAGGATTGGACGAAGACCTAAGGATGAAGTTGGAAGAATTTGACATAAGGAATTTTCGAGAATTAGTGGAAAGAGCTCGGATTGTAGAAGGAGCAAGGAAAAGGAGAGAAAGAATAGAAAAGAAGAAGACCCAATCATCGAAAGGGAGTTTTACATAGAACCCCATCTCATGCCCTACCAAAGAAAATCAAGACGACAATAGAAGGATCATACCAAGAGGTATTAAGTGTTGGAAGTGCAATGGAGCACACTACCCGAAGAAGTGCCCCCAGCTATTTGGAAAGTGTTTCTTCTGTGGAAATACAAACCATAAGATGTCAAAATGCCCAAACAGAGGGATAGATGCTTGCTATGTTTGCAATCAGAAAGGACATTTTGCCAACAATTGTCCACAAGGAAGGAACATTCTATCAAGATCATCAGAGGAAGTTATTCCTATAAGAATGGAGAAAGGAAATGGAAGTGGAAGTGAAAGCAGACCTGGACCTACTGCTTCGGGAATTCGAGTATACAACTTGCCGGGACGATGGATAGGTGAAGAAGTGAACAAAGGAAATGAAAACTATTACAAGGCATGAAGGCTTTCATACATGTACAAGGCGTCTAACACATGGAGGAAACACATCGGAGTGATACCTTTTATGTTGATATAACTCAAGTAACAATGTAAAGGAATTTCAGTTTACTATACTCCAAATACAAAACATTATACTTCAATTACAATTCATCCAAAGATTCCACTACATAAAACTATTACAAGGCAAAACATAAAACTTTAGCTAATAACTTCAAGCATTCTCATCCCTTGCCGAAATCCGAAGTCATTCTCGGCTCCAACTATCTCGGTCCCCGCTTAGCATTCTTGAGATAACCTGTTCATTCAAACATCTATTGGGGTATAAGCTACACCAGCTTAGTGAGAATTCCCTTAATTCCATACCATAACAAGCAAGTTATAATTATCCATATGCTATACATGAACAAACACATGAGCAAACAATTATGTATGGGTATCCGGAACCCACACACAGAACAGATTACGCCCTCCGTATCTTGGGTTAAGGATGGTATTGAAGTCTACACGATCGTTTCTATTCCCTAAGCCCTCGGCTCATAGCACTTGACTCGGCTAGGCTCACTCATGGAATGCATCCCCAATGCGCCTTAGTTCCCTATGAATGAGCTCTGGCACCGGTCTCGTTATCTAAACGAGTCATCATCGGACCATACCGATCGACCTGCGTAGGAGTAGCACGCTACCAAATGCAATATGTCCGATGCGATGCATGACCAATTTAATTTTTGCTTAGGTCAAAATATTCATACATTCTTTAGAATGACCAACCAATATCATACACATAACAGAAATAATATGAATAATGCAGTTATCCAATCGAATCATGGTTTCGATATGCTTTAGTATTCTTTGGCATACATTCATCACAGTCTCATCATATATCCCATTCCCATTCATATCGATTTTTATCTTATTCCTATAATTCTAATGCAACTAGCTACAAGCACAAACAAGGTAACAAAGTAAGAAGAAAATTCACTCGGCCATTGAATCACCGGTCTTTTAGTACAAGTTATCCGGTGGTAATGAATCGTCGATATCGGGGTCACCTAAAAAGGAAGAATTATTCGAATAAGTATTTCATCACTTAACTAGTCCAAGCTATCTTATACAAACTATTAAATTCGTAATTCTCGTCCTAAGCGGGAATTCCAACTTAAAACGGTCATAACTTGGTCATTTTAACTCGGAATTTCTCAAATTATATATCGTTTTCTATCTACTTCGAAAGATCTTTCTAATTCTAAATATTATATTTAATTTTTGAAAAATTTGAAGCTTCGAAAAGGTCAGATCAGATCAGAACAGTAGCAAGCTTCAATTCCGAAAAAATAGTTTTGTAAATGTTTGAAATGTTCTACTTATATAGGTTAGCTATACATGCAATATTGATGATTTCCTATTCATAAATGGATGTTATGAGCTTGATGTATGCATGCTTTGACTATATTTACTAAAAGAATATTAGAATCTTTTTATTTGTAAGACTCCATGGCTATTTACTTTTAAGAAAAACTAATTTCCTAACTTTGATCATTTCATTTGTTTTGGATTTATTTCTCAAGAAAAATAATTATCCTTGCTAAAATTGAGTCTTCATTATATCTCTTACTTATGACCTTCATTTCTACATAAAAAATTTCCATTTTACACTTTGTAAACATGTCTTCAAGTAGAGTTGATTCAAAAATCCGAATTTGTTAAAAATTAGTTTTTGAGCAGTTCCTTTAAGGAAAAATCATTTGATATTTAGAAATTATGACTCAACCATAATAGCCAATAAGGACTTCATTTCTTTGATAAAATTTCTAATTTGAGTTTGAAAAAATATGGGTTTACATGCCATTACTCTATTATTACGAATTTCTAAGAATGACAACAACTCAATTTTTATACTTTGTTTCTAAATGCATATGCATATATGTATTACCTCACGCTATTGTCATGAAGATTATGAGATGATCTACTATATGTATACATATAGTACAAGAATTCTTTTTGAAACTTTTACTTTGCAAAATTTTGAATTATACTAGACTTAAGAAAATAGTTTTTCTCTTGTAAAATCATACTTTCTTTTATGAAAACTAACCTTGATGATCTATATAACATCACCTTCATTATTTAAATAAAACCTTCATTTTGGGGTTAGAAAGTAGATGTTTAAATAGATGGTTTGCCTAAGTACGAATTTTACAAAATTTCGAAGAATGAAAACATTGTTTAACTTATTCTTGGAAACCATTTGTTGTTCTAAGTTATATTTTGATAAACTCTCTTATCTTTGTCAAAACTTGGTCTTTGTTACATATATTCCCTAGGACTTCCATTTTTCCTATAAAATTATCATTTTGGCATTTGGAAATGAGTGTTTAAATAGTGGCTATTTTCAAATCCGAATTTTGGAAAAATTCATTTGAGTTTGTTTTCTTTGTAAAACTTATTTAATTTTCAAAAACCATTCCATAATCAAACCTATCCCTTAAGGCCTTAATAAAAATCTGATTTTGAAGTTGAAAAATGGGTTTTCAAATTGGTCTTTGTTGAGATCAGAATTTACAAAATTTATTTTTGGACATATCCTTTGATAAAATCTATCTAAACTTATGGAAATCCATTTTTACATATCCTATCTTAAGAGCCTTTCATATCTTGAATAAAAACTTCATTTTGAGTTGGAAACATGTTTTAAATATGCCTTAGCTAATCCAAAAATCAGATTTTTATTTTGAAAATCACTTTTGATTCTTGTAAAAAGAAGTTTTGATGATATATATACATTAAACCTTCATTATCTCAAGTAAAATTTCATTTTGACACTTGGAAAGTGGTTTTTAAATAGAGGTCTTGCCAAAATACGAATTTCACTATTTTGTTTGAGTTCAAACCAAGATCTACACTTAATATGAACATAAAATAAAAAAAAATCCATGGTAGTAAACTATAAAACTCATAGATCTAAACTTTACTCATCAAAATCACTCATTTATGTTATCTATTCCTAAGCCTTCATTTTAAATGAAAAATATACATTTTGAGTTGAAAAATAATTTTCTAAATATGGGTCCTTTTTCATCCGAATTTTCAAAAATGATTTTTGTTAAAAATTAAAATAGATCTTGAGCTTTCTAAAACTTTCCTACTATCATCATGCTACTACAAGTTGTTCATGAACATAAAACAAAAGTCTAATGCATTTATGAACTCAAAACACTAAATTAGTTTACTATACTAGTTTTAAATGCATGAACACTAAGATAGTTATGTGAATGATGAATATATGTTAAATCATAAGCTAACAAAAATTAATAACTCAAATACAAGATCTAAGGCATAAAAAAAATCAAAGCTAAAAAAAGTTAGATCTACAAAATATAATACTTTTAACAAGAAAATAATAGTGATACAAGATAATAATCATAGAGAAGAGGAGTGTTTCATTTTTGGCATCATCATCCTTAGCTTTTAAGCTTATGAAAGGTCATTTGATGCATGAAACTCTCACTATACTTTACCTATATCACCTATGGAAGCTTTGAGAAGAAAGTTTACTTAAAAATCTTCAAAAATGAAGTGTGGAAGCAAGGTTCAGAAGTGGGGGCAGCTTGTGAGTTCTTGCAAGAACAAGAAAAAAGAAGAAAGAAAGGAGGAAAAGAGAGGAAAAGAGAGAGGGTTTCAAAAGGAAATGAAGGAAATAATTGAGAGGCATTAAATAGAGAGAGAAGTGTATGAAATGAAAGAAAAAAAATAAAACAAGGGCAGCAAGAATGGGTGTGCTGCAAGTGGAATGAGAAAGAGAGAGAGAGCGAGGAATTTGTTTGAATTTTGACTTGAAATTGAAATGTGTAATTAATGTGTATGTGATGCTTCTTTAAGAAGGATTGGAATATATTTTTTTAGTCAAATTGGGAGTAATCAAAGGACAAGGGCAGCAAAAAGAAGGGAAAATCTGCCATGAAGTGTGGGACAAAGTGTAGAAAGATTGAAGTGAAAAGAAAGTGATATGTAAAAGGTGTACTTGAAGTATGGGTTGGAAAAGTACTTTTTTTAAGAAAAATATAAATAAATTAGGAAAAATATTTTTAAATGAGTGGCAGAATTTTCATAAATAAAATTAAATAATTATTTGAATTATTTTAGTATTTCAACAAATATGTTACTGGTATGATCAAAATAAAGCGAATATGGGCTATAAATGTATTTTTATAACTCGAAAAATTCTAAAAATTATTTTATGAAAAATAAAATATTTTTCAAATATTTTTAAATTATTAAATTAATTTATTTTATTTTTTAGTATCGGGTCTTAACAGAATCTGATCCCATAAAAAACCCGAAACGAACTAAATTTTGGAAAAAAAACAAAAATTTTCTATTATATATAAAATATTTATCTAAATATATAAGGGTTTATAATAATAATAAATCATGTAATGAAATGGAAGTGAATGTACAAAAGACTAATTTAATTACCAATAGAAATGAAATACGATACAAAGGTTTATAACTGTAACTTTTATAATCCGAAAAATTATATAACTGTATATATTTGGAAATCTTATGAAATTACGAGTCTAACAGTACTAATGACATATTTTTAATATCTCGAGCCCCGGGACACGCTTTTCGAAATCTGTATCTGAACCGGTTCGAAATAGATCAAAAATTTACTAATCTGATATTTTTAAGCGAACTTATATTAGTACGAGCTATTCTACACACTTAAACTACACCTCGGCCTCGAGGGTTAAGGGCGCTAAATTGTCGGGCTTAAACTACTGTATTCCACTTAGGGTTTCCGGGTGATTTTCCGGTTTAGATCTTTGCGAATTTGGAAACTGATATTTTATGTTTATACAACATACTTGATTTGAGAATTTTATCTTAAATTTTATCTTTATAAGTATTTAATATCTCTTAACGTTTTCGGAATTATTGGATTGAGTTTTATTTCCGAAAGTTTCATCGTTATTTACTTTTTAATAATTTATTTTTGGGTTCTCTATTACCCGATCTTATAAGTCGGAGTTACGTATAGAATTTGTCGTACGTAGTGGTTTTGGAATTGAAGTATGTTGAGTTCTTATTTTGTTTTTAAGGATTCTTATTTTCCTCAAGATTAAGAAGTTTCTGGATTCGTTCGTGATTTAGGACTAATTGAAATTCGGTTTTAATTTGGAGTGATTTTTAGGGTTTATTTTCGAAGTTCATCTTGGAATTATTTACTGAAATTTTTCGGAGCTTACATGTAGCTAGAAACACTAAAAGTAGGAAAATATGAAAATGGATTATGCATGATAATATTGGTTGAAAGTATACTAAGCATATTAACGCATGAATTGTTGTTAATTAAATTATGTTTTACTATCATGATGGATTGTCTGCAAATTCTATGATCTCCTTTAAATTATCTTAACTGCATATTAAGAGTTATATTAATTTATTCATGCATATCATCTAGTTGGCATCATTTCATTAGCTACTACGCTCAATGGGACAAGAATATAGTAGTGGGGTTCCCGGGAACCCGTAAATCTACAAGGTGAGCGAATGGGAGGTCAAAAGAACTATTTAAGGATGGGCAAATAGGAGCCCAAAAGAACTATTTCAGGATTGGGGTAGGAGCCCAAAATAAACTATAAAGTTGGATTTCAAATATGGGTTTTAAAGAGCCTAAAACATCTAATCCCAAATGGAGGGGTAAATCCATTCAAACATATGATTTCCAGTAGGTCATATGTATTACTTGTTCACTTGCTTGTTCACTTACTTGATGCATTTCATATGTTTATATAATAACTTGTTTGAATTTATTTATACGAGTATGTTCATCCAGGAATATTCTCACTAAGCTAGTTGAGCTTACACCCCATTAGACTTTTGTTGAAACAAGACCGATATCTCTTTAGCCAAGTACTTCATATACCCGAGTGGAATTGTGTTTTGGGAAGCTTTTGAGGGAAGTCCCTTTGAAGATCTTATAGTAGATTTCCTTTAAAACCTTATGTGTTCCAGTATTGTTTATTTTTGGTGTAAGACTAGAATGATATTATGATCTTTGGAGATTTTATCGGGGCAATGTCCCTAAAATGATGTAGAGACCAAATTCTAAATGTTGGAGTTAGATATTTATCTAGATTTCTTGTATGCGATATTTGTTATCTTGAACTACACATCCCACCGGTATCTCCTATTATTGTGATAGATGCCTTACATATGTTGTTGAAGCTTTCGCATGACTTTAGGAGGTCATTCTTAAGTTTTAGTATCGTATATGGTGGACTGTCACGTCTAAGGTACCCTTTAGGGCATGACATATATTGTACATGGTTGGGGACTTGACATGTAAAATTTTAATTATATACATATCGGGTCTTTACATGAGACCTTTGGGTGTTTGGGAGTTAATGAACCTCATGTGGTATACTTGGAGCCTTTAGCTTATATTGTAGAGTTTGAGCCTACACCAATTATAAATTGCTTCCCATCAAAAGCCCATGATCTCTAAATACAAGGGATTTGAACTTAAAAGAATTGGAACAAAAATGAGAAAGGAACTCCCCTTATTGACTTTAGAAATACCGGAGTAGGACTCATTCCATGGGATCCAAGTGGAAAGATTAACACCAAACACTGAGCGAACAATGTGCTTCTTGGGAAGCAACCTATGATTAACCTAAGTAATTTAAGTTCCTTTTGTTTTCTTTTCTTTTTACTATCCTAAGTGTCTATTTTTATCTCAAAATTGTAGGCTTTTAGGGTGTGTTTATACCTGGTTAAAGGGAGTGGGAGTTTGATTATAAGCATGGGGAAGTCTTAGTTCCTTTTCTTTTTATTTTCTTCATTTTTGTTCCTTCTTGGGCAGATTTGATTTAGTAGACATTAAGGATAATGTCTCACTCTAAGTATAGGGAAGGGATACACGAGAAAGACATGTAATATGGGTCTTAGCTATTTTTCAATGGCTATTTTTCAATAAATTATGTACTTTTATTCAAAATTGGCCTACTTATGTAATGTGAATTGTGAAGAATTTTAAAAATCCTGAAATTATACTATTAAATCTCTTTATTGATTTTAGCATTCAATAATCAAAAGCAACTTTGTGTTTAGGTCACTTACTTTGAATTTGACATTGATAAGTCATTTTTACTCTATATTTTTCATAGGATTTTGAGCTTAATTTGCTAAGAATTTCTGATAAAATCCCGAAAAAATTATGTTTTTAATAAATAATGTTGTTTTAAGGCTCTTAGAATCAATTAAGGAGTAAACAAGTGTTTTAATGTAGATTTGGAGCAAAAACAACAATTAAAGTAAGAAATGCAAAAGTCGAGCCTTGAAAAGACACAACCGAGGCCAAACAGAAAAAGAAGACAATAAAAATTGGTCTATCGAGTCTCAAATGCGAGCCCTTGACATGTCGAAAATACATTGTCAAGCCTCAAAACTCAACCCTCGATGATTGTGTTACCAGACCAATTCTTCAACAAGATTACAGCAAACCTCAATAATTTGACCCTCGACTCTCTTAATTTTACAATCGATAGAGCAATAGATAAAAACGCATAGTTTACTTAAGAATTTCTTGAAGTTGAGTCTAATCTTGCTTAATACAAACCTCGACCAACAAAGCACGCGACCCTCAACGAGTGTTTTCACTGATTATTTGTGTACGTGAAATGTTACCAAATTCTGTTAGAAAGGATCTGCCAAATCTGTCACGTGTTAAATAAAGATGGCCCTGCTTTCTGTACCTAGTACTCTATAAATAAACATGCAAATGTGCATTGTAAAGTATGTACCAATAATGTAAATCAGTATTAACATAGAGAATGGTTGTCAAACTCGAGTTTCTACCTAGAATCACTAAGGGGTCCGTAGAATCGAAATGTAAAATCGAAACGTAGAATCTTAAGATTCTACAACTAATATAAATTTGCTTACAAAAACTATTGATGTACTTACTAAACTAATAAAACTTTGAATAAATTATGAAAATAAAGAATTTAATATTAAATTAGTTATGTACAACTAAAATTTAAGTTTTACCAAATAATTCACATATGTCATTAAATATTTAGTGCAATTTTATAATAAAAATAATTATTTTTATTTAATGATGATTCATAATCTATAATTATTAAGATGTATTGCAAATCATTTCAATTATCATGTGTGAGTAGCTAGTTTTGTGTAATAATGAATATTTTCATGTTCATTATATATTTGCACAAAAAATCATTACATAAAAAATCATTACATTTATGTAAAATAAATTTATAGATAGAAAATTATTAAAAAGGGCAAAAATATAGCACTATATATATTAGTTTAATTTTCATTCAAAATGTTCAAAATATATCATAGTATATAACCTAAAAGAAAATAACTCTTTGAAAAATACAAAAAAAAAAAAGGAAATAAAAGGAAAAAAATTAAAAAAACTAAAATTAAGTTAGATTAAGATAAATATCAAGAACCAACCCCCAAAACCTTAAATATATATTAAATTGATTGCATTTTTAAAGTTAAAATAGAAAAAAAATTGTAAAATTACAACTTTACGATTTTACTACGATTCTACTAACGATTTTGCCACCGATTCTACTAACGATTCTACGATTCTACTTACGAGTTTACTCAAAAAATGATTTTGTATGCGAGTTGAATCGAAATATCATCATCAACTTGTAAACTCGTAGAAACGTACTAGTAGACTCGCGAGTTTGACAATCATGACATAGAGTTGATTTTTGAAAGATTTTTGGGTAAAAGAATTTATATTTCTTTTTACTTGAAAATTTCTTCTATTTTCTAGGTAAAATCAATTTAACCCAATGTTTGTAATTTTCTATGAATTTCTAAGCATTTAATTGATTAATCTTTCGAATTTGTTTATTTTTTCTAATTTGTGCTTATTTTGATAAATCCATGGAGAAATAAATTCATGGAGAAATAAATTCCTACAGCTTATGGATTACGAATCCAATTCCTGATTTAGTCTTATTTCAAATGCACTTTCCAGTAAATTTGATTGGGAGTTTGTAATTAGTAACTTAAATTTAACTTGTGGTTTTTAAAGGAATGGTGCATTCTTTTAGACCCACGATTGATTTCAATTGAATAGATCAAGAGATCATTCAATTGAATAGATTTGTGGCTGCTAATAGAGTCGATCCTAACTATCTCTTGCCAAGGAATGGGTGAAAACTTTCTGTCACTTGTTTTAAAAAATTATTGAGTTTTTTTTTTTTTTAAACAATGGATTCCTATTCTTTATGCGGATCTAATTAAAACTTCAAATCACTAGTTTTAGCTAGATCTTGAACTACTGACTTCGAGAGGAGCTTTAGTTTAAATTAGAGAATCCATCGGTATAAACACACCATTTCAACAACTTTTAAGAAGTTATTGTCCTTAAGAAATTAGTCTAATAAGAAATTGGTGAAGTAACCCCGAGCAATTATTTTATAGAAGTTACAGGCTTATTTCTCATGTTACCCATTAGGCATTTGTTAATATTTCTAACTTAGTATATTTTTTTCCTTTATGATTTTCTAAACTCTTTCTTTGGCTAGACAATTAATGAGATTGAGAATACTAAATGTTTATCATTTGCTTGGGGCTGACCTAAATCATTTACTATGCTACATTTGATGGGTGCGCTTGCCTTATGAGACCATAGTTTTTGGTTTAGAAAACATTTATAAATTTGAAAAAGTCGGTCAATGATCAGTGGAATTTGAACTTTGAATTTCACATTTTAAAATAACAAACAAAACCAACACAAACCAGACATAACTAGTCAAAATTGTATGATAAAATCTAGGTGAGGCAAACTTAGTTACTATTTAATGATGAAATTTAGAGTTTAGAAGTGGATCAAAGTCCTTAATAAAATTTAATTGATTATGTTTCTAAGCTTATTGAGTCATATATTTTCTTTTCAAAAATTTTAAGATCCCATTTAATTTCTAGTGAAAGGGCATATGAAGTTTATCATTTGCTAATTCTTCTTACAATAATCTCTTTGAAAATCATTTGATTAGTTGATATGTTTAACTAATAATATAAAAAGCTTAGTTAGTACAAGCAGGCTTTGGTCCCTTAAAAGAGCGAAGTCTGACCCCACTATTGACAAAAGCTAAAAAAGTGAGAGAGGAGGAAAGAGCTTAAAAGAATTGGGCAAAAACCTATCCAGACAAAAAGGAAAGATGGAGGCAAAAACCACTCCCTTTAAAAAAAAAAATTGAAATTTTTTAAGAGATCTAAGGAGGAAAATCCAAGAAAAAATAGATGTAAAATACTTTCATTTTTTATTAGTGTGTTTAAAGAAGTGGTTGAAAGTGCTATATACTCTTAAATAGGTGGCTAAAATGTAATTGGGTCTCTTTTTGCTCTACTTGACTTAGTGTTTATTTTGTAACTTTAGAAGTTGTTATTAAATGGTGAGGGTAAAGTTTGACTTACCTGAACTAGTTTTAGAATTTTGATTTTTGGTATGTTAAGTACATATGTAGTATGCTTGAGTAGAAGGCACTAAGGTTTGAAGTTGCTATGTTATTAATTGAAAGGTTGAATGCTATTTTGTGGTTTGCATTTCCATTGAGCCTTATAAGTATAATTGATGATTGATTTCTTTGTTCTTAATTATTTGCTTGAGAACAAGAAAATAGTTAACAATGAGGAAACTTTATAAGTGTCAAAAGACCCTTATTATTCACATTGTTTTGATATGATATTTATATAAATTTTATGTGAATTATTAAAGAAAAGGACACTCATGTAGTTAAAATGTTAATTTCAGGAATAAAGGAAGATATTGAGCCTAATGAAGACATTTGAATGAGTTAAGGGAGATTTCAATAAAGAAATAGGCAAAGGGAAGATTTACAACATACATGACATTTCTACACAAGCTATGTAGAATACTAGTGTAGAAGATGAAAAGTGACTAGCAAGCAAGTCTAAAGTACACAAGGAAGCTACACAAGTCGTGCAACATGCTTACATAGAAGCTGTAGAATGATTAGAAGTATTTTCCATTGTACACGAACTCCCTGCACGTACCGTGCTCGCGCTCGTGCAAACCTAATTTTCCACTATTTCACCAATTTTAATCTTACACGGGCATCATACATGACTGTGTAGAAAATATTTTGTCTTTTTCCTATAAATAGCGGCCTTAACTTGTCAGTAAACATATAGAACATTATTCGTAGGAATCCTAAAGAGAAAATTACGAGCTTCAAGAAGAGAAGTGCCACAACATCATTAAAGATCACAAAACTTTGTTTAAGGGAATTATTTTGCATCATGTTTACTTTCAATTCTTCTAGATTTCATTTTATGATTGTAAAATCAATTGAGGAGTAGATTTCTTTACCCTAAGTCTTGTAAAATCCTATATCCATGTGCTAAATTTGTTTGATTGAATAAAGTTCATGTTCTTGAGTCTATTCATGCATTCTTTACTGTTCTTGTGATTAATTTGTGGCCAAAATTGATTATATGTTTGATTTCTTTTAAATAGAAATATATTTCATCTAATAGAATTAATCTACATGAATAGAGAAGTTTGAATGTGGATCTAGACATAGACTGCATAAACTTTCTACATAAAGATTGAATCTTTACTAAGAATCTTGAGCAATAATGCAATTCTATATGTAATAAATGATGAAAAACATCCCATTAATCATGTAAGGTTAGAATTCAATTATCTTGCAAGAGAAGTTGATGGATTTAGGAATTCTTGCGGCTCAAGATATAGACGATTTGTTAATCAAACCTTTATTATAAGAAATTAGGGTTTAAGGTAGATTGAGATAAAATGTATCGTTTTGTGATTGGATTATCTTAAGAAGGCACATAATTAATTCTTAAGGTTATTAGTTAATTAAGTAGTAATAATAATTGATAATCTCATCTCAATTATTAAGTCAAATAATAGAGAAACAGTAATACTAGTACTTGATATTTAGATCCTAAAAGACGACACACGTAGTAATTCTATTCTACAATTGATAAGTGCATTGTCTTAGATCTTGTTGTAGGATTTCTGTTGGATTTTATTATTTATTATTTGATATGATTGATATGCTTTTATTTGGAAGACCATTCAAATCACGTATGAATTTAAATAACTAAACTTTTCAAAATTTCCAACTTTGCCTTGAACCAAGAACCAAAATTTTGAAAATTCGAAAAAATAATTCAAATATCAAAACAAAGTAAAGTAAAATTCAATAAGGGTTTTTTCGAATGAAAAGTTTTACAAAAAAAATCAAAACAATGTAACTAGGAGCTTTGTTCCTGCAAACTACAATTATGCCCATAATCGGGAACTATCGTGAATTAAATTTTATGATTTAGTTAAAATAAGTAAATTACTTATTTGAACTATTTGAATCATTACTTATCCAAAAGATTAAATAAAAACCCTAAATTGTTTATAACTAGTTAAGGGTATTGCACATGTAAGATTTAGACACTCAAAATCACGCCACATGGCAAAACCCTAAAAAAGGGATCATTTTTCCCCTTGTCTACAACCTTAAGATCCCTGCCCTACTAGCCCCATATAAGTATTCCTTTTCATTTTTTCCTTTTCCTTTTTAGAAAGCCTACTAAAACCCTAAAGTGAGATAATCTAAACCCTAGCCTTCACTTATTTTTAGCTCAGTTAGATTAAAGAGGGATTAACAATTAACATCAACCAACAAGGATTATCCACTTGCCATTAGTGATTTCAGACATGAATGTGCTAGAAAGAGAGATGGATCACAACCTCACAAAATTCGTAATAAGGTAGAAGCCTGAGATTTCAAGGTGTTTTTGAGTGTTTTATAGCTACATAAGTATGAAAACTTACTTTGAAATGTTGGTTCATGTTATGGGTAGCAAGAAATTGGGTGTTGGAGTGATTTTAGGGTTTAGAATCTTCATTCTACCTAAAACAAGTGAAGAACTACACTTTGAAGTGAGGTAAAATCTTGAGACTAATTATTTATGTTAAGAAATATCAATAAAAGGAAGTAAAGATTATCCTAATGATGTAAAATGGAGAATGAACATGAGTTACAATTATGTTTTCCTGAAAGTTGCCTTTTGATTGAGGAATGGGTGTTTGAATGAGTAAATGGGTGTAAATTTTGGAGCAAATGATCTTATGAACATGGTTTTTGTTATAAGGTGATGTTAACAATGTAAAATGATGAAGTTTTGTATGAGCATATTGGAAAATTGTGGAAAAACCACGAGGAAATTGAAGTTGTTGTCAAATTGGAAGTTTAAGCCTTCAAACCTTAATTAGACATGTTTTTAAGGAATAATGAGTCATAACAAACAAAGATTATATTTTTTATTTTTTTTGTGGCCTTTAAACAAATATTAGGTTTAAACATGATCTTTTAACTCTTTTTAAACTCTAAAAGTCATCTAAAAACTCTTTATCAAAAAATCTGACTTTAAGCTCAAAACAATAAAAACCTAAAAGAAACAGATGGAGCACGTGATCACATATCATCTCATGTTCCTCTCTAACCTCAAAACTCGAAGAAATCAATTTTTCTAGAAGAACACGACTAATACATGAGGTCCTGTATCTGCCCGTATTCCTCTCTAACCTTTAGAACTCAAAGCAATCAAGTTTTCTAAAAGATCACGGCCAAAACACGGGGTCATGTATCTACCCATGTTCTTCTCTGATCTTGAACTCAATCAATCCCAAAAAACACGGGGAATACATAGTCCCGTGTATCATCCGTGTACCTTTCTGACCCTAAACCAAGGGGATTCACAACCAATATGCGGGCTACAGTATCCAGCTATGTAAAAGAACACAGCTTAACAACTGTGTCCATAGACTTCTCTAGCCTTTTATACCTTCATCAATCCTTACCTAAATTACATGAAACTTGACCAGGTTCTTCCTTTAAACTTAAATATCCTTCTAAGGATTTGAAAACACAAATTTAGCAAGTACTAATACCCTATTCAAAATATACATCAAACCTAAAATGTTTCAAATAAACTTTTGTTCCCTTGGTAGTACACGATCCAATACATGGGACATGTTCTTGGTCATGTGAAGAAACACAACTAATTACATGAGTCGATTATTCAATAGTGTTTTCCCTTGGAACATTTGCACAGGCCTGTAAACGGCTCATACTTCTCAAAAACTTCTTCTTTAAGTCTAAACAAACTTTAGTGAGATCCATTGATTGGTACAATCAAACATAAGCGTCTTAATAACAATATAAATTGAGTAAAGTTACTTAATCTTTGATTAATATATCTAACTTTAACTATGAATAGTTTCTAGTTCAAGCTTTACAAAGGGATTTGAAAGCTTAAACCAACTAATTAGTACGCAGTAATTGCGTATTGCTTGCTAAGGTAGTGTTAATAATTGGACTAAAAACTTAAACTTGGCCTAATGGAGTATTGGTTGCTGCTTGGCCACTTACTCCAAGAAGTAGTACCCCTAAAAAAGTTTGCGAACCTAATCGTAACTTCGGGATAATGTGATAATTTAGGCACTTAGACCCCTACGGAATGCGGGGTTAAGCTCGATAAGTAGTCGATAGGGAAATTTTCGAGATCGAGGCGCTTACTAGGAGCAAGTACTAAGTGACAATGAGTTACATGGTATATGTAGGTCTATATAAACCGTCACAATGGACCATGCTCGTTGATGGCAGTTTATGAGGAAATGACCCGGAGAAGACTATTTCCTTCTTTTATATTATGGTAAGTTCTGAGGACTTATCAAAGCCCTCTCTTCGGTATATGACCCACTAAGGAAACCTTACCCTTTTTGTTTGGAGGGATTCATGAATACTCTTATGCATGTTGGTATTTTCGGGACGCTACGAATACTTGTTTGTTAACTTAGAAATTTAATCAAACTTAACATATGCTTGTTGCATTAGCTTAAGCATGCATGCATGTGCTTGATTACCATGTACTAGGCTTTGTCGCTCATGTTTTACTATTTGAGATATTGAGATTGATCACTTCGTAGACCTTCATTATGATTCTTTTGGGTGTAGGTTTGGTGATGCGAAGAAGCAAACGATCATTCCTTCATGAATTGCTAGAGACTTTAGAGAGAGTTTTATTACTAGACTTTCAAATGGTTGTAATGATAATTAGATGTGTTTTGTTTTAAGTCTCATGCCAAACATATGTACTCAGGTCAAGCCCAGCTCCCTTTTTTATGGTTGCTTTCTTAAATTGTTTTAAAATTTAAATTTATGTTTCTCTCTTCTTAAAATGCTTCTTTACTTGTTTTGTATAATAGTTCCTCAAATCGTTGACAATTCTTCAACCGATGTGTTGTGGTTTTACTATAGAACCTAATCACGACTTTACAACTAAAATTTCATTAGAAACTCACCTAACTAACGGAAACCTCGCACATGTCACATGGAGGCAATATGTGTAGTAAAACAACCATACCCTTAAGCGCTCGGGAGTGGGGTCGGTTCATTCTCACTCAATAAAATTAATATTCTTCGATCTCTTAATTATTTATGACAACTCAAGTCTATTTATAGACACAAAATAAGATCCTAAAACTTGGAAACAATTACATAATAGGAAACTAATAAAATCCTACATGCTAGAAAATAACATAATATTGAAATATAATAAAATCCTGATAAACTAGAAAAGAAATACATGAAAGCAAACAACAAAATCTCCTCGACTCTAAAATGAGTTCATTTGAGAATCTTCTATTCATGCTTCTTTTAATTTTTTTTCTTAATTCACATTAGACCCCTTCACTTTGAGAAGATCCGTCCTCAAATCTTACTTGGAACTCCTGAATTAAAATTAATATGTAGAAGAAAAAGAATGCTGTTTTTTTCCAATCAAATCTAATATCAATTTTTTTATAATCAAACTTTTTTTTCTTTTTCTTTCTATTTTTTTAACAAAAATAACAAAATATACAAATGGATTGAAATTGGACTTGACTCACCAATTTTGAAATGAACTAGATACGAACTTGATTTTAGACCCAAAGCTCTAATGCCAAATGATACGATAACAAAAAAAAAAAATGTTAGAACGCTAAATTCAGGTTGTTAGTGGATGGACCAAGACCTAGTAAGAATTGTTAAGCAAGAACCAAAGAAAGAGATCATTGATCCATTTATTACAAATAATCCAAAGAACCTATGAGAATCTTGATATAGGAAAAACCTTGACCGAGTTACTATAAAGAACTAGAAACCTTGGCATAAATTCAAACACCACAAGAATATAGTTCATCAGTTTTAAGAACAATGAGAAATTCTCACTTAATAAAATTTTATATTCCTTGATCTCTTAATTTTTAATTACAACCAAAGCTTACATATAAAATAAAAATCTTAAAACTTGTGAACAATTACATGATAGAAAACTAGATAAAATCCTATAAACTAAGAAATAACATAGTAATGGGAACATGATGAAAATTCCCCTTTGCTCCAAAATGAGTTAATTTGAGAATCTTCTATTCGAGTTTCTTTTAGTTTTTTCAATTCACATCAAACCCCCTTTCCTTGAGAAGATTTGTGCTCGCATCTTGCTTATAACTCTTGAATTAAAATTAGTGTGTAGAAGACATAATCTGTCACGCCCCAAAAGGTACCCTAAACGTAGCAGTCCGCCACATATAATATCAAGGCTTAAGAATGGCTACCTTAGTCATGCGAAAGCCTTAGTATTATATGTAAGGCGTCTAACACGGTAATAGGAGACGCTTTTGGGAAGCATAGTTTAAGCAAGTAAAGATAAGCATACAAGGATCCAGAAATAAAGCATATCATATCATAAATAACCAAAGGTCTGTTACATACTTTCTTAGGGGCATACCCCCGCTAATTCCAAGGATCGAGATAAACTTCATAACATCCAAAATACTACATCAAAGATTTCAAAGGAATTCTAATCTAAGTCTTCGAGTAGATTTCCTCCAAAAGCTTCAATATAAAACGTACACGGATACGGGAAGGCCTCAGGCTCAAAAATAGGTGTTCCTGAGAATACAAATATCTATAGGGGTGTAAGCTTAAGGGCTTAGTGACTAAATCCCAAAATTCATACTCGAAGAAAATTTATCAATCAAGTTTATTATTCAAACATATGAAATGCAACAACCACGTGAGCATACAAGACATATGACTTTCCAGGAATCATATGTTGAATGAATTACGCCCTTCATTCGGGGTTGGGGATTCAGGCCAATTGCAGCCACAACTTTTAAAAACACTTTTATAGATCTTACCGGCTCCTATACGCCATCAAAAACTTGTAGTTATTACAGGCTCCTACTAGCCACCAATTTTGTAGTTTTTACCGGCTCCTACTCGCCACTTACATGATATACCGGTTATGTCTACCACCACTATTATACACTTGTCCCACCAATTGTATAGCAGTGAATGCAATGTGACTCAATATATGAAGTGCATGAATAATTTCTTTAATTAAAGTCTAGTAGTTATATTTAACTTCTTTCAGGTAATCAATCAGTTTCAAACATTTCAAGATATTAATTTACATACAACTTTATTACAATCAAATCTGGTTTCGATATACTTAATATTCTTTCAACATATTATCATACACTTCCTTTTGATTTTTCTTAAATTCTAATGCAACTAATTCTACAAGCACAATCAAGAGTATGAGAAAATTAACGGGAAGTAACTCACTCGGCCCATGATGACACCTTTCTTGAATTGGATGGGTCGTTCGGAAATTCCACTTAATCGTAGTAATCCTCGGGATACGAACAATCCACCTCGTGATATCTAATCAAGAAGAATACCCAAAATGAGTATTTCATAAAATTTTATCCTTGAAGATTCTAATCTTTTCTTAAAAATCGTGGTAAAATCGTATAAGGGGATATTCCAACTTAAAATGGCCATAACTTGCTCATTTTAACTCGGAATTTCGCGTATAATATATCTTTTTCTACCTACTCGAAAAGATCTACTCATTTCTAAGCTTATTTCCATAAAACTAAGTCGTTTGGGTTCCGAAAAGGTAGCGATCAGATTTGCCACGAATTTGTAAACACTTGTTTTCCTTCTTGTAAACAAAGCTCATTTTGAAAAGATAAACATTTCAATTATTTTGTAAAATTTTTGAAAGGTATATATATATATGTATTTGTAATGACTCATAACATATGTATGAAGTAAATGAAATTGTCTCAACTTGTAAAAAGTAAGGTTTTAAAAGTCTTTGAACTTGAGATTCTATTTTATTTTTGAAAGATCTTTTAGTTATTAAGATGAATATGAAATCTCTTGTAATTACTTTAATTTCTTAAAGTGTGGTTTTATTTTCTAAACTTGGATTTCAAAAGTAGCAAAATGACATTTTTATTTCTTGTAATGATTTCGAAAGAATTTCTATTTCTTGATAAAAGATAAGTTTTCATAAAACCTTTTATTTATGTAAGAAAATCATTCCTATGCATGTTCATGGGTTTTTAGAAATCCGTTTTCTATATTTATTTCCTTAGAAAGTGTGGAGAATATACATATATTTATTATTTTCCTTGTACAGTTTTGTTATTTGACAGCTGCCTTTGTATAGTTTAGTTGTGTTTTGACAGCTGTTAAGTTTGTTTGACAGTGTATGGTTTGTATTCTTTTAGGGCTCATATATAGTCTTTTGTACAGTGTTACCATATATTCTTTTCTCATTTTTCCTCAGAATATACGAACATTACAGAAGTTCTTTCTTCTTTCTTGTGTATGCGAGAACAGAGGAAACATAAGGAAAGTCACTTGGATCTCTTCACAGATTTCACATGGTATCAGAGTGCATTTGGTAACGTTCTTGACCTGTTTTGTATTTCTTGTTTGTTCACAAAAGGACTGAGTTGATTGTTTGATATTATGGCGGATTCTTCAAGAAATTTGTCGAGTACAGATCCTTTGTTTTTGTCTAATTCGGATAGTCCTGCTATGGCTTTAGGAAATGTTATTTTCAATGGATCGAATTTTCTGATATGGTGTAGATCAATTCGTATGGCTTTAGGAGCGAAATTAAAATTAGGGTTTTTGGATGGAACTATACCCAAGCCAGATGAAGATACACCTGAATATGTTCTTTGGAATAGAAATGATTCTATGGTTAAATGTTGGTTGTTGAACTCAATGTTACCAGAATTAGGTCAAAGTTTTATGTATGTTCGTACTGTTAAAGATTTGTGGACTGAAATCAATGAGCAATTTGGACATACGAATGGACCTTTCCTTTTTCAACTTCAACATGATATTGCTAATATGAGACAAGGGAATCAATCAGTGACAGTTTATTACAATAAATTGAAGAAGAGTTGGGATGAATTGAGTGCTCTAAATCCATATCCTGTTTGTTCTTGTAATAATTGTACTTGTGCTGTACAAGAAAAATTGGTTGAATATGAGTCACAAACAAAGCTCATGCAATTCTTGATGGGATTGTCAGATTCCTATGAAGTAGTAAGAAATCAGATTTTGTCTATTGATCCTCTTCCCAATGTGTATAGGGCTTTTTACTTGGTTTTGCAAGTTGAAAAACAAAAAGAGGTCACTAATTTGATAACCGGTGATTCATCTGTTTCGGCCTTTGTTGCTGCCAAATCTTTTGTTAAAGGTTCAGGATATGATAGGAGAAATTTTAGAAAGACAAAAGTTCAGTGTAAACATTGTAATATGGAGGGTCATACTATTGATTCTTGTTTTGAAATCAATGGATATCCGGAATGGTACAAAGGAAAGAAGACAAAGAAGTTTGGAGTTCGATCCAACATGGTTACTGGTGCAACTTACAGAGATTTTGCTAACTCAGTAGAAATTCAAAATACACCTTTAGATCTTACTAATGATGTTAAAGGTGTGGATCCTATTTTGGTTCAGAATGTCTGTACACAGGTCCTTAAGATGATGCAAGAACAGCGTGGATCTTCAAGCAGGACAGCTGGGATTCTTCTTCTGTGAACTATGCATTATCAAATGATTCTTATGTGAATCATGCAGGTATGGCTCAATCTTTTGTTCATTCAGTGGCTTTAAATTTAGAAATTGGTTCTTGATAGTTGACACAGGAGCTAGTGATCATATGTCTCCTTTTCCTTCTTTGTTTTTGTCTAAAACTGTTCTTTCACAACCTATTCATGTCAATTTACCCGATGGGACTGTTAAACAAGTATTTGAAGTGGGTGATATTCGTATTTCAGAACATTTGTTGCTAACCAAAGTCCTCTTTATTCCTGACTTCAAACACAATCTTCTCTCTATACCCAGAATTCTTAGAGATTTGTCTTTGCAAGTTCTTATTGATACACATTTGTGTTCTTTCCAGGACCGGAGAACTAGTCAAACAGTGGCTGTTGCTCATGCTCTTCATGGACTGTATATTTTGCAATCCAACTTTCATCCTTCGATACAAAAATTTCTTCTCTTCATGTTACTTCAAACACAGATTCGGTTGATGCTTTGTCTTTGTTTCATGCTCGACTGGGGCATTCCTCTTTGTCCAAACTTGAACATTTGGAATGTTGCAAACACTTAAACTTCAAACACTTTCGTTGTGATGTGGTCCTTTAGCTAAGAGTCATCGTCTTCCTTTTAATAAAAATGAACATACTTCTGGAATTGTTTTTGGTTTGTTGCATATTGATATATGGGGTCCATATCATTTGGCCACACGTATGGGTGAGCATTATTTTCTTACGATAGTTGATGACTGTTCTCGAGCAACATGGACACATTTACTGAAGTACAAGTCTCAAGTCTTCTGTTTTGACTGCTTTTCTAGCTTATGTCAAAAATCAGTTTGGTGTTTGCCCAAAAATTATTCGAAGTGATAATGGAATGGAATTTATGTCTCGTTATTGTCGAAATTTGTTTCAAGAACATGGAATAATCCATCAAAGGACCATTCCTTATACTCCGCAAGAATGGTCGTGTTGAACGCAAACATCGACATCTTCTTGATACCGCTAGAGCTTTACTTCTTCATGCTGGTTTGCCAAAAGAGTTTTGGGGAGATTGTGTGTTAACGGCTACTTATTTGATCAATAGAATGCCTATGGCTATTTTAGGTTGGAAAACACCCTATGAAAAATTATTTGGAGAACCACCTACTTATGATCATCTACATATTTTTGGGTGTTTATTTTTTGCTACTAATGTGGGGCATATTAATGATAAATTTGCTGCTAGAGGAGTAAAATGTCTCTTCTTAGGATATGCTACTGGACAGAAAGGTTATATAATGTATGATATGATCACTAAGAAGACTTTTGTAAGTCGTGATGTTGCTTTTGTTGAAGACGTTTTACCCTATAAGAATCAAGTGCAACCTGATGTATGTTCATTTCCTCAGTCCTCTGTTTCTTTTCCTAATGAAGATGATTCTGATGATTCTTTAAATACTGATATTGTTCATGATCTTCTACTACTATTCCATCTTCTTCTTCTTCCTCCTTAAGGCGTTCAATTCGTGAACGTCGTCCTCCAACTTGGTTACAAGATTTTGTTCATGCAGTACATCATTCAAACGCTGCTTCTTTTACTTTTCCTTCTCGTTATCCTTTGTTTACACATGATACTTTTTCTGCATATCCATCTGATTATGTGTGTTCTGTTGCTAATGTGTTACTTGTTAAAGAACCAACTTCTTATTTTGAGGCTTCTAAATGTAATCATTGGGTTGATGCTATGGCTGCTGAGTTACAGGCCTTAGAGCATAATAAGACTTGGGAATTAACAGATTTGCCACCAGGAAAGAAGCCTATTGGTTGTCGATGGGTTTACAAAATTAAGTATAATCCAGATGGAAGTGTTGCTCGATACAAAGCCCGAGTAGTTGCTAAAGGGTATACCCAAATTGAAGGTAAGGATTTTCATTCCACTTTTTCTCCAGTTGCTAATATAGGGACTGTACGTCTCTTATTAGCTGTGGCTGCTATTCGAGGATGGAATTTACATCAAGTAGATGTAAATAACGCTTTTTTACATGGTCACCTTGATGAAGAGATATTCATGCTTCCACCACCAGGATATTCCAAAGGTCAACCAGGGCAGGTTTGTCGTCTTTTAAAGTCCTTGTATGGGCTTAAACAAGCCTCAAGGCAATGGAATTTAGAGATTTCCAACTTTCTTCTTAATCAAGGTTTCACTCAATCTTCTAATGATCATTCATTGTTTACTCGGATTTCATCCACTGGATTTTTAGTTGTCTTGCTGTATGTTGATGACATGATACTTTCTGGAGATGATGAAAGTGGTATTACGTTTTTAAAAGAGGCCTTACAATCTGCTTTTACGATTAAGGATCTTGGCCTTGCTCGTTACTTTCTTGGTTTTGAATTATTTCGATCATCACAAGGTATCACCCTTAATCAACGCAAGTTTATTACTGATTTGTTGCTTGAAACAGGGTTAAGTGCTGCTAAACCCACTCGTATACCATTACCAGCTGGTACTTCTTTGTACACTGATGTTGGTGCTGTTTTGAAGAATGCTACTTTTTATAGGCACCTTGTTGGTCGCTTGTTATATCTTACCATGTCACGCCCGGATATTTCTTTGCTGTGCACAAATTGAGTCAGTTCTTAGCCAATCCTTGTGATGCTCATCTTCATGCAGTTTTTCATGTTCTTCGTTACTTAAAAGGAACTATAGATGTGGGATTGTTCTATTCTAGTCATAGTTCTTTTGAACATCTTGTTTTTCAGATTCAGATTGGGGTGCTAGCTTACTTGACCGGAAATCTGTTTCAGGGTATTGTGTTTTACTTGGAAATTCTTTAATTTCCTGGAAAACTAAGAAGCAAAATGTTGTTGCTACTTCTTCTACAGAGGCGGAGTATCGAGTATGAGTTTTGCCACTAAAGAATTGTTATGGCTGTCTTATGTACTTCAAGACTTAGGTGTTCCTGTTTCTTTACCTATTAAACTTTTCTGTGATAATAAATCAGCCAAATTATTAGCTGAACATCCTTGTCATCATGGTAGAACCAAGCATATAGACATTGATGCTCATTTTGTTCGGATCAAGTTGCTGATGGTTTTGTTATTCCTGTGTTGTGCCTTCACGTCTTGAATTGGCTGATTTCCTTACAAAGAATGTTTCAGAAGTACAGTTGCATTTTGCTATGTCCAAGCTGGGGATTTTCATCACGCCATCTTGAGGGGGGGGGTGTGTGAGAATATACATATATTTATTATTTTCCTTGTACAGTTTTGTTATTTGACAGCTGCCTTTGTATAGTTTAGTTGTGTTTTGACAGCTGTTAAGTTTGTTTGACAGCTGTATGGTTTGTATTCTTTTAGGGCTCATATATAGTCTTTTGTACAGTGTTACCATGTATTCTTTTCTCATTTTTCCTCAGAATATACGAACATTACAGAAGTTCTTTCTTCTTTCCTGTGTATGCGAGAACAGAGGAAACATAAGGAAAGTTCACTTGAATCTCTTCACAGATTTCACAGAAAGAATCTTTAATTTAAGAAAACATTTTCTCATTTATTTTGTTGAGACAAAAACATTATGTTCATGCATGAATATGAATCATAACTATAGAAATATAAAGGAATATAATAACTTGAAAGCTTAAGTAAATCAAGTATTGGGACCTTAGCTTCATCAAGGTACCCCGGGACTAAGAAAAGACTAGTCCCGAAAAGAAAAGAAAGAGAAATTGTTTTGACTTGATGAGGACAAGTCTAAGACTAGAATGACTAGTCTTAAAATCAACTTGAAATTAAATAAATTGCAATGAAGTAAATAAATTACATGAAAGATAAATAAATTGTAAGACAATGAGCTTATATGCTCTAAATATATATATAGTTATATAGATATATTAGATAGTAAGGAACATAAGAGAAACATAAATGAACATAGAGGAATTATGTTTATGAACAAAAACAAAGCATGAACATAATGTTGCTTTCTTAACCTTCATGGTTTTAGAAAACACACACTAAGCTCATACTAAGTAGATGAACATGAAGAATTCTTGAGAATTTTCTTACCTAAAGGAAGCTAAACTAAGGAGACTTCTCTTGAGAGAATTTGGAGAGAAATTTTTGTAGAGTAACTTTAGAGAAGAAGAGGTGTGAAAGAAGTGAAGGTATGAGGGGGTATTTATAGGAAAATGTGGAGATAATTTGTGTTAATTAAATAATTGAAAAACAAAACAATTTGATGCATGGAGAGGGGTAGCCGCGCTATTTGTGTGTGGGGGAAGAGAAAAATTAATTTTTTTGTCTTTTGATTAATTAAAGTAAGAAATGAGAGATGTGAAATTGTATTGGAAATGAAAATGTGTAAGAAGTAGGTGTATGGTTTGTAAGAATAGGTTGTAAGAAAAAGTAGAGATAGATGAATAGTATAGAATAGTAGAAAATAGTGTAATGTAAAAGTAGACATGACAATTTAATACCGGTAGTAAGAAAATACAAGTATAAAAGCGATATCTGATTTTTTTAGCTACCGAAAAATTACGAAATTGATATTTTTGGAAATCTTATATTTTTACGAGTCTAACGGTATATTCGGAATATTTTTCCTATTCTGGGCTTCCGGACTCATTTTTCAAGAACTGTGTCCGTTCGGGTTCGAAGGACATCCGAATTTCGCGAAACTGAAACTTTTATAAAACCTATGGTTATTACGAATTATTCGAGCTAATAATCCTAACTTCGTTTTTCAGGGCTTGAGAAAATGGCAATACCGGACTTAAGCGATTATGGTAAACTAGGGTTTGGTTTACTCTGGAAATCTAGTTGACTTCCGTTTAGGGTTTAAACTATAATTCGGATCCAAAAATTTTGGGGATTTACATAATCTCTCTTGATCCAATCAAAACAAACATTTATTTTTTGTAACAATATATATATATATATATATGAATGAATTGAAATTGGACTGGACTCACCAATTTCAAAACGAACTAGATAAGATCATGATTTAAGACCTAGAGCTTTTGTACCATATGATACGATAACATAAAAACGTTAGAATGCTAAAATCGAGTTGAAGACAAATGGACCAAAACCCAATGAGAATAGTTAATCAAGGATAGAAGATATAAGAAATCTTTCACCCGTTAACTACAATACAAACACGTTCAGACCTTAACCTACTAATTGTATTGAATTTGGAACCTCAGCATAGGAAATGTATTTGAAAATGAATATATATATATATATGGAAAATACAAAGGAAAAAAGAAAAGAAAAAAAAAGGAAAAAAAGAGATAGCATGTGCAACACAAGTTAAGAAGTTCTAAAAGTTTCTAGACTTTTCATTTTGGTATTAGGGAATGCTAACATATTCTTGTATTTATATACAAACATATTATTATTTAAAAAAAAAAAAGTAGAGAAAGATGTATTATCCCTAATATTGTGTTGTTAGATTTCTGCATTCAGAATTCCAAATAACTTGTTGCATTCGGCAAAGGCTTGAAGTTCTATATTTAGAGCACTGCCACACCTTAATCGGTATTAAAGCCTACCATCCTTCCACCATGGATAACACAAATATGAAGCTTGAAGAGATGAAAAAGGTTATTCGTCGAGTCTTTAATGAACACTAGGAAGAACAAAAAAGAAGATTAACACCAGCAAACAAGTCCCCACTAGAAGCCATGCAAAATCAAAACGAAGGACCAAAATGAGTTGTTGCAAGTGCTATTGAATCAAATAATATCAAGAATTTAAACATAAAAAGTAAATTTACATACTGTGAACTCGAATCAACCTATACTTAAATTCAAGAAAATAACAATCACATCGATCCATCACCACCATAACCCACAGCACCACCTTCCATATCGAATACTCCATTCACCTTTCCCATTCCTTACATGAGAAACACAAGGATTCAACAACCTTCACTACCACTAGATAACCCATTCCCATACTAATCCAAACTCGACTACTTTTTCTACTCCATACCCCACCTTCAATCTTAAACCCAATCCCTAACCCTAACCACCTTAACAAACAATAACGACCCAGATAACAAACCGAAATGCCCTAGACTCCGCCATCCCAACAACATTTAGCCTCCATTGTTGGAACTAATGCAATCCTGAACCCTAAACAATGTCACAGGCCAAGGCCACCTCTTCCCTCCTCAATTCCTCTTTCATTCTTTTCTCTCTTCCAATCGCCTCCCTTACATTATCTCCTGGTCCACTAGTATCAGAAAAACTTATTGAAACCTAATAACACCTAAGGAATGTGGATTATGCACTAATTATTGTCTTTTCAAGAATTTAATGTCTAATTGTGCAAAACAACAACATAAACAACAATAATATAAAGTGCAATAATAAAAGAGTAACGGTTAGAGAAGATTACATCAGGATTTAACACAAAGTTCGGTCCGTCCCCTAGTCTTCACACTCCATAAACAATGCATCACTCAAGAAGGACTTCACACACTTTTATTCAATTTAATAACCAATGCACCAAGAGGAGCTACACCACAACAACTACCAACATAACAATACACTTGAATTGTGCCTTTATACCAAGATCTCAAGCACACTAGGAACAACTCAAGATTCCACTAAATCATTCGCAAAATTAAGTGTAGGCTTTATAAGAAATAGCACACTTAACAACTAGTGACACTACACTTGTTTTCTTTCACTTACAAAAAATAGCACAAAATACAAATCAAGCTTTGAGAGAGTGTTTTACTAGGACTAATAGCAATTAATGAACTCAATCAACTCACTTTAAGTACCTAAACATTTTTATTTATAGGCCTCCCAAAAGCCTAATCCATTGCCCCAAAAACCTCTCAAAAGGTCGAATATTAAATGTCTAATGGCTAGTTGAAAAGTTGATAAAGATCCGGACCTTTACACAGTGGTCCAAACCTTTTGGACATTTTGTAATGAGTTAGCATTCTGTTGCTCAAAAAGTCTGGACCTTTGTGCACAAGTCTCAGACCTATTGGTACGGTTCGGTACTATTTCATATTTTGGCAATATCTCCCTCATCTATGCCTCGATTGAGATGATTCAAGATGCTAAGAAAAACTTTGAATTGTACATAAAAGCTCAACACATCACATATAGAAACACAAGGAACATCATATAAAAATTCAACAATCTCAACTTATATATATATATATATATATATATTGCTAATTAAGTGTAAATTCTAATTAAAATGGGTAATTATGCAATCCATTTCTTCATCAAAATCTACAATGAACTCAATAGTTCAACAAAACCTCCATTGCTAAAGCCTTAACTAACTTCTCAACTACCCTTCCCTTTTTCGTTTCGCCCTCTCTCTCAACCATCACTTTCAGCATTATGGACGTCGAAGATGTTATCAAAGAAGATAAGAACAATAAACTCAAGCACTGTGAGAGGTCTATCTTGTCTATTGATAAAGTACACAGGATTAACAAGTACTATAAGAGGTCTATCTTGTTTGTTGATGAAGTACACAGGATTAATAAGTCATAACAAGACTTTTATCTATCATTGAGGATGGGAGTATCATATTCATTAGCATAATTGGTTCAATGGAATAGAATTAGTATTCCATCTTTGTTACCATAGAATATCTATTTCTTTGTTTGGTTTACAAAAAATTTTATCAAAAGACTGTCTATTCTATATAATACGGCATAGATAAGGAATCCCATTCCTTTCATTTATTGGAGGAATGGTTATTCCCGACCAAAAACCATGTTTTGTCCAAAAATACCCCTAAATATAAAATAAGAAATTACTATTCCTTTCCAATCTTATTTTTATTCCAGTGAACCAAACGTACCATGATGACATAGAAAGGGTTTGCCATGGTCAAATTATGTATAGAAAGGTAGCGAGGTTAGTGAAGAAGTTATAAAATGGGACAAGTCTATTAACTTGTGATGAAATGGAAAACCGAGGGTCACGATTAGATAAGGTGAAGGAAGAGAAAGAAAATGTGATAAGAGATATGAAGGGAAGAAATAACAAGGCTGGTGGGATCAAAGAATGGAAAAGATGAGAGAAGGATTTAATAAAGAAAGAACCATGGATAGTGAAATTAAGGTAGGATGGGGTATACTCGCTAAGGTTTCTATTGAGGATGATGAAATAAATTTCACTATACCTTATGTACATTTGTGGTTGATAAAGAAGTTTATGATACCTTGTGTTTTGAGAAAAGGAATGATAAAAGAGAAAAGAAGAGATCGGAATAATTTGTTTGGGAGCATGCCAATGAATTGATGTTCAGCTTAAATGTAAAAAAGCTAATTAAAAGTGCTTGTTCAAATGCAACTACTTGGGCTATTGTTTTTCATGAGTTTAATAATGGACTAATCCCTTACATCTAAGTCGTTTGGCACAATTTGAATAGCCAGTTTTCAAGCACTGTTGATCTAAGTGATATTGTTATTCATTTAACCCTTGAGGATAAAGCTTTTGAAAGGTTAGGGAATGTCATAAGGTAAATATTACATGGAATGATACAAGGTGAATGTATTAGGATCTAGAATTTAGTTGTTGTAATTAGGTTAAAAATAATATTTGAAAATGAATATATATATATAGATATATATATATATATGGAAAATACAAGATACATAAAAAAGGAAAAAGGAAAAAGAAAAAAAAAATAGCATATGCCGACACATGCTAAGACGCTAGAAGCTTTTGGGTTTTTCATTTTGGGTATTGGGGAATGCTAACATTTCTTGTATGTATATACAAATCTATTATTCATAGAAAAAAAAATAGAGATAAAGATATTATCCCCAATATTGTGTACTTAGATTTCTGCATTCGAAATTCCCAAATTAACCTGCTTTATTTGGCAAAGGCTTGAAGCCAGCATCCAAAGCACGAGCACACTTCATATGGAAAGCGACCTCTTTCACCTATTCAGCCCCACAAGAATATCAACACAGCTTCTCGATGATGATCAAGCAACCGCTCGATTTGATCCGCATAGGGAAACTATGGTGAAATGTCCAAAATTAATCTGGGAAAAGCCTTGATCATGTCCATTTAATCACTTGGTTAGTGGTCTACTCTATCTTAGATCCCCAGCATTTTTTTATATTATTAACGACTTCCTAGATTGTTGGAAAAAGGCGCTCCTATTTCCTGCTTATAGCCAGTTAATACAAGATGTTGAATGCCATTAACATTCTTTGATCAGTCTCAAATCTTTCAATTGCTGTACCAAATCTTCAAGGTTCCGTCCTTCCGTACTACTATGCTAGCAATCACATCCTTAATTCAATCAGCACATCCTAATTCCAGTAGTGTAAGCAAATAGTAACCCCATTGCTGCCAATAAGCCATCCTCGATAATTTTCTCAATTAGTTGTGTACTCAGAGATGCAATTAGATAGAGATTAGACTTAAAACAGGAGAATTTGGCCATACATAGCCACCCCAGGATGATTTCTCGAATATACTCGCTCTCCTTCATTTCGTGGTTTGATCCTGGTTTTTCCAATCAGCAAAATACCTGATCCTATGAATTCATTACCATCTGTTCCTAGGTTCACATATTCCCTCGAGTGTGGCTAGCAGAGATTGTACACCTAGACACCACGATAGACATCTGCTCTGCACAGATTCAAATACGAAGGTTGCGATGTTGTGTAAAGCGAATGGACATAGCAACGAAAAAGGTTAATTTTAACATAAACCAACTGTAGCAATGTCCAAATACCACATAAGGGTATAGATTTGACAATTTTGTGATTTTGGATTTGCATAACATGCAATATAATTTGATATGTATTTGAATTGACTGGTTTCCTAGATTAATTTTCTTCATTTATCTAAAAAGCTATTATGCTTAAAATCCGTAGCATGATCTGGGAAATAAGCAGAGGATCCACATGATTGTGATGATAAAGAAAAACCAAGTATTTGTCACTTGTTGTCAACAACCAAGGGTGCAAGGCTCCATTGAGAGAATTCTCTCTAAAAAAGACAGAGAACGCTAGCCTGTCTTGAGCTCCCGGTCAAATTAAGTCAAATTTTACTTCCATCAAAATTAAGAGATCATTCTCTCACACAAATGCCACCTTGAAACTATGCTGTAGAATTACATGCGCAAACAGGTAGAATGCATTTTTCTTCAGCTTAAAAGAAGGGGGTGGGGGTGGTGGTGGGTTGGGGGGGTGGGGGGGTGTGTGTGTGGAAGAACACAGTTTTTCATCTAGCTTTGGAGGTGAAGATGGATTTACGCAGATTATGCAAAACAGCACATATAAATACAGTAAATTTCTTTCAACTTTCAGAGGAAACTCCAAAAAACTGCAGCTTTCCATCTAGTTTTGAAGGAAAGATGGATTTACACCCATTATGCAAAACAACACATATAAATTCTGAACAAACAGTTCATGTTTAAGTTTGACATATTGTGATCCGATGGAACTGATTTAGCACAAAGCAGACTTCAACAGAGCTTTCATTTATCCCACTCCAAATCCAGAGTTTGTGGATTCACTTTCAAGGTGCTCTCATTAACTCCAGGGAGGCTCATCATGTTAGTATAGCGGTCCCACCCCATTATGTGAGGCAAAGCAAACTGCATATTAAACTTACATAGATGTGACACATGAAAGAGAAAGATAAGAACTAGGGTGTAGCATGTATAAATGCTGCATATAAATGTGATGCAATGAAATCATGTAATCTTGATCGCATTTTCTGCATATGCTTTTGCACATCAACAACCCCCTTACATTGTGTGCATTTTTCTTTAATCCTATACAGACGGCAAGTAAAATTGATTGTCAAAGAGGAGTTTCACTCTCTTTTCTTTTTTTTTTTTTTTTGTTGGGGGATTTTGAGGGGTTGGGGGGAGTCATTTTCGCATCATTTAACATACTTCAACCTTTTTTGTTTTAAAAGTTGGTCTAAGTAGATTTAAAAAAATAAATAAATCAATAAACTTCATTTTACATACCAGAGTTATACTTTCCACTTGATCTATATCCAAAATTCCGAATTAATGGGCACATGTAAACTTCTAATTCATGTACATAATTAATTTAATAAAATATCATTATAAATTATATTTTATTAAATAGTTAATTAAAATATAAAATGGAGAAAATTCAAAAAGAAAAAGCTTTTTCTAATATAAAATTCTTTTTACACATTCCTCCAATAATTTATGGATTAATAACAACCAGATATTCATCACGAGATTGAAGAACCTCAACAATGGTGACAGGTGATTATGTCATTACTATAATCCAATCGAATTTTCTTCTTCCAAAACTTGGGTAAACCTCTTAGTCTAATGGTTAATCATCATCCTTCTCCTCCTTTATGGCTACAACACAAAAAGGGAGAGCAAAACAGTGGAGTTCCAATGAACCTATGGTTGCAGTCCTTGAGGGAGATTTTTAACAGGCCAACAATCAGGAAATACATCTTGTAACTGGAAGAATGGATTCTCCAACACACTTACCAAGTGGCTATCATCTCTCAAAGACAATTGCCACTACAGTTACGAGACAAAAAAACAGTTCAAAGTCACTCTAACAACACAACATGTTGGATTTCAGTCTCTCCAAACTCAAGGTGATTGTGAAGCTATAACCTAATGACCGAGTCAACACCAGAACTCTCAAAAGAAATATCACCTTCTCAAAATCAACCTATCGAGATTGCAAGGTCATATGGTCGTTCTACCAGGAGAAAGTTCTTCTTCACATGGATAGAAAATGGGTGTGTGTCCTTTTCATGAAAAGTAGCTGATTGCAAAAACAAGTAGCCAAGTTCCACAAATAATAGTCAACAAGTTGATTGGTGGCGTTGAACTTAATGAAAAATAGCAGAGATTTTGATGAAAGGTTTAAGGATATGTTAAAATTTTCGTCAAAGCTTTTTCTCTATCATTTTAATTTTTTAACAATATTTAATAATGTTATTTTAATATTTTAATTAATGTTACTTTATCAAATAATTATCACAAACTAATCAGAAGTTAACATGTTTCCCCAATTACTAGTGACAAAAAGAGATAAAGTACATATATGCAACATATCAAAAAAGAAATAAAGGTATGCAAAACATCAAAGATTGAAAATTTAGGTGTGCACAGTGAAATTAATCCAATAAATAATAGTTGTATTAATTTTTTTCTAAGTTTCTATAAAATGTCCAAACATCCATATGAAGCTGCATGGGTTTGCAGAAGTCTAATTACTTCCAAAACCTAACACAACTTTTGAACTTCCTTCAGTGTTAGTAGTAACAGACACTTGGCACACTACCAATCAAGCTCATATCAAAGGCATAAAATAACCAAAATAAATTTAACCATATAGAAAGGAAAATGTGTGATTTTGTTCTTCTAAAATAGGGGCAATTTTGTCCCAGCATAAAATCCAACAAATACTTAGTATGAGAAACATATTTAAATCCCAAGAAAAAAAAAGGCCATTTACCACCCCAAAACACACAACAGTAGTTTCTTCCTCTTCCTCCCAACCATTGTTTGCAACTCTTAAAGAATCTCAAACACAATTCTGTAATAAGTTGTCATTTCTTTCCATTTTATTGCCATTTCTGACAAGATAAATGTACAGATAACGAAATTTTGGCGTTTAGTACTGATAACAACGTTTCCAAGAAAGAACATCGAATTCTTGGAAAGGAACCTTGAGAAATCTTAGGGTTTGGGAACTTAGGAAATCCTGGAGAAAGATTGAAGGGTTATGAGTAAATAATGTGGTTTTGGTGCTAATTTGATATCTTGAGTATTTTTTCTATTGGGAAGGTGTTAAATAAGCTTAAATTGACGTTGGAGTGATGGATGTTGATATGAAAACGTTGGGAACATCTATGGTTAAGAATAAAAGGAAAATTCACGAATGTGATGTCTCTAAACCAACACAACTAATACACAAGCCCATGTATAAGTCGCATTTAGCTTCTATGAACCACACAACCCCATCAATGAGACCATGGATATACCGTACTTAACTTTTATAATCCACACAACCCCTGCATGAGCAGAGTATTGGTCATGTTTAGTGCAAGTGTGCAACTACTTCAAACTTTTAAAATTCTCTTTTAAAACTCATGGAACACATTCAACTCCTTTCCTTAAAGTTCACTTACACATTAAACCTTGAAATCAAGATAAAACCAAATTAAATATCAACTTCATATTAATAACCAAACAAGTTTACGTAAATTTTATAAGACCGATATACAATAAGTGAGCTTAGGAAATGCAAGATAATCCTAAATACCATTTTAATTACATTTTTTATCAGGTTCTACAAATCTTATATCTTTAATTATGCATCGAGATGACATTTCAGGTATGTGCATTACTTTGTTTGTTGCTAGTGCTCTTTTAGAATAGATTCCTAAAATGGCTAAATGAATACTTAGCTATAAAATTTATTTTCTCTGTGTTTGGCTGTGGTTGATGGACCGCAAGTGCCGGTGATATTAACATTCCTTGTGGGACATTATCCTTAAATGGAGTTGTATTTAAAGATGATTATGGGTAGATATAGGTTTTAGACCCACAGATGTTAGGGATTACCTAACCTTGTATATGTATATATTATATATAAGGGTGCTTGAATACTAAGCTATCCTTGTGCTATATGTTGGGCTTACATTAACAGATAATCAAATGACTGTTTGTTATATTAGTCATATGCTCATATGTGAATGTGCTGATGTTTGCTGGACTTACATTAAGAGATAATCAAATGACTATTTGTTACAATAGCCGTATGCTCACATGTGAATGTGCTGATGTTTGCTTATGAGCTTATGTTTGTGGTAGTGCTGTATTGGGTTCCAGCTCACTCATTCTTGTTTTTCAGGTTCAAGTGACACTCTTATTGTGTTTGATCTTTTGGTTACAACATAATGGTATATTATAGGGATAACACTAGTGAAGACAAGTACCCAGCTGATTAATAGACTAGTTACTTACTCTTAGATATAGATTCCTTACATGTGCGTTTGTGCAAGTTCCTGTGACCTGACAATAATAAAGTTACCCAACTATATATATGTGTGTGTGATTTGAAGTTAATGATGGCATTTATTATGGTTTAACAGCAAGTTTGAACCTTGTATACATGGCAACTATAAGTAATCCTAAATTTAAAGCGTTACAAGGCATGTAAATAAATAGCATGTCACTTGGGTTAATAGTGAAGAGGAATAATCGATGACATGCAATATCTTCAAATTGGGTTTTCAACTCTAGCCATGATTTATAAAGCTGAATCAAGGTCCCAAAATGCCTTTATATCGGCATTACAAGCTATACAAAGGAGAGTAGCCCAATATGTGAAGGTTGGGAAATGTGCAATGCCTGATTAAATGACCAGACATGGTTTTCACTATAACTATTAAACCTGAAATACAGAAAAGAACAGATGCCCATAATCTAAAACAGAGCCAACCAAAAAAGGCATGGCATATGGAAAAAACAGCAGAATTAATCCGCTCACATCAAAGGTGTGCCTATTTCAATCAAAGGAATAAAAGTAATAACTGATGAACATAGGAAATACACATATGTCCAGCGCTATGACCCCAAAAAGAAAAATAACTACTAGGTCAGTCAAGGACTAGTTTGGAATGCAGGTTTCTAGTTTCCACTCTGCTCCCTAAATTTTTCATTATTTAAGCTGTAAACGCATGTGGGTTATGGGATTGGGTGGGGTGATGTTGTGGGTGGCTGTCAGATAAACTTATACATGTTGTGGCCACAAAGCTACTTGTTTGCACTTCTTCACATTTTTATGTGATGGTGAAGAGATGCAAGAAAGCGACCATAACCAAATTGGAGGAAGAGAACGATCATAATTTCAGGACATAATTAGGATGGCATCCTGGTTTAGGAAAATAAGCGCCATTAGAAAGGATGCATCAGGCATACAGACCTGGATTTACAAGGCATGGCATGTGATTCAAAGACGAGAAAATATTTTGCTAATTATATCATTAGGAACTAGAAGAAAGAAAAAGAGTAAAAATTTAAAAATTAATAAAGGACATACGCTGCAAGCTGTCTTCATCACCGCAAACTCTGCAGTTGTGACAGGAACTGTTAAACGCTCATTGGTCTTCAAGATGTTGTTAGTGACACCTGCACTAACATAGCAGACATAATGAGAAGCAAACTGTGTTCCAGCAGGCGCTCTAAATCATGAAGAAAAAACTGCAAAGCCCATCTGAACAATCTATACTTTTCACCATAGAAACATCTGGTATGTGCCTCACAAGTAAAAGCAAAAGCTGCATGCTTAAAGTTTCAGCTTGGAAGACCTTCCTTATCTAATTCCAATTATATACAATAGAGAATGGCACGAAGAAAAACTGATTGTTGAACAATTCAGCAATACAAGCGAAAAATTCAATCATCCTTATGTTTATGCCCCCTCCCTCTTTAAAAGAATCAACTAAAAGCTCCAGCAGAATAATGGAGTGGTATTCCACAAGGAAAAGCTTTATCCTGATCTGTATTACAACTAAGGTAATTCATCATTAGAAGGAACTGCAAAATACAAACTGCCAGTGTTAGCTTCATAAGCATTTTTTATTTATTTATTATAATTGTTTAATAAGGGAATAAGATACAACGTAAGCATTCCAAGAGGATATAGTAAGCGTCTAATTAGCTATCAGATAGAGAAGGCACCAAGTGTGGCAAGGATGTACTTATCAGGCATCTTAATCTACAAGGGCTGGAAGCTAAGAATCTATTACCATTCACTAAAGTAATTAATAGTTCTATTTTATGTTTCTTTCTCAAAACCACATAATGGTATGCTGGTTTCAATTATCCATATATGCTTCCTTTTATTCTTATCCCTTCAAAGGAATATCTATTTAAATAATATGATTATATAAACATCCACTATTGATGATAAATAAAACAAGCAAACTGTTTTCTAAATTATATTAGTCTCCTAGTTTCAGTTTTAGTTTTCCAAGAGATCTTAAGGTTCTTGCTCAATGATCCCTCAATCCAGGTTCTAATAAGCAAACCAGAATATTAACATGGCCAGACCAATCATAATGGACAATTTGTCCATGCACCAACTCATGATAAGACCCATTCATGAGCCCATAACTTAATCAAAGCCAAACACCATGGATGTGTTATAAGATCACATTCATGATGTTGTCTTAGGACAAATGAGGGTGGAATCCTCACCATCTGAATGATTGTGGGTCTTTTTTCAAAACAAAATTTAACTATTTTGTTCACTGTTTAGGGATACTTCAAAGAGAACCTGGATCTCGTGAAGATTGATATTTGCACTACCCTAGAGAGGACTTGGATCTCATACATAGGATCTGTCCATTTTTCATCTACAAATCGAAAATTTACTCATTTTGTGACACCTAATATAATCATACACTAATAACTAGAAATAATTTTCTGTTTAAGGTCATTACTGAAAATAATTACTTAAATAAAGTCAAATTGACAATAATTACTAATATACAGTTTCAAAATCACAACTTATACATGAGATATCCTAAAATATATTTACCATAATGCAAGTCACATTTATAAATCGCGACATAAATATTAAAAGTTTAATATCGCTTCTACTAGTTGCAATATTCACAGGACATGAGAGAGAGAGGAGACAGGAGCAAACAACACATTAAAATAAAAACAAAAGAGAGAGAGAGATGGGACTAATGGGACAGGATGCAGGCTGCCAGAAAAAGCAAAGTTTATATCTGAGTAACCACATTACTTCAATCCACAAAGTGACTAAGGCAATCAAACTTCAAGGACATATTATTCCAGACTAGACTGGAATAGACAACAGAAGAAAAGATGATGACACTTGCTCATTGAATCTGAATCAAGCAGTGCAATCAAGGTCAAACTTTCGGTATTTTATCGCATTTTAGAATTCTTTGAGTTAATATATCCAGGCTTCAGCTCATTATCTGTCTTAATATAAGTGGAAACCCCTAATTATCAACCACAAATTTAACTAGGATCTTTTGTCATTACAATCCAATCTCAAACAGATATTTATCATCTGTCATTTTTTACATTTAGATACAGGAATGCTCATTACAATGCATCATTCAAAAAATACAAAAACTGATATGGACTAATAATGCTGTACAGCATACCTTTTTTCTTCTTTTTTTCACGAGTCAAACTGCTTCTATAGAACTTTTTTTAATGTCCGTTCAATCATCCGTCACATAACAAGTAATTCAGCAATCCAATGTTGCATGCAACAACCAAAAATGCAGATACTGCAATCCTCAGAAAATTAAGAGAGCAGAGGGGGAAAGGGGTAAAGTTTTTTGCAATCCAAAATGAGGCTAACATTGTGTTTGCTGCATTGAAATAGAATTGCCATTCAGCCTATATCACTGCAGAACTGTTATTCTCCTGTTGGCTATTAAAAAGTTCTACTATGAAGAATTCTATTCCGTGTAATGTTAAATAGATAAAAAATTCATATTCTTTTCCTTCACTAGAGGAATAACAGCATACAATTTTTTTCCCCCAAAAATAACTCTTACCATAAAACAAAAAAATAGCTAATCCTTTATAGCCTTATTCCATTCCAATGAATTAAAAGTAATGTAAGAACAGAAAAGCTCAAGCCCAACACTGGTTTAATTTTTGCAATATCATTTGAAGATAGCTACAGAAAAATTAAAATACCATGAAATCAAAAACACCTGGAAAAAGAAAAAGCAAAGAGATGTACTTACTCAATGAAATAAAGTAACCACTGCCGTCAGAATGAGATTTAATTGACAAACTTTTTCTCACTTGACCAGCATTACTGCAGCATGAATCATAGTAAATGCACTTCTCAAGTGTTTCATAAGTGGAAGCAGCAAAGAAACAAAGGGTACTAAGCAAAATGCCTTGCTGGGAAAAATTCATTGATCATTTGCGGACAAACAAAGAAAAGCAGAGTTCAATATTGCATGCTTCTTAGACCATGCAACCAATTTATCAGTTTACTGACCTTGACTGCATTGATGGGTCGTGGTAGAATTCACATGAATCTTTAGGACCCAAACTTATGACAGATCCAACCTCAGTTGGTGATAAAGCAAATAACTGCACAAATTTAAAAAAACAAGTAAATATAAACTCAAAAAGGGTGAATACAAAGAAAAAGTAGAAAACTTTATATGTTGCTTTCAGTTCTTCACAGTATAATATCATTGTCATCAACTCACCATGCAAAAAGACTTACATCAAAATAAAAATAAATAAAAAAACAAAGGAATGACTAGATATGAAGAGAAACTTACCTGCCTCTTTTCCCAGTCATATTTGCGCTCTCCAATGGCAGGCCAGAACTTTAGCATCATGGAGCCTCGGCGATCAACCTTGAGACCACTACCAGACTGAAGTATAGCAAAACAATTTTAAGATAATTGGATCACCCTCCGATACCTTAATAACACATGCTACAATGACACAATTGAAACCAAGACAAATAAAATATATTTGCATAGCAAAAATTGTGGAGGAAAATGAATGAAAACTTGAGTAAGGCAATCCAAAATATCAAAAAAGAAAGATTAACCATTCAACATCCTTAACCAAATATACTCCATTTTTGCAAAGACACAAATTCTATGAGAACTAAGGGCGCATTTCTTTCTAGCAAACACATTTTTCAATTGTTTTAATTTCGCATTTATTATAATCATAACTTAACAAATGCCAAAGCAATGTCAATGGATTACAGTAATCAGTAGCTCTATATGTGGATGGTAGCAAAAGATAAAGGTGTCATCTCAAGGCTAGTCGAAATAAATAAGAAAATTGATACCCTGTTTCAGAAAGGTAAAAAAAAAAAAAAAAAAAAAATCCATTTTTCCCTTCCCTTTTTAATGGCTGTCAACCACAGCCACTCAACTACCAACAACTACTGCTGAAAGCTCTAAAACTCTTGGCATTTGACGACTATAGCGAGAAAATTATATCAAATACGACAAATTATCTCAGAAAGGTCTTCCGCAAAAGAAAATCAATCTAAGCATATTATCATCTAGTCCGTCGAGGTATAAAAGAATGACTAACGGGGACTTTAGTGAAGGTTGGGAGGATCGGAGTTAGAGAGAGTGCAGCCTTGCCCTTGTACACCGAGTATGGAGCAAAAATCCGATTCGCACTGCTTCCTGCAGCCCAATACAACATAGTTGAGTTGGATATATACACACACAATAAAAGAAGAAGACTTACTATAAGTTTTTGAGGTGCCATTGCAAGTACCTACCTGTAGAAGCAAAACTCTGTCTGGCAGTGGAATAGGAAGAAAATAATGCATTCCTAGTAACATTTGAGACTTCCCCAACAATGGATTGTGGACATAATTTAATCCTGCAAGAAGAAAGATACGATCTTTCACATTCATCAAGAAATAACGAGTAATTTAAACAAACCCCCTAAAAAATAAATGAGAACTTCTTCACTAAGTTAAAGAGTACCTGGATAGAGTGAATCGAGTAGCTCGGCTTGTTATAGACATGTTTTCTTCTGTTGCTGTAGTGGTCTAACTTGGCTGAGTTTTTTGTCTCCGCCTTGTTCACTTGCGAGTGGAGACAGAGAGAGACGGAGAGAGGGAAGACGGTCGGATATATTTTAAAGTGTGAGAAAAAAAAAATTGCCTCTTTCTTCTATATTCTGTACTTCGTCCGGCAGAGAGGAAATTATTGATTTTAAGGGGAAATTATTGATTTAAAAAAAATTATTACGATGAAAATAATGGGAAAAGGAATAAAATATTAATATTTTTAAAATAAATTATGAAAATATCGTCGGAAAGAAATTATTTTCAATTTTAGCAATATGGTCTCGTCTCTTCAAGAAACGAGGCAGGCTCCACCTGCGTAAACACCACTTTATTACTTAAGAAACCCAAAAAATTACATGTTTAAAACCTGTCAAGTAGAAATATAAACAGTTATACAGGGTCATTAATCATGCTCCACCGTGGCTAAAGGACAAAGAAACTGTAGTATTCCCAAACCCAATTCAAATACAACACAGCTATAATACCAATCCGCCTAAACTCACATTCTCAATCCCAATCTCAATCATTCAATCACAGTAGTATTGTGATTCTTTCTCAGCACAATATAATCAAAATATGGAAATTAAGAGTTGTAACACATAATATGAAATGAAATGCTGATTGATTGTTTTCTTAAAATGTACAAGAGAAAAGGAGTACAATCAACATACAAGAATAATACAAAAAAGTAAGAAGCTATATGCAACAATCAAAATGAAAAAATCTATCCTCTACTACTGCTGTTGTTGTGTGTCCCACCTCCCTCAGCCTCGACCTCTAACCCGCCTCACATACGTCTTGGGTAACGGGGTGCGCAGATGAGGATGCTATGTAGATGGAACAATCTCCATAACTGCAGCATCCTCATCTCCAGTAGCAGCACTGTACTGATGGAATGATACAGGGTCTGGCTCGACTTGTATGAGGCCCTCCCCCATACATGTGATGGCGATGATCGCCTTTTCTGTGGAGCTAGGGAGGTATGAAACTCAGTTGATGATGGGCCTGGCATGGGAGTGTCCCCCATATTGTAAGATGTCGATGATGGGCCAGCCTCGTCATGAATGACCTGGGAAGGACCAACCTCATAAAGTGAAGGTAGATCGGACGGCTCAGGCTCATCTCTGATCTGTATACCTGGTGCTCGAGCTCGTCCCAGACCCCAACCCCGTCCCCGCCCATGCCTCTCTCTAGGAGGATGTCATCTCTGTAAAGTATGAGACTGTGGGTCACCCTGAGCTGCTGTTGATGTTGGAGTTGGTGGGACTGGATCATTAAAATTCAACCCCATAAACTCTTCTACTACACAACAGACATCTCGTGCAGTAGATTGAGTAAGCTCTGAGGGCATGTCTGGGATGCTTTAAATGAAATCAGCCTACGAGTAATAACAAAAAAGTATATCCGTGAATAGCTACTAAGTCAGTACAAGTCCATATAAAGCTTACAGAGACGATAATCTTATCATGTATTGTATGATAGCTCCCGTGCGAACGATCCAGCGTCGGGTGATCGCATGATATCACTAGAAGTAACCATCAGATGTCCCAACAAGCAAATCTGATAGCTCAACTACACAATCGCGCCGAGCATCCCACTCAGCTATCCACCTAGCGTGCTCGACCTGCCAATTCCACATGGAACGTCCCCTCATGTCAATCTCATGGAGGGGTCTTATGTCAGTAGGGGGGCTGGGATCCCCTGGAAGCCACCAAACTGTCTAAACACTCTGTTAGGATAGTAGTACTCGACTAGGTAGAAGCAAACCAGTGGGACCCGTGCATGCCAAACATCGCTATCCGCTAAGCAGTAGGGAGGCAGGGAGGGCAAGATGGAATTATAGGGGTCCCACACCACCTCATGCAGTAGAAAAAGTGAACTATTGCATAAATAAACGATCGAACTATAGCAATTTAAGAGTACAAGACATTGGAAATCAATTGAGATATAGAAGGGAATGGATATCATACCTGATGCACCATCTGTCGATTAAAAGAAGCGCAGTACTCAATCAGCAGATGAGTAGATACTCGGGTCACGTCAAAAGTCGCACCCCAATGGCTGATGAGTGGGCGGGCCACGGTAACTAATGTGTGGAGTTGACGTACTGGGGCAATGTGAGGGAAGTGCTCCCATGCTCATATCTAGAGGACAACTAATGGTCCTGCCATGTCTCCCGTTTCGATGTGGGAAGCCAAGCATAGCTGCCTGTATAGCCAAGCCAAAAAGGTTGCTCCCCACGCGTGCTGCTCGGCCCTCTCAAAGTCTCGCAGCAGCTGGAGGTACATAAGATGGACGTAATTAGAGGACTTGTTTACGACAATAAATCCCCTAAGCAACAGCAAAATATATGCCCTAGCATGGCGTCTAATCATCATATCATCAACAAAATCAAGTAGGTCGGTGAAGTGGCTATCCAACCACGATATCTTCAGGCGACCACCATCCATGTCAATGCCGGGCTTGGGCTGGAGTCCTAGCAACTCCTCGCATAAATCAGGCCAATCCAGCCTAGCCGTGCCAGTAACTGCCAATCCATCTACGGGGAGGCCCGTAAGGACATCAACATCCTGTAAGGTCACAGACCACTCTCCCATGGTCATGTGGAATATATGCGTCTCTAGTCGCCACCTTTCGACCAAAGCTGTAAGGAGATGTCAATCCACCTGAATGAGAGGCATCTGAGCCGCCCCTATGAACCCTGCCTAAGACAGGAATGGCACCAGTCGCTCGTCAACCTCTGTAGGTATGCTAACTGGTCGCCTGAGCTTCGCCTCTCTGCGCCGATAATGGAATACCTCATGCTCCTACAGCAAAGTTAACACATTTATTAAAAACCAATATCACCTTAACCATCAAATCTGCAATCACTGAAATAAATAAATAAACCGACCTGCCCATCCCAGGCTAGAATCGACCTGTGTACAAGCTGCTGGGTGAGTAATGAGCTATCAATCGATTCTGGATCCATCTGCGAAGGAAAATAAAAGAGATGTTGTTACAGTCAACATATGTTGATTGAAAACAAGCATAGCAAACATACATTAAATCATGACGTATTAGTGCAGTAATAAAAACATATGAGAGCAAAAAATTACCACTACGGCTCGACTGCCCCGTAACTAGCCTACCCGCCGATCCCTCATTTGGACAACTCCTTATGTTGCGGCCCTGCTACCCACAACAATCGCATGAATAATCCTGTGGGCCCTCTCGAATGTCCATCTCATTCTGGAATCGTTTCTCCCTAGGCCGACCTCTTTTTCTAATAAGTCCTGAATTAGGGTGCCACTTTGCTAAGTCCAAACGAGTCCAATTTGCCTTATCGGCTGCAGGAATGAATGAACAATCATATACTCTTAGTTGGTGGTCCTACCCGTACTACTGTCCTACGTAGGCAACACAATCCATGTGCATTGTGCCCATCACTACCATCGCATGTGAGCATGGAATTCTGTATGTCTGCCATTTGTTACACGTATATCTACATGATCTTAACTCCACTTTTTGTATATGGTCCCCCTTCTGAGCATACATTGTTGGACGTAGTGCAGTTATTACCTTGTATATCTGTTCTTGGTAATCGAAACATGTAACTGGATATGTTGTTCCATCTCTCAAACTTCTTTGCAGCGTATTCTGTGAGCAACTTACCCATACTCATGGCATCGCTGGCTTCACACCTTTGCTTATTAAATATGGAGTTATTATTATAGAAGTTTTTCTTTACCAATGTTGCCATAAGTAAACACCTGGTATCTTTTATAACTGAATTGTAACTCTCTGCCATGTGTTGTTGTACCTTGACTAAATCTAACACCTTCATCGTAAGATAAAGTCCACATACATGGAGGCAACTCGCGAAAATATCGTGCTGTCCAAGGATTACTTTGAAGTGCTGCATTAAAGTATCCATGGAACTTTCGACTCTGAGCTTGATAGGCAGCTCTTTTTACTATTTCCTTACATTCCTTGCTTTTGGCCTTTGAATTAAAGTTGCTAATAACATGCCGGATACACCAGCGCCAAGGCCACCCCTTAGGCCACACCGCATTCTTACCTTCCACTGCGCTCTTGATACCGGCATGTCGGTCCGATATCAAGCAAATTTGGATCGGTCTTTGGTGATGTGTTTGAACACTTTTGTAAGGAACCAACTCCATATTTCCGCCTTCTCCTCATCGACAAGAGCATACGCCGATGGGACTATATGATTTGCCCCATCTACTGCCACTGCAATAAGCAATTTGTGCTTGTACTTACCATACAGGAAGGTACCATCAATTGTGATCACAGGTCTGCAATGATTTAACGTATATATCTTAGTCAGTGAATATTAATCAACTAAAACAAAATTTAACAATGATTACAATACATACCTGCAGTATTGGAACGCCTCAATGCAAGGACCAAATGCCCAAAAAAGCTTATCTAGGAATACGTGGCCGGTGGTATTTGAATCTTGAGTTTGCCACTCAATCTTTGTTCCTGGATTTGTCTCGGTAATTGCATTAAGTAGATGCAGGAGCTCCACATAAGACACCTCCCAACTTCCATACACCTACTCAATGGCCTTTTTTCTTTGCCTCACAAATTCTCTTGATATGAACATTATACCCGAACTGCTTTAATATATTCGTTTGGAGATCTTTCGCCCTCACATCTGGAGAATTGCGGATCTCCAATATTATGGCCCTGGACAAGCTGGTGGAGTCCAACTGAGAGTGATCCTGTCCAGTGATTTCATCCAAGCAGGTGTGAGGTCCTTCATATATAGTGATGTGAAACCACCCACCATGTTTCTTATAACTGCCTCTAAGTCTCCACTTACAACCTCTGTTATGGATATCAGTACATTTCACTGACCATGCTCTTGGGTCCGAATCCACTACCTTGAAATTATAATGGTTCGTTATGTGCCACATTTTAACTGCCCATATGAGATGATATTTGGTCTCAAAACGCATCCCGACCTTGAATTCATCACCGAAGCTCCAACTCTTAGCACTCATTTCCTGCTCATCATCATATGCTGCGTAAGCACTACCAGCTTTAGTATTGAAAAACAGAACTAGCGCTGAGCTCCCTACTGCATCAACGTCAGTAGGAGCAATCATGGTTGTCAAATTCGAGTTTCCACCTAGAATCGCCAAGGGGTCTGTAGAAACGGAACGTAGAATCGAAACGTAGAATCGTAAGATTCTACAACCGATGTAAATTTGCTTGTAAATATTGTAAATATACTTACTTTACTAATAAAATCATCAAATAAAACATGAAAAAAAGAAATTTAGCATCAAGCTTAGATACAATTCACAAGTCAATAAAACTAATGCACTTAACAGTACGGATAATCAAACATAAGTCGTTATGGTAATACTTAATAGTAATATTAATACATTAATTCATAATATAAATACTTGAAACAACATTCACAATACAAAATGCAATCCAACATAAATTATTATAGTGAAGTACAGAACTAAAACAAATCATCAAAGCTACCACCAGCTCTCCCATCTCCATCCTCATCATAATCGTCTTCCTGATCATCATCAATATCAACATCATGATTACTACCAATAGTGTCTATATCCTCTAAATTACCCATTTGTGCTTGATCTTCAACAACATCAATATCTTGAATTCCAAATCATCTTGACTCTTACTTCCATGACTCTCTAAATCTATAAGTGCACCAACATCTTCCATATCTTCATCATCTTTTTCCCCTTCCTCAGCACTTAGAATATTCAACAAATCCTCACTGATGAATTAAACACATCTTCTTCCTCAACAATCCATTCATCATCAGATGAGAGATCATCCACTGAAAAGTCAACACTACAATTATTTTTTCTATCACTCTTCTCTTTTAGTTTCAAATTATGCATCACAAACACTAGATCATTCATCTTTTGCTGGTGCAACCTGTTTCTTCTTTTTGTGTGAACCTGAAATTGAAAGGGTTACATATAAGAGTAATGGTATCAATAATAGATAGAATGAAAGATACAATAGAAAATTATTTGCATCATACCATTTCAAATGCACTCCAATTACGCTCACAACCAGAAGAACTACAAGTCAAACTCAATACACGAATAGCAAACTTTTGTAGTTCTGGGCATTCATCTCCATATGAATCCCACCATTTTGCTGGAGATTTTTTATCTCTTGCTAACCTTGCAGCCTCAATACCAAATAATCCTTTAGCATCCTTAAAATGTTCAAGTTGCATATCAATCTTGCACCTTTCATCTGCATTGGAGACCATGTGGTGTAGGCAATCATATAGTCCTATTTTAACCTGAGCATCAACTTTGAAGGTAGGACTATAATGGAAATGAGGATTCAGTAATAGGCTGCAGCATGCAATGGTCTGTGAAGTTGAAGCTCCCATCTCTTATCAATGATCTTCAACACATGTTCATAACTACATCAAAAAATGGATATGATCATATGGCACATTTTAGAAAATTAAACTTTAAAATACAAATTGAAAAGAAGTATTGAAAAGAAATATAGACTAATAGTTAATAAGTTAAAATATTACCTCTTCTTTATGTTGTTAAAATTTGTTTTGATTTTTTCTTTGGCATTATCCATTTCTGGATAAATGAAGCCAACAGCTGGATCATCTGAATCCACCAATCTAAGTACTTTAATAAGAGGAAAAGCAGCTTTAAGGCAAGTAGTAATATTCTTCCAAAATCTACTATCCAAAATTAGCTGTTGAATCCGCTTTCCATCTTGTGTTTTTGCATACTTAGTGGACTTCCACATATTGGAAGTGAACATACTCATCAATGCACCCTTTTGATCATTAAGGCAACCCAAAGTCAAATAAGAAGTTGCAAAGCGAGTTGCACCAGGCCTAACCAAGTCCCTTTTTTTTGTGAAATGCCGTAGCATTGAGATGAGTATAGTTCTAGAGTAAATATATGTGGTGATTCTCCTCCCTTTTGCAATTGTTGTACGATGGATATTCAATTCCTTCTCAAAGTCCTCTAGAATCAAATCAATACAGTGTGCTGCACAAGGTGTCCAATATAAACTTTTTCTTTTCTCCATCAATCTTTCTCCAGCTGCTTTATAATTTGCAGCATTATCAGTAACTACTTGAACAACATTCTCCTCACCAACTTTCTCCACAATATTGTCTAACATATCAAAGACCTTATCAGCTGTCTTGGAGATATCAGAAGTATCTAAAGAAGTTAAGAAGACCGTTCCTCTAGGGCTATTTACTAAGAAATTGCATATGGAACGCCTCTTCTTATCAGTCCACCCATCTGACATAATGGAGCAACCTGTTTTCTTCCATTCTGCTTTATAATCCTCAAGTAATTCCATTGTCCGAGCTACTTCTTTCTTCAAATATGTCACCCTTAGCTCATGATAGGAAGGAGGTTGAAGCCCACAACCATATCGACCAATCACCTCAAGCATCTTTGCGAACTCTGGATTTTTGACACAATTAAATGGAATTGCACTAGTATAAAAAAACCGAGCAATTTGTTGGCAACAGTCTTCTCTCAATTCTTTCTTCATGAATTGGTTCATGGTTGTTTGGTTTTGCTTTGTTCCACCACTTTTCTTTTTGAAGAAGGTATCAATAGCATTCCTTCATTTTTCCCTATGAGGCAGCTGTAATACCTCATCATCATCAGATTCGTCAATCCCATAAATTTGCTTTCTTTTCTTTTCTGCTGCTTCTACTGCTTTTGCTAATAGTGTCATCATTTGCTTTTTAATATCATCAGGCACACTCATACAAGGCTCTACATCTCTGCGTGTATAAGCCAAATGATTCTTAAATCGAAAAATGCCACCACTAACAACTTTGTCACAATACTTGCATTTTACTCTTTTTCCATTGTTATCAACATCAATTCCGTGCTGCCAACCAACATCAGATCTATTTCCTGGAGCATTTTTCCTTTTAGCACTCTCTTTAGATGATTTGGAAGTTGACATTTCAAGTTCAACTCAATCACTACTTATGTCCCTGTAAAGAAAAAAATATAAAATTAAAATCAAAGACAAAGAATTGGGAAAAAAAGAAAGCAAATATTAGCTATTTCAAATCTCTATATGATCAATAATTAAAAAATTAAGAAGTTTCTTAAGAATTCTCAAGAGCAGCAGCTGGAAATATGCTCTAATATGAGACAAGGCACAAAACAGAATCAAAGATACCATCCAAAGGGAAAGACCAACAATCATGACTCATGAGGAAGTAAAAACAGTCCATTAAGTTGAAAAAGCATGAATACTATTTGTTTTGGTTTAAAGGAATGAAGACAGCAAACACTAATTTTAAAATTTTGAATCATAGAAATGAATGGAAATGGACCATCAAGTGTGCAGCTAAAGTCAACTCTAATCAGAAAATTTTGAAAAGATATGTCCTCAAACAGAAATAAAGACACTGTAATAAACCTAGTCTATCCAGGTAGGTCCAGAAATTAAAACCTTAAGTTTACATAGACATTTATAGGCTTCCCTTCACCTCAGAAAAATGCTATTTTTTCATAGTGAAACAGCTTTTATCAATGGATAAAGCCTTGCAGTGAAATTGCATATTGATCATTCCGTTATTGAAATGGTTATAGTAATTAACGAACAGTACCATACAATCAAATAATGAATTAGTACCATACAATCAAAGATATGTCCTCAAACAAAATAAAGGCAAAACTTAAGATATATCCCATCCTTTTTAAAAAAATATCCCAAGCTTCAATCATATCCTGATATCCCATTTTCAAATTAAGAATACTCCAATAAACACTATAAATATCATCAAATCTTTTAATTCGTCAGATCTCTCAATATTTATCATTTAGCCACATCTCTATGACTATATATATCAATATATATATATAGAGAGAGAGAGAGAGATCATGTCATATCATCAATCTTCCTAATTTGGAGCTTCATGAGTTTTCTCTCTCGCTATGATCTATTTTTTATTCATCGTGACTTTATTTTTCACTTTCATTAAGGTGCTCATCTTCCTTCTTGTTCTTAGTAGAGGCACATACTGGTATCGCAATTGGCAACATCAATCAACACTTGCATGGTCCGAATTTTCATAAAGATAATTATTTTCTTTTGCTTTTCTCTCCTTTTTTTTTTTTTAATATCAACCAAATAAGCTCCTCTTGACAAATTCAAATATAGGCTCATGTCGTATAACTAACAGGCTTGGCATCACAGGGAACGAAACATAAATTACCATCAAGCAAGTTCTCAACCTGCGGTCTTAGCATTACAATTAACATCCTTATTAAAACTACTTTCCTTCGCATCGGCTTCCAGTTCTGTCTTCAAGACTTTTCTGTTAAGCTCATTCTCATAATCACACTCCAAGTACCACCTATCCTTAATCCTAGAACAGTAGAACTCATATTTTCGTAAATTATCAGACCTTGGGTCTTCACCCCCACAAGACATGAAGCATTTCCAATCTCTATTATTTGTAACTTTCACTCTACATCTCATTATTGGATTGTTTCATTCTTCGTCCGCTTGTCCAGTAACATTAATTCACAAAAGTTGCAAGAAAGCTGCACAAAACAATCCTAACATAAACTACAAGTTTTGCATTAAGAATTTCGAATCCCCCCACTATGAGTATTGTATTACAGCCAAAATCCATCTCCATCTCCAACACGAAAATTAGGCTTAGATAGTTAGATATGAGAACAGGGGAAAAAGTCACTCACTTGAAGTTGAAGATGGCCACGCCACGCGCACTGACTTGAACGACTGAACGAGAACGATGACCACTGTGGCACTGTGCACTGACTTGAACGATGGCCACACGCTCAGCAAAAGCCGATGAACGCTGAAGAACTGAAGATCAATGGGATTGTCAAAGACTTGAAGCGGATGTGCGGTGTGGGTGTGCCGATGAGGAACTATCGAAGAGCGAGGCGCAAGCAGCCGATTCTGATTTCCGAATTCTGAGTAGTGAGGAGTACAGTAGGGTGGAAGAAAAAAACCTAATATGTTTTGTCTCTTTTGTCACTTTGAATTGTGATTTGATTTATGCCTTACTATTTACGCCAGAGCATGAGGAGAGCAGCTTTGATTTTTCTTTTTTATTTTTTTATTATTAATAAAATTACCATGGCAGCCTTTTGTTTAATTGGCAAAGCAAAACAATTCCTTGACTCGTTAAAATCGGAGGAATTCGTACGTTTCCAACGATTTTACGTTTCTAGCTCGCGATTCTACTGCGAGTTTACAACAAATCCGATTTTCTACACGAGTTGAATCGGAAGAAGCTCACAAACGCGTAGAATCGTAAAAACGTACGAGTAGAAACGCGATTTTGACAACCATGGGAGCAATGAAACAGTCCCAGTTATTTCCCCTTCATTATACCTCGGGCAAGGCATATTGTTGTCGAAATACTTCGACATTAACATTTTTATCATCATCATAGTCGTCACTGGATTCACTTGCCGATGAGTCTTGCACAGCATCCATATCATCACCACTTATCGATGTAGGTCCACAAAATTCAAATTGACCTATTTCCACTTGTGCACTGCATATTGTCTGAACTAGAGTAGAGTTTGAGTCTACCAACCCTTGGCTTCCAATATTTCTATCAATGCTCATTTCCCCTGCAGGTGCCTGTGACAATTCAATTTCCAATATCTGCACATAAACAGCCACTGAGCCTTCTGTGTAAACCAACATCTCTTGTGCCGTATCATCATCGCTCACTGGAATAATATCATAACGTAGCGTCCTATCTTCAATAGCTACCCTATGATATAGCTCCACCCGAGGTGTACACCTATTTACTTTTAGTTTATTGCAAATAATCTCCACTATCTACTCATATGTTAAATTCCTACTCATATGTTGAATTCCTACTAATACTGACCATAGCAACAAGTCGCTTATCATAACCAAAACCATCATCCCCTTGCACAATATTACCATGACCGTACAATATGAACTTCGCCTTATCCATTTCCTCACAAATCCTGTCATCTCATCAAAATTAACTTCCATGCATCAAATTCACAAAATCATACTTATGAATTGCATTCCTCATAATATTTAACATAATTCCTAAAGCTGCACTCCACTTTCAAAGTTCAAATTTAATTTTCTAATCTATTCTGCTTTCTTACAAATATTAGATTTTTCATTGCAAATTTCCATGCCATACCAAAGCTAAAGTACTAAATACAATACACCTCGTTAACGACAATTGAAGTTATTTTTTATTTTTTTCCCGCACTAAAATTCATAAAAAATCCCAACACAACTACTTAGGACATGATTTTTTTATAATGCAAATATTATACATAAAATATATCTATACAACATGCAAGAGAAAAAATAAAAACTTCGGCGTCGAATCATGCAACAATAATATTCTAACAATACATACAATCGACATACAACAATGAGCATAATGATTGAAAAAATACGAAAATACGCGGAAATCCAACCTCAACGTTCGCCGTCGGTGGTTTCGCACAAAATCTCTCGCTTTTGATCTTCCTACCCACGAAATTGCAATACAATCAACTTGGAAGCAATTAAATCAGCCAAATGAGGACCAACTATGCCGCGATTTGAGGATTGTGGTTGCAAAATTTGGAAAAACGACGCAATTTGGGGTTTAAGGTTCCGGCAGGGGGAAATGGGAAATGGGGAAGAAGAAGATGGGCACGGTGTTTAAATTCCACTAACCTCGTCTCTTCAAAAGAGGAGGTTAATCACTAATAACCTCGTCTCTTGAAGAGACGAGGTCACATGCGCTGCAACCTCGTCTCTTCAAGAGATGAGGTCCTTCTCAGAGTGAGACCTCGTCTCTTGAAGAGACCAGGTCAAGCACTTATGACTTCGTCTCTTGAAGAAACGAGGCCATGTTGCCAAAAATCGAGAATAATTTCTTCCCGACGGCATTTTCATAATTTATTTTAAAAATATTAATATTTTATTCCTTTTCCTGAAAATAATACCAATCTTAAGTTAGTTGACATTATTTCTTAGGAAAATCTGCTATATTAGGTAGATCATTAATCATATTTTAGATAGACTTTCTATTGAATACCTATCATGTAAAAAATAGTACAATAATAGTCTTGCATATGGTACCATATACAATACCATTTTTTCGATAGGTATGATACTTGAAAATTTGCAGCAACAGCTACCTTTTTAATCAAAATCCCTAATACAACATTTGCTTTATACAATATTCACATATTAGAATCATTTACAACCACTATAGCAACTTAAACAATCTCAGACTCAATCAATCCTCCACCACCAAAAAACAACATCATCAAACTATAACAATCCCACCAAAACATCATTCCAACACCCAATCCTCCATCAACAACATAGTCAAAAAATAATGAAACACAATATAAGAAATGCTTACGCTATTATTCAAGTTATTACATGGAAAGTATATGCATGGTACAAACAACTATCATAAAAACATAGACATAAAAAGTGGTAATATCTACTACTGTTTGCTCTGCCTGCCCTTCATCTGTCGAGCAAATTTATGCATTTTCAGGCCTAAGCTGATCTGGATGCTGCTAGGGATGCTCCATAGATGGGTCAACCTGAGTAAGTGTCCCATGCCCATCCCCATCCCCACCATGTGGACTGTATTGGAAAATGGGATAGGGTCTATATCTAACTGGGTGATGTTAAACCGATTAATTCTACATGTGATTTTGATGAGAACAAAGTCATGTAAACCATACGTTAAGCGCATATTACTTGATTGAGACAATAGATTAATTCCAATTGATTAAAAGAAGGTCATCTAATCAAGGAAATTTATTATCCTTAGAATTAAAGGAATTTGTGCGTGTGTGTGTTTAGTGTTTTGCTTTCAGGTCTTACACTAGCGAGTTGGTACAAAAGAAGACAGCTACTACCGTGATCGCAAATTTATTCTAGGGCACAATTCATTCATCTAAGGGTGTTTTTTGTCCACCCAAAGGCACTTTTGTCCACCTAAGGGGGTGCATGCTAAACTAGCGAGTCAATGGAGCAAAAATATATGTTACGTTTATCGAATGTTTGATGTTTTTAAGACATTATGTCCAATGAGTGTTTGACTTTTGAAGACCTATAAATATACTTTCCTTGGCAGATATGTACAAGTTTTTCAAGAGTTTTCATTTACAAGCAAGCAAACAAGCTCATTGATCCTCTTTTAACTCTTGTACCCTTATTCTTTATTTTGCTAAAAACTTAGAGAGAGAAAAATTAAAATCAATACTCTATCCTTATATCTTCTATTTGTAAAATAACATTGTAAAAGAGAGGATATTATATATTCCTAAGTGTTGTAATTGGTGTATAGCTCTATTTCAGCTTTTGTGTTTGAGGTTAATAAAGTGTGTAAAGTCCTCAATTGAAGATGATATGTGTGATCGTGGAGATTAGAAAGCCGGTCAAACTTCATCTTATATTTGGGCTTGAATCTTCTTTCCATATCTCTTTTATATTCCTTTTTGTTCAATATTATTGCTATAATTTGATCTATTGCATCATAAATTCATTAATGGATTGTTTTAGGTCAAATACTCAATCCGCCCCTCCCTCCTTGAGTATTTCCTAATACGTTTTCATTCGGTATTAGAGCGGGTTTCTAATTCTTTGTTCTTAACTGCATTTAGAGTAAAGATGATAACATCAAATGCACTAGAATTTCTAGAAGAACAAGCTATCAATAGGCCACCACTTCTAAGTGGAGGAAACCACCCATATTGGAAGTGTAAAATGAAAATCTTCCTAAAAGCCAAAAATAAGCTAAATGGAATGTAATAGAAACTGGACCTTTAACTATTGAAGGAAAGTAGAAAGAGAATACAGTGAAGGGGATTGGAAAAGATTAGATCTAAATGAAATAACTATGAACATATTGCATTGTGGTTTAAATGAAAGTGATTTCAATAGAATCTACACTTGCAAAATTGCTAAAGACATATGAGATGAATTAGAAAAGACTTATGAAGGAACATCAAGAGCTAGAGACATAAAAATAAGTCTTCTGTGTGAATAGTTTGAAACTTCAAAATGCAACCTAATGAAACCATAGATGAAATGCATGATGGTTTTATCGACATCATAAAACCTTTAAATGTGCTTAGAAAGAATTTCACTAATGTGAAATCAACTCTAAATTTCTTAGGTTCTTGCCTAAGGTTTGGAAGACCAAGAGAACAGCCATTGAAGAAGCACAAGATCTAAGTATAATGAGCAAAAAAGAACTTCTTAGAGCTCTCAAAACACATGAGCTAATCAAAAGGCAAGGAGATGAATCAAGCAAAAAGACCATTGCATTAAAAGCCATAAGTCGAGACTTTAGCAGTGATGATAAATAAGAACTTGCTTTGATGGCCAAGAAGTTTAGAAAGTTCATGAAATTCAGTGACAAAAAAAAAAGGAAGGATGATAATAGTAGCTCCTTAAGATATAAAAGGGAAAAGAAGGAAGTACTAATCTGCTTCAAATGTCACAAGCCAAGACACATTCAACAATATTGTCCAATGCTCAAGAAAGCATCTAGGGAATTCAAAAGGGAAGCTCTTGTTGCCACTTGGAATGATGACAATTCAAGCGACTTGGACAAAATTATGTGCTTTATGGCATTAGATGATGAAGTATATTCTTCATCCTCTCCTTCCTGTGATGAACTTGCAACCATGTATAATGATCTGTGTAAAGAAGAAATGAAGTTGCAAAAGAAAAATCAAGTTTTCATAGAGATTATATCAGATGTAGGAAAAGAGATGGATGTGTTTAACAGGGAATATAACAAATTGAAGGATGAAAATGAGAATAATGATTTTTTGAAATATGAAAATGACAAGTTAAAAGAAGAAGAATGAGAAACTGAAAATTGAAGTTGACTTGTCAGAAATAGAAAATAGAACCTCAAAAGGAGCTTATTATACCAATAATTATGATAGTGCTACTAAGAAATGAAATTGTCATATTAAATGCTAGCTTAGATGATTCAAAATCAACCATAGCCAAGTTCACCAAAGGAAAAAAGAACTTGAATACACTCCTTGGAAATCAAAAGTATGAATCAAACAAATATGACATTAGCTATGATAAGGATAATAGTTGCAAGCCCCATAAAACTCGGTTTGTGAGATTTACTTCTGGAACTTGCAACTATAGTGGAAAATTTGATCATATTGTGCACAATTGTGCAATAAGGAAGACTATGCTTTGAATCATAAAAGCAAGTTGGTTTGAGTTCCTAAGAGAGAAATTCTTGTTGCTTCTAACCAAAAGGGACCCAAATTCAAGTGGCTATCAAAGAAATAATCCCTTAATTTGTAGGAATCTTCTAGTGGAAACAACAAATGGTACCTAGATAGTAGCTGTTCAAGGTACATGACAGGAGGTGCATCTAAGTTCACAACGTTAATCTCAAAGGATTAAGGGATTGTCACCTTCGGAGACAATTGCAAGTCAACCATAATTGGTGAAGGTAACATTATAGTAAATAGAGATTTAATTATTAAGAATGTGCTTTCACTTGATAGTTTAAAGCATAATTTACTTAGTGTTAGACAATTGTGTAGTAATGGCTTTAAAGTAACATTTCTTGCCAATAAATGCTCTATTAAAAGAATTGCCAATAATCAAGCTCGTTTTGAAGGATATAGACAAAGAAATATTTATAAAATCAATATAGACGATTTCAAATCTTTATATGAGACATGTCTATACTCTCAAAACGAAGATAGTTGGTTGTAGCATAGAAATTTGGGGCATGTAAACATGGATATAATTTCAAAACTTATTAAAAAGAATCTTGTTAAGGGATTACCAAAAATAAATTTTCAAAAGGTTAAGATTTGTCAAGCACGTCAACAAGGAAAGCAAACTAAGACTTTCTTTAAGTCTAAGGATACGGTTTTTATTTTTAGACCACTAGAACTATTGCATATGGACTTATGTAGACTTACTCAAACCTTAAGTTTGGGTGGTAAAAAATATACCTTAGTTGTTGTCAATGACTTTATTAGATGTACATGGATTTTCTTCTTGGCATCTAAAGATGAATCAAACAATGTTTTTTTTTTTTAATATTACAAGAAATTCCAAAATGAAAAAGGTCTTAGCATAGTAACTGTCTGAAGCGATCATGGTGGGAATTTGAAAATTATAAAATGGATGATTTTTGTAGCAAACTCAAAATCGAACATACTTTTTCAATACCTAACACCACAACAAAATGGAGTAGGTGAAAGGAAAAATAGAACTTTAATTGACATGGCTAGAACAATGTTATGTGAAACAACCTACCAAAATATTTTTAAGCCAAAGCCATTAATACCGCATTCTAGATATATAATAGAGTCTTCATGAGATCAATTCTTAAGAAAACCCCCTATGAGCTTTGGAAATGAAGAAGACCTAATATCTCCTACTTTCATCCTTTTGGCACTAAATGTTATATCCTGAATAATAAAAAAAGATCAACTAGCTATATTTGATGCTAAACTTGATGGTAGTGTTTTCTTGGTTATTCTCTAACTAGTAAAGCTTATAGAATTTTTAATAAAAGAACCTTGGTTGTGGAAGAATCAATTCATGTTACTTTTGATGATATATTGTCTCGTGTGTTCAAGTGATGATATGGATAATGTATGTGCTGATTATTTTAAGTTTTCACTTGAAAACAATGACAATGTTAAAGAAATGGAAGTAAGAAATGAATGTAGAAAGGATGTTTCTAATGAATCAATTAGTCATGACCTTTCCAAAGAATGGCAATATGCTAAATCACACCCTAATGATCTAATAATAAGTGAACCTTTAAAAAAGCTGCAAACAAGAGCATCTCTAAGGAATATGAGTAATCTAGTCTTCCTATCTCAAACCGAGCCTAAAAATGTAGAAGAAGCTTTAAAAGATGATTTTTTGATAAAAGTAATGCAAGAAGAATCAAATCAATTCACAAGAAATAAAGTTTGGAGCTTAGTTCCCAGACCAATAGTAGACCGGTTATTAGAACCAAATGGGTATATAGAAACAAACTTAATAAAGCTAGAATAGTAACTAGGAACAAAGCTCTGTTAGTAGCTAAAGCATATAATGAAGAAGGGATAGATTTTGATAAAACCTTTACCTCAGTTACTAGACTAGAAGCCATTAGGATACTTTTGCTATTTGTCGCTTTCAAAAAATTTACATTTTTTTAAATAGATGCCAAAAGTGCTTCCTTAAATGGCTTCATCAAAGAAGAAGTTTACGTAGAACAATCACCAGGGTTTGAGAATAATGAATCCCTTGATCATGTTTATAAACTTAACAAAGCTCTTTATAGACTCAAGCAAGCTCCTAGAGCTTGATATAAAAGGCTCATAACTTCTTATTAAACAGAGGATTTTCTAGAGGAAAAATTGATACAAAATTATTTATCAAAAATCACAAGCAAACACATTGATTGTGCAAATCTATGTGAATGATATTGTGTTTGGAGCTACCAGCATTAGTCTTATAAATGAATTTGTTGAATCCATGAAGAATGAATTTGAAGTGAGCATAATAGGAGAACTCAACTATTTATTAGGTCTTTAAGTGAAGCAAACTGAAAATGGAACTTTCATCCGTCAATGTAAATATACGAAAGAACTTTTGAAAATATTTAAAATGGATAATTGCAATACTAGGCCCACATCTATGAGCATAAGTACAAAACTGGATAAAGATGAAGCTAGCAAAAATGTATATGAAAAACCATATAGAGGCATGATAAGTAATTTGTTATATTTAATAACTTCAAGACCTGATATCATGTTCTTGGTGCGCTAATGTACACGATTTCAGTCTTACCCAAAGGAATCACACTTAAGTGTAGTACAACGAATCTTCAAGTATCTTTGTAGGAACTATTGAACTTAGCTTGTAGTATCAAAAGTTTAATTCTTTTGATCTAGTTGGATACTCCGATGCCGACTTTGCTAGGTGCAAAGTTAATCGAAAAAGCATCACTTCCTTAGAAACTCTCTAATATCTTAGAATTCAAAGAAACAAAATTTAGTTACACTCTCAACCACCGAAGTCAAATGTAGCTACTGTAGTTGTTGTGCACTAGTCTTGTGGATGAAACTAACATTGCAAGATTATGGACTAAAGTATGACAATGTCCCAATTTGACGTGATAACACTAGTGCTGTCAATTTGAAAAAAAATCCGATCCAATACTCAAGGACCAATCATATCAAAATTGGACATTATTTCATTAGAGATCGTATTCTAAATAATGATATTAACGTGAAATGTGTTGATAAAATAATCAAATTGCTGATATTTTTACCAAACCCTCAAGTGATGATCGGTTTTGCACTTTACGTATAGAGTTGGGGGTAATCATGCAAGATGAGTGCTAAATATCATAGAGCCAAGTTGATAAGCTTTTCTTTCAAAACATCTCATATAGAACTTGATTTTGGATTGATCAAGCTATTAAATATCAAAATATGCTTAAATATGATATGTTTTGACAAATGCCTAATGAAATGCTTATGTCATGAGAATCTCCCTAAAAAATGTTTTAAGTTTATCTACTAAAACCTGTAGAATTAACCAGCTTACCAGTATGATAATCACCAGCTCGCTGGTATGCTTGATGAGGACACAATCAAGAGGATTGATAGCCTCTGTTTGCTAAAAAGTTTTCATCAGTACGCCTTTCATTGTCATGGATAGGAGCTTAATAGCCTTGTTCTCTTAAATAAAAGTAAATTCTCTTTTCATCGGCTCGTCAATACACATCATTGAGGCGCATATTTAAATCTTTTCTTCTCTCTACTCTCTCTTTTCTTTCCTCTTCTTTTCCTCTCTCATGCGAGCTCCTTTCCAAACCTTAAACCCCATTCTCTTCCTCTCTTGCATCTTTAAAATCCACACCTCTCTCCCCACTACCTCCCACTATCTCTAAAACCATTGCCCTCTCCTTCTCTCTTTACCTATCTTTTCTTTTCTTTTCTACTATTTCTTATACAAAATGCCTCTAAGAATTGCTCGTGGCCGTGCTCTGCCTTCTCCACCTGCCTTTGATGCTTTCCTCTTCCCATCTAAGAAGCATTTGGATGGGTATGACTTATTCTATAACCTTCCGACAAATGTTGGTAGAATTTACAAATAGGGTGTTTTAGAATTTTTTTTTTTTATATTCCCCAATTGCTTAGTGTAGCTTTGAATAATATTATGAATACCATGTTGTTTCTGGCTAAGGTTAATGAAGAGGCCGTTAGATTGTTTTATTGCAATTTGACCGATTACTTAGATGGTGATGGCAATTTGAGTGTTGGAATGGAGACCAGGTTTAGCAATTCTAATTTTGTGAGAACTCAATTATATTCATATCTGCATGGTAGGAGACTTGAAATATCTTATTGTAATCTTTGTAGTTTGATTAATGATGATAAACTGGGTTTAGAATGCTAAATAACTTTGATAGAGCTCAGTATTATAATGAACTATTTACTATATTTGATATGGGTCTCAATTGGCACAAATCGCGTAATTTGTATTCCTTTTGTCTTTCCCTTAGGCATTGGGTTCTCCACCCATTCTTAACTGATAATTATGTTCCCCGTAAGGAACAACACACTACTGTGACCCAACAAAACTTATGACTTATGCTACATATCTTGAGAGGGGATAGGATACATTTCTTTGCTCTTATGTATAAAACCTTGAAGAATGTGACCAACAAGCCTACTCAATTAATTCTTTGTGAAAGTAAGTTGATCACTCATTTGTTAAGGAGAAAAGGAGTAGAGTTCTATATTGAGACTCACCCTATTCAGGTTTCTACCTTCTTTTTCAATACTATTAGTCTAGGGACTTAGAAAAGGCAAGGTGGTAGATGGGTGCACAGGAAACCTTTAGAACCATTAGTTAGTGGTAGTGTCACGCCCTAAAGAGTGCCCTATACGTGACAGTCCGCCACACTCGATATTTAAACTCAGGTAAGATAACCTTAGTCTTCCCTTGAGTTCGAATATCGGGTGTAAGGCTTACTCCAACATACAGAGACCATACTTTGCTTCGTAGTAGTTTAAGGAGGCATGCATAGCAAAAGAATGTAAATCATGACCGTCTAATAGAGAACTATTCTATTACATGAACTAGGGGCATACCTCCGTTAATAATACTAAGAATTCTCAGGCTCACAAAATTCCTTGTATTATCCTTCAGGCACTGGTTCGAGGAAACAAGATTAGAAGTCCATTTCTACTTTTAGAACTCGACCTTATTGAAAGCTCCTTAACATCTAAGAGCTGTACCTGATGTCCACGGGTCCTCGGAGATAGCCAAAGGTATTCATACTGCAACAGGAAACTATTGGGGTATAAGCTATACTAGCTTAGTGAGTGAAAACTTCCGAATCACAATTAAGACAAACGTTCAAGCAAGTAATTAATCAATCAAGTGAAATGCATCAAACAAGTGAGTCAACAAACATATGACCAGCCGGAAATCATATGTGGATGGACTTGCGCCCTCCATCCCGGTTTAGCAGATTTTCGAATCCTGCGGTACAACGCCATTTAAGCTCACGATCAACTGAACAACAATTCGTTTTATGGATCATGACTAACCAACATATATTCGTTTTATGGATCACGATTAACCAACATATTTCGTTTTATGGATCACGAAAAACCAACAATGCTAATGCTCCATCCCTATCATGATATGCATGAATTCAGTTATATTTGCAGTCCAATAATCAATTAATCAAATTCTTTTAGGTGGCCAAGCAATATTCGCAGACAATCAATTCTAGTTCATCTCTATACAAGTAATAACTTATCACCCGGTTTCGATATTCTTTAAATTCAACTTCACATATCAACAACAGACAATCATAATTCCCAACTAACCCCATCATACATAATCATTCTTTTCATCTTTACTTAGCACTAGTGCGACTATCATTACAATCACAAGCAATAATTGAAATCGGAAGAGGAACTCACTCGGCCATGGTACGCCGGTCTCTTAATAATGGTAGTCAGGTAATAGGGTATCGTCGTGCTCGGGATCACCTACCAAATAAGAATAGCTTAATAAGAATCTCATCACTTCACTAATTCAAGCTATGCATCTAAACTACTCAAAATCATGATTCTCGCTATTTGCGGAAGTTCCAAATTAAAACAGCCATAACTTAGTCGTTTTAACTCGGAATTTCGTAAATTTTATATCGATTTCTATCCAATTCGAAAGATATATCTATTTCTAATATTATTTTCAAGTTTTGAAGACATTAAGGTCACGGAACAGAGGGATTAGATCTGTACTATAACGTTTCCATTTCCAAAAAATTGTTTCGCATTTAGTAAGAATGTTTCTAGTTGATAACTCATGCATAGATGGAATATGAATGAATTCCTAGTATGAATGTCATGTAATAAGTTCAATATATGCATGATCTTGATGATTTTTTGATAATGAACTCTTAAGAACTCTTAATCATTACAAGACTTCACATTAGCCATTTCCTAAAATCCATTCTTTCCAAATTTTTTCATCTCCTAGTATTTTAGGATTCCATTCCTAGAATTTACTTGTTATCTAACTAAAAACAAGTCTTCATCATCTATACTATCCAAGACCTCCATTTATGCATAAAAATTCACATTTTTCACTTTGTAAATATGTTTTTAAACAAGCTTTTCACAAAAATCCGAATTTTGGAAATTTTCATTTCTTGCACTTTTCTTAGGAGAAAACTTGTTTAATGCACCAAAATTTGAAGCTTTCTCATATCTATTATCTAAGGACTTCATTTCACTCATAAAACATGCAATTTAAGCTTGAATACTAGGTGTTTATGTAGGCATTACTCCAAATTACGAATTTAACGAACTAATCACTATCTCAAGATTTTTCATTCTAACTCCACTACTTGTTTTTCATACTACTCATGCCTAAACTCATCTAAACCTGTAAAAATCATCCCTTAAAGATATCTATTACATAAACCTTTCATTTTTCATAAAAAATATGAGTTTTAAAGTGGTTTCAAGGTTTTTAAAATAGGCTTCAAATTCCATCCGAATTTTCAACTAGGCATTTCTAACAAAATCTTTTCTTTTTCAAGTTTCTTACCTCCTATACATAAAGATCTATCATCTAATACATCTATATACATGCAAGACTAAGCTTTTATGATCATTGATGTATGGAAGCTCAAGATATCTTCATGAACATAAATGTAGATGAAGGCATGAATGTCTAAACACAAGATCTACCATATATAGTGCATGAATCATGAGTTTCACTACTTTACATGCATGAACAAGATGATATTCCAACAAAAACTCTTTTAAACGCTAGATCCACTTCTTGTGATGGCTTGATATTCTTGTATTAGTGTTTTCATGTCCCTTGCACATGCTCATTGGGATTAAAAGTGGAAAACACTCAAGAATGGTCTTGCCATTACAAGATTTAGGACTAACAAAGCTTGGAATCATCGTCTAGTGGATGATTTGAAGAAGAAAAGAAGAGAAAATAAATTTGTGGAGGTGTGTGTGTGTCACAGCACTTAGAGAGGAGAGGGAGAGGGTTTTCAACCTTTGATAAAATTTGAAAGAGTGAAAATGAGGAGAGAGAGAGAAAGGAGCTTATATAATGGATAGATTAGGGTTTTAATTGATTAAAAATAGTAAAAATAAAACAAAAAGGAGGGGAAATTGGGGAGGGGGTGCGACCAAGAGGGGGGGTGTGAGAGAGAGGATTTGAAATTTGATAAAAATTGTATTTTATGTAGTAAAATGTAATAATTGTATTAATTAAATTAGAAAACAAAATTTCTTGGAAAAGAAAATTGTAATGAGTAGTTGTAAGGATGTAAGAATAGGGTATGGGTAGTGTGTAGTGTATGTTGTACTTGTGAATAGTAGACAAGACATCTACTTTACCGGTTGTAACGAAAACATGAGAAAAAGGTTATAACTGTAATTTTTATAGCCCGGAAAATTATAAAATTGATATTTTTGAAATCCTCGTAAAATTACGGTTCTAATGAATATTCCGAAATATTTTTTTGAGTTTGTGGTCCCAGGGCACGTTTTTCCGTAATTGAGCTCGGGAAGGTCCGAAATTGAAAAATTCCCGAATTTAAAACTTTCTAAGGTTTAAAATACACTTTTAAAGAATAATTCATATTCATTTACTTTATAAAACTTCTTTTGTTATGAAACCGAAGGAAAGCCGGATCTAGGGTTTCTAAGCTCCTCTCACTAAGCTTGAACTGGACCGATATAGGGTTTCGCTCTCCGGTTTTCGAAGTTTATTCGATTACTAGGAAAGCTAGGGCATATATTACAAGAAAAAAAATAAAAATTATGAAATGATTAATGGTAGATCATACTGAAAGACCCACTAATTACCAGTAGTACTGAAATACAGATAAATTTGCAAAATCAGGATATTCTAGCTATTGAAAACTTATAAAACTAATATTTTAAAGATCCCTATAATACATGAGTCTAACGGCATTAATAACATATTTTTAATATTTCAAATCTCAGGGTGCGCTTTTCGAAGTCGGTACCTGATCGAAAATTCGTTAATCTCATCTTGTAGAGCATCCTAGACTTAATACGAACCGATTACACCTTTTTCCTCTTATTCCGACTCCTTGGTTTAGGAATACAAGACTGCCGGATCTAGGTTACGGAGTTTCTTGGGACTTTTGGGGACTAAGTCTCCCGGTTGACTTTCCGGTTTACACCTTTGCCAATTTGGAAACTAATATTTTATGCTTATATGACACATTTGATTGGTGAGATTTATTTTAAGGTCGATTTCCATAAGTATTTAATATCTCACTACGTTCTCGGAATTCTTTGGATTGAGTTTTATTCCTGAAGGTTAATCACTATTTGCTTCTTAATAATTTGTTTTAAGGCTCTATTTTACCCGAATTAGAAGTTGAAGTTAAATATACAATTCATCGTACATAGAGGTTTTAAATTAGGAGTAGATTAAGTTACTACTTTATTTCTAAGGACTATTGTTTTTCTCACGATTCAGAAATTTCTGGATTCGTTCGGGATTTGGGACCTTTCGAGGTTCGGTTTTAATTCGGAGTGAATTTCAGGGTTTTATCTTCAAAGTTCATCCTCATAATTATTTACTGAAATTTTCCAGGGCTTACAGGTAGTACTCTTCATCCTGGTTCGGGTATGGACATAGATTCTGATGAAGATAAGCCTCCTGCTTCAGCTCCTGGTTCATCTAACTCTTCCCTTCAAGAGCTTCATGATCACATGGATTCTAGGTTTGCTTCCATGCAAACCCAGATTTCTAGCCTCTGCTTTGAGTTTCAGTCCTTCAACTTTGACATTAGTAGGTTCATGGACCATTTGTATAGCATTCATCCTTACTCACCTGTAGCTGATGATCTTCCAGTCTGATCTTCCTTTTTCTCTTGCTTGCACTAGTTATCATGTTTTTCGGCTTTGAACACTTATGTTCTCTAACTTTTTGTAATGACCTTTTATAAATATCTCTTCATTGGATGACCTTAACTTCCATAGTTGACCATTATGGTTAGATCTCTTGGCTGTAATGAACTCATATGTTGATCTTGCTAAGTTTTATGCTAATTCTTGCATGACTATTCTCTATGCTTTCCAATATTATGAATGAGATCTTACTAAGTTTCATGTATCCTTCATCCATATGTTATTCATAATATAAATATGGCTCACTTTGATTACTCTCTTGTATGAAGGTTTTTTTTTTTAACGAGTCAAAGAGGGAGAAATATGGTCAAATATGTTTTAGACTCCTTGTTTTTTAAGAAATCTACTTGCTTCGCACTTAAAGTATTTGCTATAACTTAAACTTGCTAGATTTCTTACACTAAATACTAAATTTTAGGGGAATACTTGTTGAGGGGGAGCAAATAACTTATACATAACTTTTACTCTCATTAAAATGGGGGAGATTGTTAAATTAATTAATTCTACAAGTGATTTTGATGAAAACAAAAGTTACGTAAATCATATACTGTACGCACATTACTTGATTGAGACTAATAGATTATTTCCAACTGATTAAAAGAAGGTCATCTAAAGAAGGAAACTTACTATCCATAGAATCAAAGGAATTTTTTTGTGTGTGTTTAGTGTTTTGCTTGCACGTCTTACACCAGCGAACCAGTATAAAGCAAGATAGCCAGAGCCTTGATTGTGGATTTATTCCAGGTAGTAATTCATTCATCTAAGGGCACATTTTGTCCACCCAAGGGCATATAGGTTGAATCGATGAACCAGTAGAGAGTTACACTGGCAAGCTAGTGAAGCAAAAATAGCCGTTATACACATTTAATGCTTGACATTTTTTAGACGCTATTTCCAACCATTATTTGACTTTTGGAGACCTATAAATATACATTCCTTGGCAAACTTAAACAAGTTTTTCAAGAGCCTCATTTGCGAACAAATAAGCCCATTGATCATCTCTTAACTCTTGCACTCTTGCTCTTTATGATGCTAAAAATCTAGAGAGAGAAAAAAATATAATTAGTGCTCTATCCTTATGTCTGCTATTTGTTTGCTTGGGGATAAGCAAACTATTAAGTGTAGTGAAATTTGGTAAGTGTCAAAAGACCCTTATTATTCACATTGTTTTGATATTATATTATATAGATTTTATATGAATTATTAAAGAAAAGGACATTATTGGGTTAAATTGTCAATTTTAGGAATAAAGGAAGATCCTAAGCTTTATGAAGATATGTAGATGAGTTAATGAAGATCTTTGATGAAAACTTTGGGAAAGTGAAGATTTACAACATGCATGACCATTTTGCACAAGCTGTGTAGAACACTAGTGTAGAAGGCAAAAGAATTTCAAAGTGCACAAGGAGGCTACACAAGCTGTGCAGAATACCTACATAGAAGCTACAAAGAGATTAGAAGCAGATTAGATTGTGCATGACCAAGCTGCACATGCCATGCTCGGGGGTCGTGCAACCTTGAATTTCACAGTTTTCACCAATTTACTTCCTATATGAGCTTTGAACATAGCCATGTAGAATGCCCATATAGGACCAATTTATCATTTCCTATAAATAGTGCCCATTTCTCATCTTTAAAGACACATATCTTTATTCTTAAAAACCCTAGAGAGAAAAATAAGTGCTTTCAAGAGGAAAAATGCTAAAGCTTATTGGAGATCACAAGACTTCATCTTTAAGGGTTGTAATCATGTTTTCTATCTATTTTTCTTTGCTTTGTCTTTGTAATCAATCTTATATAGACCGTAAGTTTTGAGGAACCCTAACCCTATTGTAGAGATTGAATGCTTTTGTTAATGGAAGTTTATGTTTCTTGAATCTATTCATGAGTAATAATTGTTCTTGATTTAAGATATGTGTAATATTAGATCAATGTATGATTTTTATTAATTTAATCGACGGATTGATTAATGAGATAGATCTAGCATGAATAAAAAAATTTAAATGTGATTCTAGAAATAGATTGCATAAATTTCTACATCAAGATTTATTCTTTTTTAGGAATCATGAACTTTAATGATATTTTCTATGCATTTAATGATGAAAGAAATTTCCATTAGACATAGAGAGTTAGGATTGAATTATCTTGAAAGAGAGATTGACGAAATTAGGGATTCCTGCAGTTCAAGAAACATAACAATCCATTAATGAATATCTTATAAGGAATTATAACTAGGGTTAGTGGTGAATCTAGATCAATGGTATTGTTTTGTGATTGATTTACGTATAATTAAAGGTGTGAAATTCTTAATTATAGGGTTATTTAGTTAATTAGATGTAAATTGTTCCCATTGATATTCGAACTAGATTAGATAAGTAGTATATTTAAGGTAAGCACTAGTAGTTATAGTTCCTGGTAGAATGACCTTTGTGCTAATCTATGCTATAATCGATAGGTATGCTTGCCTAGGATTAATCATAGAATATATAGGGTTTAATTTAATTTAATTAATTTAATTGATTGCAATAAAATCCCACATCAAGTTTTTGGCACCGTTGCTGGGGACCTGGCAATATTAGGAATGCCTGAATTATGTTAATTTAGCTTTTCTTTTGTATGATAAATTCTTCTTTCTCCTCTCAGACATATTTTGAAGAAACTTTTACTCCAATTTCTAATCTTTTGTAGTGCATGATACGAAGCTCATATGCAAGACTTCTTGATTTGGATCCTAAGATCGATAGAACATTCCACAGAAGATTGAGGACTAGTGCAAGAGATGTAGAAATACCATTAGTTTTTGAAGAAGAAGTGCTAGATATTAAAGATACAGTTATGGTTGGTAACAATGAAGAAGTTTCAAAAACCAATTTAGACTATCTAAGCCCCTTGAAGGTACTGGGCTGATTGTTGTGAAACCGCCTATTGTTGTGAATAATTCTAAGATGAAGAGCATAGTGATTCAAATACTGCAACAATTGATGGTTTACCTGATAAAGACCTGCGTGCTCACATACAGATGTTATTGGAAAACTGTGGGATTTTAAAGAATAATGGGGTCATCGATGATGTAGTGAGACTTTGCCTTTTTCCTTTCTCTTTAAGAGGACGAGCAAAGCAATGGTTAGCATCATTGGGTCCAGAGGCCATAACAACTTGGAAGGATATGGTTGAGCAATTTATTGACAATTACTTCCATCCTTCTAAGACTGCTAAGTTGAGGAACGACATCTCATCATTCAACGAGTAGGACTTTGAGACTCTTTATGATGTATGATAGAGGTAGAAGGATTTACTGCAAAAATATCCTCACTATCTGGTACCTAATTGGATGCAAGTGTAGACCTTCTATAACAATCTCAATACCATTGCTCGTCCGTTGGTAAATGCTACAACTAGTGGTACTTTGAATACAAAGATACCTGAGGAATTACTGAATTGTTTGAAGATATGGCAAAGAACAACTACCAGTAGGGCAATAATAAAGGAAAGCAAAAAGTGGTATGTATGGAATAGATATGATGACTACTCTACTTGCAAAGATGGATGCTTTAAGTGAGCAAGTGATGGAAGCAAAGAGCCAACCAATACCTTAAATTCAATATGGAAATTCTTATAATGAAAACTATTATCTTGAAGCACCTGAGCAAGTGGATTATGTGGGCAATCAAGGTAGATATCAAAATAATCCATATGGTAATACATGCAATCTAGGGTGGAGAAATTATCCCAATTTCTCCTATGCGAATAACCAGAATGTGCAGAGAGCAAATTATCTAGCACTTGGACTCTAGAAACCACAATTGCCACCTCTTTGGCAACTTGCACAGCTTCCTCCACCCCCTCTATAGGAGAAAAAACTTAACATAAAAGAGCTAATGACATAGTTTATTGACAACCCTTAAGCTCACTACCAAAACTAAGAAGCCTCTATCCATAATCTAGAAAACTAGATTGGGCAGCTTGCCAAGATGTTATATAAAAGGTAACCTAGTTCACTTCACAGTAATACAGAAGGGAATTCGAAGGCACAGGCAAAGGTTATTAGCCTGAGTAGTGGGAAGGGAGTGGAATCCAGGAAGAGGAAAGAAGAAAGGGGAGAACCAATTCAAAATCTTAAGGAAAAGAAGGTTAAGATAGACAAGGAACAACCCTTTAAGGTAAAGGCCTACATTCCTCCAATTCCTTATCCAACTTATCTTAATCAGGACCATGAAAAGGAACAGTTCAGAATTGGAGCTTTTTAAGCAGCTCCACATCAATGTACCTTTTGTTGAGGCAATTTCTCAAATGACTAAGTATGCCAAATTCTTGAAAGAGCTATTATCTAATAAGAAAAACTTGAGGATGTGTCTATTGCGATAGTTGGGTTGAGTGTTCAGCCATTATTCAAAATAAACCGCTGATCAAACTGAAGGATCGTAGGAGCTTTACAATCCCATGTGTGACTGGGGAACTTCTTGTAGAGAAGGCTCTAGCAGATCTAAGGGTAAGCATCAATTTGATGCCCTACTCATTCTTCAGAAAGTTGGGTTTAGAAGAACCTCTTCCTACCAGAGAAGCCTACAATTAGCGGATCGATTAGGTAAATTTCCTAGAGGAATCATCGAAATGTGTTTATAAAAGTAGGGAACTCTATATTCCTAGTAAACTTTGTGATACTCGAGATAAATGAAGATGGGAAAGTACCTCTAATATTAAGAAAGCCTTTTCTAGCCATTGTTAGAGCCATCATTAATGTAGGTGATGGGAGATTGACGCTCAAAGTTGGTGATGAGGAACTAATAGTGAAGATGCTAACGACATTGAAACAATCCATGGTAACTGACAATTCTTGATTTAGTATTGACATTATTGATACTTATGTGGTAGCTTGTATGCAGGACATATTATGCAAAGATCTATTAAAGTTAACTTTGATCAATTTAAAAGAGAATGAAATAAGGAACCATGAAGTGTGAGCTATGACAAGCTCAATTTGAGATGCATGAGGAGTTTACAAACAAGCAAGGGTTTGAGAAATTATCAATAGAAGCTGGGGCAAGATTAAAACCATCTATTGAAGACCCACCGATTTTAGCGATGAAGATCCTCCCAACTATTTGGAGTATGCCCTTTCGGAGGAGAACTCTAAATTACTGGTAATCATCACCTCAGACTTGAGCAGAGAATAGAAGGAACAGCTCCTAACAGTTCTTAGGGAACATAAGCAAGCAATTGCCTAGAAGATATCCGATATCAAGGGTATTAACCCCTCTTTTTGTACTCATAAGATCCTATTAGAAGATGGATTCAAACAGGCTGTACAATCACAGAGAAGAGTAAATCCGAATATGAAGAAGGTAGTAAAGAATGAAGTAATCAAGCTTCTGGACGCTAAGCTTATTTACACGAATTCTGATAATTATTGGGTAAGCTTAGTGCAAGTCATACCTAAAAAAGGAGGGATGATTGTGGTCTTAAACGAAAGAAATGAGCTTATCTTAATGAGAATAGTTACAGGATGGTTTTTAATGTCTAATGCTTAACAAATATTTAAATATAATAATCTTATTATATTTATATTTGTTTATATAATCTGTTACATACGAATAGATTTCACCCTAAGGAAATTTTGCACGTATGTCAACATCAAATACCGCCAGCGTTAAAACTTGAATTATCGGAGTTTGTGTAAATTTTTACATAATTTTTTTCATTCAATGTACGTTGGCTCAATGCTACTAGCGTTACAACGTACGCCACCTGTGTAGATAGTTTATGCCACTGGCATTCATTGATTTTATGGTAAAAAAAAAAAAATTATGTAGCTTCTATTCTAGTACGCATGGTCTCAAACACCACCGACCTATCCACATATGCCACCAGCTTTAGACACTTATACCGTCGACATAGGGTCAGTGTAGGTACTGTTCATCATCTTCCAAAATTTTTTTTTTTCAGTTTGATCTTCATTTTTCTTATATTTTACAAGTAGACGATGCACTTATGATCCATGTGCAAATAAAACAACCCAACATATATAAATTAAATAGATATATTGTTTTGACATGTTGGAAGAGGATAACCTTAATTAGTCATAGAAATTGGGAAATTAATTACAAATCATAATTACAATTGTATTTTCTATAGGTAACTTCTCCATGTTAGGTAACTATCATGCATAAATATGGTATCAGAACTTTAGATCGATATATAAAGCTACATGCTTAGGCAAAAAAGAAAAAGACTATGTTTATTCAACCCCTATTTAATTTTATTTAAACCCCATTTAATTTCAAGATTTCAAGGATACCAAAAATATTTTACGCCCATATTGTAAAAAAAGGAAAAGACTATGTCTATTCAACCGCTATTTAATTATATTCAAACTTATTTAATTTCATGCTTTTAGGGATACCAAAAATATTTTATGCGGAAAAGACTGTCTATTCAACCCTTATTTAATTCTATTCAAACCCTATTTAATTTCATGATTTCAAGGATACTAAAAATATTATACGCTCATATGCTAAAAAAGAAAAAGACTATGTTTATTCAACCCTTATTTAATTATATTCAAACCCTATTTAATTTTCATGATTTCAGGGATATGAAAAATTTTTGTGCCTATATGTTAAAAACATTTACACTAAAAATACTTACACTAAAGACATCAAAAGGGATGGTTTTGCTTTAATAATATAGATATGTATTATACCTATGTTTAAGCTACTTCCAAGTATTTTTCCATGCTTCACAGATATCATACGTGATATATCTCCAACTACAACATCTAAGAATCATTATATACATGATTTTTCATTGTTTCTATACACATAATAACTATAGTTAGTAGGAGTGTGCACAGTACGATTGAGTTCGGTTTGCACCTCGAACCAAACCACACCATAATTTACGATTCAATTTTTCTTTTAAATTCGAACTTAATCATACGGCTCGGTTCGTGGTTTTTTCAAACAAAAAAAAAAAAAAAACGGTTCGGTGCAATTCGGTTTACGATTCAAACCATTTTTTCATAAAATAAAAAATATATTTTATCGAAAAACTTCCATTATATATTTCTTATCACTAATGCAAATATAAACAACAATATTTTAAATTAATCATTTACCAACTAAACATGTAAAACTTATCGGAAGGAAGGGATTTAATCCATTATAAAATTATAATTGTGACTAGTCTCATTCTTTTGAATTATCTTAAAATATAATGGTATACTAAACTTTATCCCAACATAAGACATAAAATATAATTCGTTGTATGCTTTTAACTAAGAAATTACCAATTATATAAATCAATAAGTAACTAAATAATAGAAGTAGATTAATTAGTAAGACAAATGGAAAAGAAATATGCAGAAGTTATAATACTAGAGGTTAAATTCTAAAATCTATCTTACTTATAGATAACATAACAATTAAAACATATTATGAAAAATATAATTCTATTCTAATGAATAACATATCTAAGTCAAAAATTTCAATAACAATTATTTTTTTAAAAAAATTAATTATTTTTAAAATCTGTGACGTAGATATGTATCATTAATAAAACAATTAAGAATAAAAATAATATGTTTAATTTTTGAGATATATAAAATGGTTTGATTCGGTTCATAGTCTCGACCTGAATCGTGAATCGTTTATTCTTCACCGAACCGAACCGAACCATTTCAAAAAAGAACTAAAATTTTGGTTCGGTTCAGTTTTGTCCCATTCGGTTCACGGTTCGGTCGTTTTTTTTTTTTTTTTTGCCCTAATAGTTAGGGTTTGAAGTGGATATTACCTTGTTTGAGCTGTTGTGATACTATACCTTTCCCCAAGCTTAGCACGAACCTAAGTTAATAAAGACATTGTTTAAGACAATGTTTAACACTTAAATTAACTCAAAATGAATTTTTCTTACCTTTACTTGCTCTTTCCTTAAGCTTCTATTTGTGTTTGTTAAAGCTATTCTATAGAGCTATGTTTATGGGTGTTTTATGGTATAGAAGAAGGAAGAATTTGGTTGTTTTTGGTATGTTGTTTGTGTGGTTTTTGTTGGCTGCTCAGGTGTGTTAAATTTTCTTGTTGTTTTGCTCATTAAGGAGTAATATTATAAAGGAAAGGGAGGCAGCAGCTACATCAATTTTCGACAAAGGAAAAGAGAGAGACAATTCTCCATCGAATTTTCATGAATTCTTTATGCATTAAATGAATGGCTTAGTTGGGGAATGTTTACTAGTATTGGGTGTTGATTTTGTGGACTTCATTTGCCTAACATGACTCTTTCTCTTGCAATTTTTCTGCTGGAGCAAATCAAGAGCAACACAGCCGTAGGTTCTACACAATTTATACCAAATTTGTGCAATTATTAAGATAATATTAATTAATCAATTAATTAACTATCTTAGTTTCAGGTAGTTTATTAAGTTAAACGGCTACAAATATGTCAATTGTTTAGGAATTCTGTCTCCAAAAATTTATTTAGAGCTTCTACAAATTTTCTTAATTATTATTGAGTTCAAACTTAAGTTTAAAGTTTACACGATTAATTATTTTTAGGGTTTTATCTCATGCGATTTGGGTTTTCTAAGCTTAATAGGCCATGCTTTAGAATTCTCTAACTAGAAAAATGGTGTGATCGAAATATTTGTTTGAAGTCTTGATTGTTAGTTATGGATCTATTTTTGCTCTTATTGTATATTTATAACCCTGACGGTTCATCCTTAAATTATCGTTTTCTAACTATAAGTTTTATTGATCATTTACTTTCTAATGTACTTGAAATCTTATATCAACTATTTCTATATTTTGATTTTTCGATACCAACTATGAATTATTTTCTTTGGTATTTATTATTATCTAGAGAACTTGGTTTTAGGGTTTGAAGATATATATTTCCAAGACCTTATATGCCCAATATATCTGGAACTTAGTTTTCCTTTTGTCTGTCCACTATGAAGAGTTTTGATCGGGCTTATCTTCAAATAAACATGATCTCCTTCAATAAATTCTACTTTCCTTCTTTTCAAATTTGCCCAGCTCATTTGCCTATCTTGAACTTCTTTTATTTTTTGCTTTATCACAGCGACTTCATCAATTGTATTCTATATTAATTGTCACGTCCCAAAAGGTACCCTAAACGCGATAGTCCGCCACACTCGATATTTAAACTCAAGTATGACAACCTGAGTCACTCGATGAGTTTAGATACTGGGTGTAAAGCTCACGTTCAACATATAGGAAATCATACTTTGAATCGAAATAGCTTAAAAAGACATACATAGTGATAAGAATATATATCATGACAGTTATAACCAGATTAATCTATTACAAGATCTAAGGGGCATACTCCCGTCAAAATATTAAGAGTTCTTAGGTCCTCAAAGTCTCTTACATCAACATATATATATATATATATATAAGATTAAGGAGATTCAACTAGAAGTCTATGCCTAATATCTAGGTCCCGACTTCTTCAAAAAGATCCTTAAATTCCAAAAAATATACCTGAGGAAAGTGGCCTCTTGGGAGTAGTCACAAATAATCATACTGCAACAAGAAGCTATAGGGGTATAAACTTACGAGCTTAGTGAGTTTCACTTCCAAATTAAATACTTCATCATATAATAGGGCAAACAAGTTATATTGGACAATCATATGAAATGCACAAACACGCAATCATACAATACATAAGACTTTATGAGAATCCTATGTTGAATGGATTTACGCCCTCCATTCGGGGTTAGGTGTTTTAGGCCCATACGACCATAGATTTCAATTTTTTTCTCATTTACATCGTGGTTGATTCAGGTGCCCCCCACTCACTAATTTTGTAGTTGATACAGATGCCTACACCACTTCCATTTTAATTCAGGTCATTCATGCCAACATTCAAGTTTTCGGGCCCCTTGTTGCCCAGCTATTATGCATTCTTCCCACTAATGTATAATAATAAATACAATGTGACTGAACATATGGTATGCATGGTCAATTTAATTATAAGATCATGGCATATTAATTAACGAATTATGGGTGATCATAGATATTATAGACACTTCAATTCTATACTAAATCATACAAATATTTACAATAATTCCATTTTGATATTCTTATCATCAATTCAATCAATTGAATCTCACATACACATTCAAATTTTATATTGCCCTAAATCTAATGCCACTATCATTACAAGCACAATCACAAGCATGTAATTTAAAGATAGTGAACTCACTTTGCCATGGCGTGAAAATCCGCTTAATTGTAATAGTCCTCCGGAAGGTATAGTCCATCTTCCAAGCCTCCTAATCAAAAGAAATAACTCCAATGAGTATTTCTATGAAGTTTGAGTGAACTTATAAATTCTATTCTAACAAGTTCGTCAAAGAGGAAATTTTAACTTAAAATGGCCATAACTTGGTCATTTTAACTTGGAATTTCGCATATAATATGCTGATTTCTACCTATTCGACGAGAGCTATCTATTCCTAAAGTTATTTCCATCAAATAAGGTTGTTTGGTTCATGAACAGTAAGGTATAGAATGCTATATGAAGTTCCCAACCCACAAATCAATTTCTAAATTCAATCCAGGCATCATTCCAAAGCTTTGATAGATACTTAGCTATCATTATATCTTGAAAGACTCTTTTATATACATATATAGCTTAATATCATGCATGATACATAGGTGTTAGTAAATCTATTTCCTCATGTACTTAGACAATGCTTCATGGGATGTGTAAGACACTATTTTTCTAGCTTTGTTTCTACCAAGTGCATTATGAGTACATGCAATACCTATAAGTTATTATCATGAATGTCATGAGATGAGCTATCTATATGTATATCCTCAATGATATATGATATCAAGAATTATTTTTAGAAAACTTTTGCAGCAAAACTTTTGAAATTAATATAATTAAGAAAACTAGTTTTTCTCCTTGCAAAATCATACTTACTTTTATCAAAACTTAACCTTAATGACCTATATGCCCAACACCTTCATTATTTTAACAAAATTCTTCATTTTGGACTTAAAAAATAGATGTTTGTATAGGGGGTTTACCTAGTTACGAATTTTACAAAATTTTAAGGAATGAAAACATTGTTTAATCTATATTTTGAAACATTTCCTTATTTTACGATTATACTTTGATAAGTTTCATTCATCTTTGTCAAAATTAGGTCCTTATTACATGTATTCCCTAGGGCTTCTATTTTTCCATTAAAATCCTCATTTTAGCATTTGGAAATAGGTGTTCAAATAGAGGTCATTTCTAAATCCGAATTTTCAGAATTTATATTTGAGATTATTTCTTTGTAAAACTCATTTAATCTTTCTAAAACTAATTCCTAGTCAAACCTGCTCTTTAAGGCTTTCATTTCTTTAATAAAATCTTGTTTTGGGATTGAAAAATAGGTGTTCACATATCAAGCTCTCCTTATTACAAATTTTCGGTTTGTTGTTGGGATTAAAACATAATGCTAACATAACTTTTGTAAACTTTTCTTGTTTTTGAAAATATCCCTTAGTAGATCTAAGTTTACTCATCAAAACCACTCATTTATGATACCTATTCCCTAAGCCTTTCATTTTTAATGTAAAATACTCATTTTGAAGTTGAAAAATAGCTTTTCTATATAAGGTTCTTTTTAGATCCGAATTTTCAAAAATTATTTTTGTTGGATCTAAAATAGATCTTAAGCTTTCTAATACTTTCCCACTAGTATCATGCTACTACAAGTCCTTTATGTACATAAAACAAAAATCTAAGGCATTTATGAACTCAAAACAACAAGATCTAGTTTATTATGCTAGTCATAAATGCAAATGCACCGTGATCATTATGTAGTTAAGGTTAAATGATGAATACATGCACAAAACATTAATAATAACAACATAACTCAAAACAAAGCATAATAATAGCAAAAACAACTTAAACAAAAAGATCTATAACATTGTGATGGCAAGAATCTCATGTTCAAGTGTTTCCACATCCCTAGCATAAAGCTCATGAGGATTTTGAGTGGAATCACACATGAATGATCTTGCCATTACATGTTTTTAAAGTGGTAGGGTGTAGATCTATTACCTATTTAGTGTTTGGAACAAGAAACTTGAAGAAAAATATAGTGTGTGTGTATGGGTGTGTCACAACAAAGGAGGAGAGAAAGAAAGGAGAGAAAAAAAATTACAAGAGTTTGTTTAGATGAAAAGTGAGAAAGTGAAATGAAGTTGGTATAAAAGAGTATTTATAGAAAAGTGTATTAGGGTTTGTGTTGTTAAACAAATTGAAAAAGAATAAAACAAATTGAGAGGGATAAAGGAGGGAGGGGCGCCGACTCCATCAAGAGAGAGAGAGAGATGTGTGTGATAATTTTGTGTAATAAAATTCTAAGTTTAAAAGTATATTATGTAATAAAATATATTGGAAAAGTAAATGTAAGGAAAATGATGCAATATCGTAAGAATAGGTTATAAGTATGTAAGAATAGGGTATTGGTAGTTGTACTTTGTGAATAGTGTGATTAGAAATAAAAAAGTAGATTAGACAATTAAAGTATCAGTAATAATGAAAATACGATAAAAATGCTATAACTGTAACTTTTATAACCTGAAAAATTATACAACTTATATATTTAGAAATCTTATGAAATTATGAATCCAACGGTATTAATAACATATTTTTAATATCTTTGGCCCCGGGACACATTTTATAAAGTTTGTATCCGATCGGGATCAAAATATGTAAAAAATTTACTAATATTATATTTTTAAGCATCCTAATATTATTACGAACCAATCTATACTCTTCACTCATATTTCGACTTTTTGGTTTAAGAACACGAGGTTGGCGGATCTAAACTGCTAGGATTTCTTAGGAATTTGTTGACTTAGGGTTTCTGGTTAACTTTCCGGTTTAGTGTTTGAACTCAAAATTTCCCTAAAAATTAAGGGTATGAATATGAGCATGAGTATGATGATATTTACAAGAAAAAAAGAAAATGGGAATTAAACAAAACAATAAGTAACATAATATAAATTCAAGTATTGGGAGTCTTAACCTCATTAAGGCTCTCGAGACAAATAATAAATTTTGTCTCGATATAAAAGAAATGAAACAAAGAAAAGGTTGTTTTGATTTGATGAGGACAAGTCTAAGACTAGAAAGAATAGTCTTAAAACATGAAAGTAAATAAATTGCAATAACAAATGAGCTTATATGCTCTAAAAGATATATATAGCTACATAGATATATTTAGTTAAATATAAATATGGAAGCATAACAACAACAATAATATGAACAAAATAACAACATAAAAGAATATGGATTCATGACCAAAAACAAAACATGAACATAGAGTTGCTTCAATAACATATAGTTTAGGAAACACACTTTATGGTCATGTTAAGTTACATGACATAATAGTAAAAATATGAAAAGAATTTTACTTAAAGATAAGATGAGAATAGTATATATAGATGGGTTTTATGTATGAAGAATATGGGAGCTTGGAAGTGTTTTGAGAGGGTAATGGGAAGAGTATTTGGGAGGAGAATTTGATAGAGCTTTTTATAGTAAATTTGTGGGTAGTAGATGTATGAATAAAGTGAGAGGATGAGGTATTTATAGGAAAATGAGGAGAGGATTTTGAGTGATTTAATTAAATTAAAAATTGAGATAAAATAGAGAAAGAGGGGGGGTAGGGAGCACCGACCAAGAGGAAAGGAGAGAGGGAGAGATTTTATTTTTGTAATTTTATGTATTAAAAGTAATTATGTAAGATAGATGTGATAAAAGTGTATTGGAAATGAAAAAAAAATAGTGGTATAGGTATGATAGTGTGTAAGATTGAATAGTGAAAAAGTAGAGATAGTATGAATAGTGTAGAATATTGTAGAGTTGTACAATGAATAGTGTACAAAACATAAATATACTGGTAGTAAGAAAAATACGCGTAAAAGTGCGATATTAATATTTTTAGTTATCAAACAATTTTAAAATTGATATTTTTGAAAACCTTATATTTTATGAGTCTAACGGTGTCAACAGAATATTTTTAATATTTCGGACCCCTAGACACATTTTTTAAAACCAGTATCCGTTCGAGTTCGAGATGGATCAAATTTTAACCAATATGATATTTTTAAACATTCTAATATAATTATGAACTATTCTACTCACTTAGCTTACATCTGCTATACACAAGTTAGGAGCGTGGGTTTGCCAGACTTAAACGACTAGGTTCTACAAGGGTTTTGTTGATCGTAGGGTTTTCAGTTGACTTTTGATTTTAGGTTGGAGATAACATAAAACTTGGGGGTTTACACTGTATACTTTCATTCTAGGTTGTTATGCTTAGAGAGGTGGTTAAACAATTTATATGCTCTTCAAAAAGTGGTGAAATGCAACCAAACCGCTTGTGCATTATTGACTTTGTGTTTCTTTTATGACTTTGGAAGTGGTTATTAAATGGTGAGAGTAATAGTTTAATTTAATTGGATTAATCTTAAAAATTGACTGTGTATGCCAAGTACAAGTAGAGTTATGGTAGGTTTGACTGGTAGACACTAATAAGTCACTATTTGTTAATTGAAAGAATGCTATATTGATTCAAATTTACTAATAATTTTTTAGTATAATTGAAGATGGATTATTTTGTCCTTAATTTGCTTGCTTAAGGACACACAAATTGTTAAGTGTGGGGAAGTTTAATAAGTGTCAAAAGAATCTTATTATTCACATTGTTTTGATATTATATTATATAGATTTTATGTTAATTGTTAAAGAAAAGTACTTATTGGGTTAAATTGTCAATTTCAAGAATAAAGGAAGATTTTGAGCTTTATGAAGATACGTAGATGAGTTAATGAAAACCTTTGATGAAGAATTTAGGAAAGTGAAGATTTACAACATACATGACCATTCTATACAAGCTGTGTAGAATACTAGTGTAGAAGGTAAAAAAAGTCTAGTAAACTATTTCGAAGTGCACAAGAAAGCTACAAAAGCTGTGCAGAATGCCTACATGGAAGGTGGAAAGAGATCAGAAGCAAATTATATTATGCATGACTAAACTGCATAATCCATGCTCGGGGGTCATGCAGCCTTGAATTTCATAATTTTCACCAATTTACATCCGTATAGGCTTCGAACACAGTGCATAGGATGCCTATACAAGACCAGTTTATCCTTTCCCTATAAATAAAGCCCATTAATTGTCTTTAAAGAAACATATCTTTATTCATAGAAACCTTAGAGAGGAAAATAAGAGCTTTCAAGAGGAAAAACGTTAAAGCTTATTGAAGATCACAAGACTTCATCTTTAAGTGTTGTAATCACGTTTTCTACCTATTTTTCTTTGCTTTCATTGTAAACTCCATGGAGGAGTAAATTTTCCATGCCCTTATCTTGTAAACCCTAAACGATGTGCTATAATTGATGCTTAGCTAATAATATTGATGTTCTTGAATATATTCGTGTACTTTAATTATCTTATAATAAACTGTGGTTAGATTTGTTACATGTTTTATTCTTGTTAGACAAAAAAAGGTTTCATTTACCAAGATAGATCCTTATGAAAGAGAATTTGTATGTTTTACCTAGAGGCAAGAAAACTTCAGATTTTTGCTATAAAGATTTTATCTTTAATTAGGATTTTTGCTCTTTAATACAATCTTATAGGGCATTGGTGAAGGAGAGGTCTCCGCTATCTTGTATAAGATTAGGAATCAATTAACTCTGTTGGTTCCAAAAGATAACCAAGAGGATTGGGGGGGAGGAGGAGAGAGAGAGGGGGAGAGGTGAATTGGTTTTCCAAGTTAAAATTTAATCCTTTGAAAATCTTTACCAAATTCACAAACTAGGTTAATTAATAAAAAATGGCTTCTTAACTTTACTTGAAAAACAACAAACTTAATAAACAATATCTTTAGTTGAAATTCGGATGAAAACATTCGAAAATATCACAATATGTTATGCTTAAAACAAAAATGAACTTCCAGACTTTAGTCTCTGATTTAGTTTCTAATCAGTAAAAAATACTTTCAGTCACTTTCTAAAATAGTTTCTGAATATGAATTGCTCAAATAAACAAATAATTATGCATGAAAATTAAAGAAATAGAGTTTAGAAGAGTGCAAAGTGATTTCTAAAGGTTCCATCTTGAGCATCAGTCCCCTCTTTTAGCACCAAAATAGGGATCCGGTTGTCTTTACCGGTATGTTTCACTATCCAAAAACAAATCAAGTTACAAGTTGTCTTTTGCCAAAGCACCTGGCTACAATATGCACTCAACTTGATCCTCCTAGCTTACACAAGCTACAATCAATCTATTGAGCCTACTTGTAACTCTCAATCTCACAAGAAGTAATCACAAATCAATTTGAGGAAATAAGTATAATGTATCCTCTAATTTCAGTACAGTGAAAATATAAATAACAGTATTTGCTTGAGGAATATTTGAGAGCTTTGATTGCTTGTATTCCTTTTCATGTTTCAGATTGTTGTTTCTTTCTTCTGAATTTGTCAAATTTATCCTTCTTTCTTCAACGACTAGTAAAAGATTAGTTCCAGATATTTTGCAATTAATTCGGATAGGCTACTATTCGTCCTTCTTTTTCAACAGCTTTGGATGAACATGGGTTCCTTTTATCTTGCTGGTTGTGATATTTAGCTTGTAATCCAGATATGAGTTTTCTTCAAACGTTAAAATTTGAATCAGCATTTGTTGTAGATAAACCTTAAAAATAATCTGATCACAACGTTCCTGATTAGAAGAATATAACCCATGAAAATAGCAGCTTTATCACCATGAAAGTAGTAGCTTTTAAAATTCCGAAATTGACTCATTTAAAATTTGAATTCTCTTGATCTTGTATAAGCTTGTCCTTGATGATTATTTCCATCAGATGCTTCTTATAATATCACGAGACAATAGCTATGTCCAAAATCGAATCTGAATTTTGTTGTCGTGAAGCTTCAAATGCTATTGATTCGTTAATTTAAATTAATCAAACTTTAAATTCGAATGAGTTGAATCCCCTTTGGATAATTGAACCAACTTTGTGGAACATAATTGAATGTATTACCTAAATACATTCACTTTGGTACTGGGTCTTCAAAAATATGAATTAATTAGGAAAACATTCGTTCTTCACAGTCTCGGTCATGATTCTTGCATATTTCAAGTCTTTATAAATTAGTTTCTGAAATGCCTTCTGATTGATATACAAACCTTTATAACATACTGATTCTCCTTCTGAATAAGTTTCTAAATATTCAAATGCTCTTGAAAACCTTTCCTAAACACCTTCTGAAATATTTCCTGAGTTGTATTCTTTTGCAAAAATATTTTCATAAAATTTAATTACGGCACACTTAATGAACTTTGTTAGTAAATACTTAACTCTTTTTGTTATCATCAAAATCCATATTGAGAGAAACCAACAAACTCAAGAGAGTAGTTGATTTAATTTTGAATCCTGCAGTTCAAGAACTAAATAATTGCTAATCAATCCATTATCATGAGATTTTAAAATTAAAGGTGGATCGAGATTAGAGTATGGTTTTGTGATTGAACTAATCTTTTAAAAAGGATTCAAAATCAATTATAGGGCTTAGTAATCTAGTTTATTAGTTGATTAATGATTTTAGTTAATACTCACACTTAAAAAATGAGGCTAGATAGTAGAGAAAAGGCACTACTAGTACTTGCTCTTTAGATCCCTATGGACGAAACCCGGTTTAATCTTATATAACTCTAGATAGGTATACTTACCTAGCTCGATTTTAGGATTTAACATGGGTTTATAAATTTTATAATTTGACATGATCGGTAGGAGCACATAAATTCTTGAGTGTTGTAATTGGTATAAAGCTCTATATGAGCATTTGTGTTTGAGACTAATAAAGTATGTGAAGTCCTCGGTTTGAGGCAATTTGTGTGATCGTAGAGATTAGGAAGCAGGGCGAACTCCATATTACATGCAGGCTTGAATCTTCTTTCCTTATCACTTTTATATTCCTTTTGTTCAATATTTTTGCTATAATTGTGGTCATCAAAGGTTAATTTGACCTATTACATTAAAAATTCATTAATTGACTATTTTAGGTCAAATACTCAATTCACAACACAACCTTCCCCCTCGAAATAGGAGTGTCTAGTAGATGTGCGTTTCAAGAGAGACCCTGCCCTATATCATTTGGCAGTATTGGACTCTTCTTCTTTGGAATTGGGGAGTATGAACCTCTACATCTAAGCTCTCAAGCATAGGAGTGTCTAGTTGATGTAGATATGAGGATGATGAAGGTCCTAGCTCATCAAGCTGAACATATGAGGGCGAAGACTCATCTCTAACATCTCCAGCTCTGTCTCGGCCTCACCCTTGCTCTTAACCCCACCCTACTTTGGCCCCTCTCTTTAAAGCTTGCTTAGACTGCAGGTGGTGGATCATTAAGATTGAGCCCCATTATACCAATGACCTCTCATGCAGTAGCTGGAGAGTCATCTAGCAGCATGTTGGGTACTTGATGTATGAAATTTGTGAGAAATTAATAATAAACATCAAGATCAGGATGTAACAAACAAAAGTAGATCAATATATATCATATGTAAACATTGAACTTACCATATATCATATTATGGTTCCTTATGGCTAATCTAATGGCTGGTGTTCACATGGTACCAATATAAATAATCTACAAAAGTACCAGTAGGATTATTCGATCGGTTTATAACGTGATTGTGCTGATCATCCCACTCTCCAATCACTTGGAATGCTCTGCCATCCAGTTCCACTTCGTCTGTCCCCGCAGGTCTTGCTGATGGAGGGCTTTCATATCATAATGGAAGCAGGGGGGTCCTTGAAAATCTCTAAACTATTTGAGCACCTGATCTAGATAGTAGTGCTCAATAATATGAAAGCATTAGGGGTTAGGGTTAAAGTTTATGTAGAATTTGGGAATTAGGTTAGAGGATTTGTGGCAAATAGAATGAGAAGGAAGAAGAAGGCAGGTGTTGATATTAGACCCACCAATCTCGTCTTTTCAAAAAACAAAGTCAACTTACCTAAAACTGGGATTATTTTCGTTGCAATGGTACTTTTGTAATTTTTTAAAATTAATAATATTAGTTTCCTTTTCCTAAAATGTGTGTGTGTGTGTATATATAGTTAATAAAAAGTATAAAATAATGAAATCAATACCTTAAATAGTTAAAATACGGATAAACATTTTTAAGACAAGATTAATATTGTAGAATAGTAATTGATTTTTTTAATCACTTAAAAAAATATTATTAGTTTTCACATTTTGTATAATATTAATTTTTTTAAACCACTTAAAATATTAAGGCAAAAAAAAAAACTTAAAATATTAAAAACCTATTTGACCTTAAAAGTTTATAATCTACTATACCTATCTTCTTTTTCTTTATATTACTGCATGTAATGGGATGGATCTGGTTCCACCAATCACATGCATGCAATGTGCTACATATAGCGTTAGAAAATCGAATCCTTATATTCTTAAAGTGAGGCGGTGTATTCTTTGCCATGAGATCTATTTGATATTTTCATAAAAGTATTTTAGTAGTCCATCGTTGTTTCTTTAGATTTCAAAATCTCTAAATGAGTAGAGTAGGAAATCTTGGTATTTATAAAGCTTCACTCAAAGTTTGTTGGAGATCACATTGATAATTAACAAGTAAGATGAGTTCTTTTTTTAATAGATTCTTACACGAACTCCCTGGCTTAAAGGAAGCTTTCTTAAGTGTGTGGGTCTCTCTAAGAATGGTCAAGAGCGAATGAGTTAGTCTAGTCTATATCTCCTGTAATTATTCCAATTCATGGACCTGACTTTTAAGGCCTTATCACTCTGCCCTATAAGCTAGACCCAAAGCCATAAATCACATAATTCAAATTTCATCCTCTTCATCACTTAAACTAACATTTATTATTGGTTTATTTTGAATTTACAATCCAATTCATACATATTTATATTCTTTCAACCATCTATTATTTCTTTTCTCATTACAATGAGATGAAGATATAAATTCGATTTACCCTACTTGAAAGACCAGTGATAATATCACTAAGCTGTAAGGTCCAGTACCTTTTAACCATATATTGCTCTTTTTTCCAAAAAAAAAAAATAAAAATCACTTTCTTATTGCTAGAAGAAAGAATACAATTTATAAGATCAATAAGGCATTCTAGAGCCACAATCGCCTGCCAACATATAAAAAGTGGATAAGGAGATAAATTCGTAGACATCTATCCTTATCCCCTTTTGCCCTAAGATGCAGTCTACACAACTCACACATTTATCTCTTAGTTTATTAAATTAAAAACGACAAAAAAAGAAAGAAAGAAATATCATCAACAATAGACCTAGCCTTCCATGACTTCAGTATAGCCTTTATTAAGCTATTATAAACCAGCAAATTATCCATTTTGATCATGCTTTGAGTGCATAACGTACCAGGTTCACCACATATATCACCCTTAGTAATATATGTAAGACATTTATTATTTTGGTAGGTTTCTAATATGTTAAAATACGTCCTTAATGCTTTTGATGATTGATGGGTTTTTTCTTTTAAAACAAACATGAAGTTGAAGTTTTTCAAAAATTTCTAAAAAAGTTCTACTCAACTTCGGCTATAGTCACCAACATAGGCATGCGCACCTACCGAAGTAACATAGAAAATATTATGCCGTATTCTTTGGGGATTGTTAGCATCTACCATACACACTTTTCATCTATTATCTATTATCTAGCTAAAGAAAAACTTAGAAGAACATTATAAACAGAAAAAAAAAAAAAAACATTATGCTAAGGTTAAGACTAAGTATATACACTTTTTCAAGGTAAATTTACAAGATAAGTCTGTTATTGCAAGAAAGCGCTTAGAATTTGCTTCACCAAGTCCTTATCATGTGATTCCTTAACAAACTCAATCAGTTGTTTGGTGGGTATACTTATACTGTTGGATTCACTAAGGTAAGTTAAAGCCTCTCTTAATGTTAAAAACTTTGAATTTAGATTAGATCATTAAAATCTCTTCACAAGTTATCTACAACCTAGATTGGCATAAATATTAAGAATCCTTTGATTAAAACCCATTTCAATAAATTTAAAATCAAGTGACAGAAAGTTTCACTATCATTATCTTTAGGTGATTAACAACAACTTCATTAGCAGCCTAAATCTATTGAAGAGGATGATCTCTTTATTTATTTAGTTGAAATCAAACATGAATCTACATGGTGCACTTACATAACTCAGGAGTTAAGATTCAAGCTACTAATTACTAGTACCTAGTCAATATTCAATTAAAATGCATTAAAATCACATGAATTACGTCTTAGATTCACAAACTCTAAGTTAATATCATTATTTCTCTATAGATATATACATTAAACATAAATTCAAGAGAAATAATATGAACTTAAAGATGAATATTATAGATTAAGTACAAAAATCTTGCAAGAACAAATGTTGGTTAAATATGAATTTACTTAGAAAACTTGAATCTCTAGCAAGAAGAAAGGTTTCTCTCACTAAAAATTCTCTCTCTACTCCATATCATGTCAGAAATTTGTTAATATGATACAATATGTTTTACAATGCCACAATGCCTTTGTGCATTTATTTATGGACAGTTGTCACAGAGAATCATAAAGCTTTTATTTGCTAATGTGGTAAATTCCTTTTAATGGATTTTATCCATAACTTCATGCACTTTATTTTAGGGAAATATGTACGTGGCAACAAGGATAAGGTCACTTTTGCAGGCTCGATGGTTGGTTGCAATTTAAGCTGTGCCTTTTCATTAGAGGCACGATTCATGTTCAGTTTGTATCATTATCATAATCGCGAGCACAACTTTAGCCGTGATTTAGGTTGTACTCTTGAATTATAAGGCGCGGTTCTCTCAGTCTAAATTGCGGTGCAGATCGAGGGTGCTATTTGGACTTTTGCTTTATTTTCTTGCCCTTTATGGGGATCTTTGGGTTGCGATTGGAATCTATCTTCAAACATTCTTGTTGTTTTTCTCCATTCTTGTTTCAAATCACTTTATTTTTTCTTTTTATGGTCTTTGGAGCTAAAAAACAATACTTTCACAATAATAACACATAATCATAGGAATTTATCTAAAAATGGATATGATAAAGCATTAATTCCTATGAATTGAATAGAGTAAAAATAACTTATCAATGATGACAAAAAGGAAATAAAGATATCTAATAAATTGGACTAAGTGTGCATAAATTGTAACAAAATATGTAAGATTCTATTATAGAAGTGCTACCAGAACCTCTATCAGAAGCTATGTTAGAACTTATGCCAGAATCTTTGCAAGAAGTTTCGAGTTGACAGTAAAGTTTTTACAAGAATTGATCCAAGGACTTTCTTTGTTCTAAAGAACAAGTATTAATAAAGAACACCCAAATCCACCCATAAGATGTATTTCGGTAATGAATCTAATGCGTTCCACTCAAAGTGGACTTAAAATCCATGGGGATAAATTAAATGTTAAAGCTTGGATTTGTGATATTTAAAGACTAGCAAAGAAATTTTTTTATCTAGTTATATTGAAGATATTTTTGAAAACCTATTTAAGTATAAAGATATCAAATAAACTAATTAGAGAAAGAATTTAGCACTGTTAAGATAAATATTTATGATGATATGCTAGAATATATTTTTTCTAGATTTTGTAAAGCTACATATCATATAGTTACGACATCTTCAAGATACTTTACAGAGGTTTTAAATTTGAAATATTCTTAAAGGATAAATGCAACAACGAACTCAAAAGGAATAATATTCTTTTATTTAACTTATCAAGGTAGCAATACATGTGGATTTCTTGGAGATATTATCAAGCTCTCAAATAATCAAATTTCAAATCGAATAAGGTTTGTTACTTAGAAGCTTTTCACTCAAGAAGTTGAGATTTTTTCAATGAAGCCGTTATAATTGAAAGATATATAAGGAGACGAAGTTAAAATTTTAAAAACAACCTTGTGCTCACAATTCTAAGCTCAATTTTGATATACTCTCATTTGTCATGACTTCCTTTAAAACGTCCTTTAGAAGCTGCTTACATACTTTACATTACGCTTTGTACTTAAATTTTTGAGAACTCAATTGTATCTCTTTGAAACTATCTTTGCTCTCACCTTAGAGAGTTAGATTGAGAGGATTACTCTACTATCTTGTAATTTTGTGATTAACCTAGGTGTGAGGCTTGTGAGATAGACCAAGACAATATTGATGCTTGTAATCTCTTAATTGATTTTGGTTTAGTGGAACGACTAGATCCCAACAATGGAGCTAGAAGAGAGGACTAACTCATAAGGAGAAATCTCTATAAATCTTAGGCTTCATTTACTTTAAACACTTTAATTTATTGTTGTTTTTATTGCATTGCATTCGTTAATTATTTGTGCACATAAATAAAATATTAGCAAAAAGTTTTTAATAACAAACAATTCACCATTCCTCTCTTATTTATCAATTGTGACCTACATAGTCAAATTTTTATGGAGAAATTGTTAGTGATTTTGCAAAAAGCTCAACAAAGTACTTTCTATTTTTTAATGATTTAGGTTTATCAAAACTTATAATATGAACCCATTCAAAATATAAGTTTCATAAAAAAACTTATTCATAATGTCGCCCACAAGGCCCATCAAATGAGCATAACTTATCCATAAAACATTTTGGACCTTAAAGTAAAATAGTAATAGTTAATTCAATACATTTATCCAATTATAAAATAAAGCTTCAATAGTATCCTTTTATAAATTCATAAAAATCTTCATCTTGTATAAACTTATCTAACTAGATCATCTCGCATAATTTTATCCTAAAATCTCAACAGGTTGCAAAGCGTGTCCATGAATGGATCATCTATGGTACCTAAAATGTTAAAAGAATGAGCTATGAAATCCGGTGCACAGTAAACAAACACATATCGTATGTCACGTGTACTTATTTTAATGCAACAACCATAAGTGTAGTTATCTAATTAAAGCTTAACAAGCAAGCATTTATAACATCCTAGGAATACTAATATGCAAAGGAGTACCCATGGTGTCACGCCCCAGCAGGTACCCTAAACGTGACAGCCCGCCATACACAATATTAAAACTTAAGAATGATTACCTCAGTCACTCGAAAGCTTCCATGTCGATACAAGGCGTACATTCACAACAAAGGGAGACCGGTGGAGTAATGCATTTTAAGATATTGGCAGCGGAACATACAAAATAACACTCAATATATATATCATTGAAATAAAAGTCTTACAGTTTCTAAGGGGCATTCCCCCGATAATTCATAATAACATGGTTCTAGGTATAACATAACTAAGCTAGAAGATTTTAGAAGAAATCTACTCTATAACTTCAAAATAGATTGCCTCCAAAAGCTTCTCAAAATAAGGATTCTACCCGGGGAATCAAGGAGGTCTCGGGGGCAAAAGATAATCCTGCAATATCAAAAGTCTATAGGAGTATAAGCATGACTAGCTTAGTGAGATATTCCTTACACAATAGTACTCATAAAACAATCAAACAAGTTTATTAATCAAGCATATGAATGCAACAACCATATGATCAAACATTACATACGCTATCGGTTTAGTATATTTGATGGATTTACCCCTCCATCGGTGGTTAGGGAATGCTTTGAACTGGGTTCCGAACAACCTCCTCATGTTTGCGCGCGTCTTGGGGTTCCAACAAAACCGTATACTAGTCCCCAGGCCTTCCATGCCCAATGCGATCGATTCGGCTCGGCTACACCTTGAGGCTGTATTCCCCGTACGTCCTAACCCTCAAGATGTAGCTAGGCAGCTTACCTTTCGGTCCCCGCTGAGGAGTAGTAGTAGCAAAACTTCGAAATGATATTCTAAATGATATGCATGAGCAATTTATTATATGGTGATTTCAATATGACATTAAATCATTTAAAGCGATCAAACAATATTTGCACACATAACAATACATACATGGAAACATTTATATCAATCACAAATCGGGTTCCGATATACTTATTTTTAATTGATCGTACCCAACGAATCACATACATAATTCCCATAATATCCCACATGCATATCAATTTTATCTTTTCCTAACATCTAGTGTTCTATTCTACAAGCACATGCGCGAATACATAAGCGTAAAGGAAACTCACTCGTCCATAGTGCTCTAGGAGTCGAAGTAATCCTCGGGGAAGACAAGATTGTGATCCTCGACACCTAAACAACAGAAATACCCAACATGAGTATTTCATCCAAGGTCTATTCAAATTCTATACTTCTCTCTTAAAGAATTCGTAAAAATCGTATGGGATGGGAATTCCAACTTAAAATGGCCATAACTTGCTCATTTTAACTCTGAATTTCGCATATTATATACCGATTTCTACCTACTCGAAAAGATTTATCTATTTCTAAGGTTATTTTTATGAAAAGAAGTTATTTAGGCCTCGGAATATCAGCGTACAGATTTGATACGAATTTTCCAAACTTTACAACTAGAGTTTTCAAATTTTACTTCACTCAAGGGCTTTTGTACAAAAATATAGATATATAGTATGATTGAAAAATCCCTTGAATATGTATATACATATATGTATAATCTCATATTATATGCATGAATTTGGTGTTGTCTCAACAATGGTTTTGTAAAACAAATGTCTTGAAAGTGAGATAAGCTTAAGGCTTGAAAAATTTTATTTTTGAAAAATTCCCTAAGTTATCATAAATGAGTATTTCCTCCTTTTAACTCCATTCCTTCAAAAAGTTATTTTAATCTTTCAAGATTTTCATAAATTTATTTCTAGCGTTTTGGAAAACAAAGTCTTTCTAAATACTTTATGGTTAGTTCCACTTTTAAAAAGAAATTATCTTATAAGTAAATTTTGAAAAACTTATCTTAGACTTTAGTGTTGGTGGAAAACTTTGACAATTGAATTTTTAAGAAACCCTTTGTTTAGGTCTAAAGAAACTTCCTTATTTCTTTGAAAAGAGAATTTATAATAACTTTACTTTATGTATTTCTTGGTGAAAACCTCATATTATTACTAAAACTTGAGCTAGCTTATCTAACTTTAGAAGAATATTTGTTTAAGTAAATTTCAAACCTTTAAGGAAAATAACTTCTTATGTGACAAGTTTATATTTAAAAAGAGTTCTTATTCTTACTTTAAGAAACTCATTTCTATTATGATTGAGACAATAACAACATATGCATGCTTGAATGAGAATATGTAAACCATGAAAATATAAAAACAACATAAATAAATTAAATAAGAGCATAAAAGTAAAGTCAAGTATTGGGAACCTTAGCTTCATCAAGGTATCCCGGGACTAAGAATGGACTAGTCCTCAAAGAAAAGAAAAGTAAAGAAATAAAATTGTTTTGACTTGATATGGACAAGTCTAAGTGTAAATCCTCGAAATTTTTGGATCCAAATTTAAAGACCTAAACCCTAATCGGAAGTCAAAACGGATTCTTAAGTCAAACAAAACCCTAGTGTACCGTAACCGTTAAACTCCGGCATTGCCGTTTTCTCAAGCCCTAGAAAACGAAGTTGGAAAAATTAGTTGTAATAGTTCGTAATAGCTATAGGTTTTATAAAAATATCAGATTGGAGAATTTCGAGTGTCCTTTGAACCCGATCGGACATGATTCTTGAAAAACGTGTCCGGAAGCCCGGAATAGGAAAATTATTGAATATACCGTTAGACTCGTAAAAGTATAAGATTTCCAAAAATATCAATTTCGTAATTTTTCGGTAGCTAGAAATATCAGATATCGCTTTTATACGCGTACTTTCTTACTACCGGTATTAAATTGTCATGTCTACTTTTACATTACACTATTTTCTACTATTCTACACTATTCATCTATCTCTACTTTTTCTTACAACCTATTCTTACAAGCCATACACCTATTTCTTACACATTTTCATTTCCAATACAACTTCACATCTTTCATTTCTTACTTTTAATTAATCAAAAGACAAAAAAATTAATTTTTCCTCTCCCCATGCACACAAATGGCGCCGGCCCCTCTCCCTCTATGCATCAATTTGTTTTGTTTTTCAATTAATTAATTAACACAAATTATCTCCCACATTTTCCTATAAATACCCCCTCATACCTTCACTTCTTTCACACCTCTTCTTCTCTAAAGTTACTATACCAAAATCTCTCTCAAATTCTCTCAAGAGTTCTTTCAAGAAGTCTTCTTAGTCTAAGCTTCCTTTAGGTGAGAATTTTCTCAAGATTTCTTCATGTTCATCTACTTAGTATGAGCTTAGTGTGTGTTTTCTAAAACCATAAAGGTTAAGAAAGCAACAATAGTTCATACTTTGTTTTTGTTCATAACATCAATTCCTTTATGTTTTTATGTTTCTCTATATTTCCTTTATGTTCTTTACTATCTAATATATCTATATATATTATTAGAGCATATAAGCTCATTGTCTTACAATTTATTTATCTTTCATGCAATTTATTTACTTCATTGCAATTTATTTTCAAGTTGATTTTAAGACTAGTCATTCTAGTCTTAGACTTGTCCTCATCAAGTCAAAACAATTTCTCTTCTTTTCTTTTCGGGACTAGTCTTTTCTTAGTCCCGGGGTACCTTGATGAAGCTAAGGTCCCAATACTTGATTTACTTTATTATTTATTTAAACTTTCAAGTTATTATGTTCCTTTATATCTCTATAGTTATGATTCATATTCATGCATGAACATAATGTTTTTGTCTCAACAAAATAAATGGGAAATGTGTTTTCTTGAATTAAAGATTCTTTCTAAAAAGAAATAATATGGAAAATGGATTTCTTAAAAACCCATGGACATGTATGGGAATGATTTTCTTACATAAACAAAAGGTTTTATGAAAACTTATCTTTTATCAAGAAGTAGAAATTCTTTTTGGAATCATTAACAAGAAATAAAAATGTCATTTTGCTACTTTTGAAATCCAAGTTTAGAAAATAAAACCACACTTTAAGAAATTAAAATAATTACAAAAGATTTCATTTAGAAATAGAATATTCATCTTAATAACTAAAAGATCTTTCAAAAAATAAAATAAATATTCAATAGAATCTCAAATTCAAAAACTTTTAGAACCTTAAATTTTTGAGACAACTCCATTTACTTCATACATTGTTGTGAGTCATTACATATAAATATATACCTTTCAAAAGTTTACAAAACAATTGAAATATTTATCTTTTCAAAAGAACTTGTTTACATAAAGGAAAACAAGTGTTTGCAAAAATTCGTGGCAAATCTGGACGCTGTCTTTTCGGAACCCAAACGACTTAGTTTTATGAAAATAAGTTTAGAAATGCGTAGATCTTTCCGAGTAGGTAGGAAACGGTATATTATACGCGAAATTCCGAGTTAAAATGAGCAAGTTATGGCCATTTTAAGTTGGAATTTCCCCTTATACGATTTTTCTACGATTTTAAGAAAAGATTAGAATCTTCAAGGATAGAATTTCATGAAATACTCATTTTGGGTATTCTTCTTGACTAGATAATCACGAGGAGGATTGTGCGTATCCCGAGGATTACTACGATTAAGTGGAATTTCCGAACGACCCATCCAATTCAAGAACGGTGTCATCATGGCCGAGTGAGTTACTTCCCGTTAATTTTTCTCATACTCTTGATTGTGCTTGTAAAATTAGTTGCACTAGAATCTAAGCAAAAAAATCAAAAAGAAGTGTATGATAATATGTTGAAGGGATACTAAGTATATCGAAACCCGATTTGATTGTAATAAAGTTGTATGTATATTAATATCTTGAATTGTTTGAAATTGGTTGATCACTTGAAAGAAAAAGTTAAATGTAACTACTAGACTTTAATTAAAGAAATTATTCATGCACTTCATATGTTGAGTCACATTGCATTCACTACTATACAATTGGTGGGACAAGTGTATAATAGTGGTGGTAGACATAACCGGTATATCATGTAAGTGGCGAGTAGGAGCCGGTAAAAACTACAAAAGTGGTGGCTAGTAGGAGCCTGTAATAACTACAAGTTTTTGATGGCGTATAGGAGCCGTAAGATCTATAAAATTGTTTTTTTTTTAAAGTTGTGGCTGTAATTGGCCTGAATCCCCAACCCCGAATGAAGGGCGTAAATTCATTCAACATATGATTCCCGGAAAGTCATATGTCTTGTATGCTCACGTGGTTGTTGCATTTCATATGTTTGAATAATAAACTTGATTGATAAATTTTATTCGAGTATGAATTTTGGGATTTACTCACTAAGCCCATAAGCTTACACCCCTATAGATATCTGTATTCTCAGGAACACCTATTTTTGAGCCCGAGGCCATCCCGTATCCGAATACATTTTTATGTTGAAGCTTTTGGAGGAAATCTACTCGAAGACTTAGAATAGAATTCCTTTGAAATCTTTAATTTTGGAGTTATGAAGTTTATCTCGATCCTTGGAATTAGCCAGGGTATGCCCCTAAGAAATTATGTAACAGACCTTTGGTTATTTATGATATGATATGCTTTATTTCTGAATTCTTGTATGTTTATCTTTACTTGCTTAAACTATGCTTCCCAAAAGCGTCTCCTATTACCGTGTTAGACGCCTTACATATAATACTAAGGCTTTCGCATGACTAAGGTAGCCATTCTTAACTCTTGATATTATATGTGGCGGACTGCCACGTTTAGGGTACCCTTCGGGGCGTGACACTGAGACTAGAAAGACTAATCTTAATATTGCATAAAACAAGTAAATAAATAGATTGCAAGACTTGAAAATAAATAAATAAACAACAAGTGAGCTTATATGCTCTAAATAAATATATATACATAATACTTAAATAAGCTAGGTTAGAAACAATAATAACAATATCAACATAATAGCAACATAAAGAAAAGAAGAACATGAATAAAAACAAAACATGAATAAATTGTTGCTTCTTTAACTCAATGAGTCTGAGAAACATACACTAAACTCATGTTAAGTTATATGAACATGATGAGAGAATATGAAAAACTTTTACCTAAAGTTTATGTGGTGGTTGAAGAAGAAAAGAATGGGTTGTTGTATTATGTGGGACTTGGTTTTCTAAAGAAAAGAAGAGACTTGAGAGATATTTTGGGAGAGGGATTTTGTGGAGTGATTTTGCGAGAGTTTTAGTATGAATTTTTGTTGTGTGAAAGAATGGAAGAGGAATGGGGTATTTATAGATTTTTGGAGTGGAAATTAGATGTAATAAAATAAATTGGAAAAGAAAACAAATTGAGAGGAAGAGGAGAGAGAGAGTGGACGGCAAGGGCATGGGGAAGAGAGGAAAATTGATTAATTTTGTTGTTTTGTAATAAAAAGAAGTAATATGTAAGGTGTGATGTGATTAAAGTTGTATGGGGAAGGTAAATTGTAAGATATAGGTATGGTAGAGTGTAAGAATAGAGTGTAAGAAAAAGTAGAGATAGGTGAATAGTAATGAATAATAGAAAAGTACTATGAATAGTAGACTAGACAATTAAAATACCGGTAGTAAAGAAAATACGCGTAAAAGTCCTATATCTGTTATTTTTAGATACCGAAAAATTCTAAAACTAATATTTTTGAAAACCTTATATTTTTACGAATCTATTGGTGTTGTCGGAATATTTTGCTATCCGGTGCTTCGGGGCACGGTTTTTGAAAACTGATCCCGATCGGATCCAAAGGACACTAGAAAAATTCGAATCTAATATTTTTAGGCTTCCCTATATTATTACGAACCATATTCCACAATTATTTCAATTTCGTTTTCTAGGGTTTAAGAACACGGCGTTGCCGGATCTAGCTTCACTAGACTAATCATATATCTAGGTTAATTTTAGGGTTTCATTTCAACTTCCGGTTCTTAGGGTTTGCTAATATTATCAAAAAATCTAGGGGCTTACACATGGCTCCCGCTAAATCGCAAGGAATGGAAGGAGTCCCAAATCATGCATCTAGGGGATTGATAAGCCTTTAGAACTTGTCAAAAAAGAAAGAAGTAGTTTTGTCTAATTCATCTCCTCACAAACTACCACCAATGAGCACGGTCCATTGTAATGCTTTATGCAAGAGTCCATACCCCCCACATAACTTCATTGCAACTTCATTCTAGATCTAATTGATTGTCATCTCAACTATTCCCTTATTAACTATCCATTGAGCCTCACTATACACTCCTTAGATCTTAAGCGCCTAAGCTACAACATCATCCTGTAACTGCAATAAGGCTTGTAAACCAATTTGAGAATGTCACTTCTTGGAGTAAGTAACCAAGTAGCAACCAATAAAAATTTAGGTCGAGTTTACATATTAGTCAGTTGTAATTCTATTTTAACTAGTAACTTGCATTTACTGTATATTTGTTAACCATTTCAAAAACCTTTTCCTCCTTTGTCCAAGTTTAAACACCATTCACTATTTAGAAGTTCAAGTACATGGATCATGATAAAGTCCCATGTAACTTTAGTCAATTATCTTTGATTCTTATCAGTTAAATTATTAGGGTTTTGGTCCATATGGTTATGGATCCTAGTTTAGGATTCAACTCATTTGTGTACATTGAGTCCGGATTATAGATAAACGATATTTCTTAGGGTTTCATGTTTTTTGTTTCATTTAGCTATGTTATCTAGTTTAATTATGTAGGTTATGATTGGTTGTGGGGTTTAGGTTAATGGATCCTTAGTAGGCTGTATTTTGGATTTCAGTTCTTGGCCTTCGAAGAGTATATTTCTATAGTTTACCCATCAGGTATAGTCCTTAGCATCCTATTTTAATTATTAGACTATTAAGTATGAAGGACTTTTGTTTATGTGATTACTTGATCTACATTTTGAATGAGGTATTATTACTTCTTAAATTTGTGTTTTGCAATCTTTGGAAGGTTACTTAAGCTTAAAGGAAGAAGTGGATCAAGTTTCATGTGATTTAAATGAAGTTTGAAAAAGTTTTGAGAAGTTACAAAATGGATGTTTATTAATGTACTTTTACACGACCAAGTGCACAACTCATGCATTGGATTGTGCATTACCAAAGGAAGGGCAAAATCAGTGCACGATCTCATGCACTTTAAGCAAAAAAAAGGCTCTTGGTCAAAGAGTTACACAACAAAGTGCATTGGGTCATGCGCTTCTAAAGGAGGAAAAATTTAGGGTTAGAAGGGCACACGACGAGTATACGATTGCTTGAAAGTTGAGGTTAAATCGGTACATGACTAAGTGCATGAGATAGTATGGCGAAAAAAAAAAGTGTATGAGCGGTATACTAGCTGTGCACTTCTAGAGTTGCTTATATCCATTCAAGAGTCAAACTTTCAAATAGGAAAAGAATTTGGGCAACTTTAAGGGTTTTTATTAGACCAAAAGATCATGGTTAAACTCGATTTTGATCATTCTATATTTTTGCATCGCAAAGGTAAAATTAAACACCAAAACATCTTAAAAGAGTCCAAATCTCCACAAAACTTAAATTATTCCTCAATATGTTTTCTTAACTTCTCAAAATGCATTTTAGTTGAACTCCAACTATATTTTAGATTCACTAATCTTACTTATTAAGTCATACAAGTCTTCAATAGTTTCTCTTTAGCATAAGTCATGATTGATTCATCAAATACACGTTCAATTTCATCTAAAACGAATCATGCATCAGTAACCCAAATAAAAGCCATTCACATTCATCAAGTTTTCATCTTAAATAACAAAATTTCCATTCTAAATGGTACATTTTTTAGTAAATCATACTCATACAATTCACAACATGAATATTGTAGATTCTACTTAAGCCATAAATTCCCAAATTTAATAGCAACTTCTAATTTCCCACAATTTCATGTCACAATTATAATGGATAAATTATATTGGAAAAACCCAACGTTTAGGGGTAAGTTTATTTGAGATTTAAACGTTTTAAGTGGTTTAAAAGAGGTTTTAATGTCTAGAGAAGTGGGTCAAATTAAATATTTCTCCAATAGATACGTATTAAGGGGGACTTGAATTAATCCACTTCTCTAAACGTTGGGACTTCTTTTGAACCATTCAAAACGTTAGGACCTCAAATGAACTTATCCCTAAATGCTGGGATCTTTTGAAGTAATTTACCCCAATTACAATCCATGATACATGAACTTCATCTATTTTATAGCTTAACAACATTCACAACAAAGCTTACACCCAAATCAACATATTATCCTAGAATCATATAATAATCACTTCTTAACACCATATTCATTATCTTCACAAAATTCTTAGCAATCACTTCAACTTTAAACTAAATTTACACATCATTTTGCATGATAAATGGCAGGCCCACTTATATAAACACCAAAAAAATTCAACATTATAAGTTGGTTTAGTACCTCACTTTACTAAAAAATGCAACGTAAAACTTGTTTTAACTAAAATGAAGATTTAAGACCTCAAAACTGTACCAACACTTGGATTTCAGCTACTAAGAACACATATCACATACTTGAAAAAGTTCCCATGCTTAAACAACCATAAACCACACAAAAACGTCTTAAATTATCAAACCTTAACTAGCTATGAATTTTGTTGGGCTTGTGGATCTTCTTCCTCTTCTAACATTCTTCATTCCCCACATTTCCTCAAGTAAGATACATAATATAACCTAATTAGTATTAATCTCCCACTAATATAGCTTGATTAATGCTAAACATGAGGTTAGGATTTATAGTTTAAGAAACTTTATCTTAAATTTGGAGAGAAGTTTCTAGAAAAAGAAAATGGCAAAAAATTGAAGGGAGATTTCAAATAAGTGAGGGAAGAGGCAAGGTTAGGGTTTTAGAAATGGAAAATGACCTTTTTTTTTTAAGATTAAGCCACATGGCAAATTCGTGAGAATCCAAATTTCCATATGTAATTCCTTGACTAATTTAGGTTTTAAATTTTGATACAAGTGTAGGTTGTCACGCAATTATTCAACTAAAATAATTATCTCTATTTCAACTAGTTTCCAAAATTTCATATTCCTTTTGTTTTTAGACTTAGAGCAAATTGATAATTTGCAAAAACAAGGCCTTGAAATGCATTATTTCTATTTCTCTTGTGAAAATTTCTTCTAAAAATATTTTTGAGCTCTTATTTACTTTATTTTGATATTATTGAATTGCTTTTGAATTTTTCCAAGATTGGGGTTTACAATTTGGCGAAATTTTGGTCACTTGAGCTCTTACTAACTTAAATTGGTTTCAAATGATTTTGATTTCTTACGATTGGTGTTTGGATCATTTCAATTTTAATATCTAATTGTCAACCATCCATTCTTCTATGCGAGCATTACACCTTCCTTAATTGCCCAAGCTTTTTAGCATGCGTAACATCAAAACAAGTTAATTGTATAACAACTATTAACAAATAAGCTCATGATGCATAAAACTATACCATATCCAGTGTTGCTAGAACGTAGATCTACTAATGCATTACAATTTACTTTGAAAAATATATTGCTATTTTTTACCAAAACATCTTTTTCATAAAATTCGAGTTCTAGTTTCCTTAATTGTAAATGTTCTATTCTTCGCCTTTAGTGACATTCCTCATGCTAACAAATTCACATGTTCCTACACATCTCTTAGGTTAAATAGTTTAATGCTTAAAAATGTATTTATTTCGGTGCTTCCAAATAAACCATGTAGTCATACAAATTTTCTCAAAATATACCCTCCAAGTTAATTCCATTTGCATTATATCTTGAAGTATCATAATCAACAATTGATTAACTTTGTCCTCACGTAAAGAATCATGGTGAAGTCCTATGATGCTTAGCATACAACCTTTGTCCCGGTAGAATGAAGGGAAGGTGTTTAGTCGATTCCATTTCACTACAAAAGTTATATATATATGAACCACAAATCTTTATCCCTAATAAATTGTCATTTGTTGCTAGAGCATTGTGGCAACTTCTCCAAACAAAGTGTTTTGTTTTTTGTGGTAAATTTGATGACCACAATAATATCCATAATTTCTAATCTATATAAAAGGATAAAGATGGTTGTGTTATTATCTGATATGTTGGCATTATAACTTGAATTAATGAATACCAACTTGTACGCTCTTAAGGCTAAGTAGAGTGTTATGCCCTAAGGGTACTATAGTAGTAACATACATATTATGATAATATATGATGTCTAAAACTTATAGTTAGAAAGTTTGAAGGAGCATCAAGTGGAATCACATATGCATGTATTACTCTTTTGCCTTGGAGTATGACTTAATTTAACAAATCAGGATCTTTTCGGTTGCAATGATAAGAATGATGAACATGGATGAAAATACATTTTCATACATATATCTTCTAAATACTATCTGGTAAATAAGATAATATAGACCATAACTTAAGAGAAGTCCTCATAACATAAAAATGATGTTAAACATCATCTATTACTTATCACTAAATAAAAACTGTTTTATCTATCTCGAAATTCTTTGAGCTTTAGAACCTTATCGGTGCTAAGCTTCGTAAGGGTACCAACCGAGGTCGAATAGTTAACCTATAAGGACTATAGGAGTGTGAGCATAAACCATGGGCTCAGTGAATAACCATAACTCACCACATATCAAACAAGTTATTATCAAACATATGTAAGGAATTAATCAAGCATATGCACAAATACAACCTTAAATAACCCAGAATCCAAACAAGATGAAGATTTACACCCTCTCATCGGGGTTGAAGGAAATCCTCATCTATGGCACACCTACCCAGGAGAGATTAAGCATACAGGAAAACAATCAAGTCTCACTTTAATTATCTCTTTATATTAAACACGTCTTAATACTCATTTCTTGTTTTTAAACCTTAGAAACTCCATTAAGTGTTAGATATTTCAAAGCGATATCGTGGGTGATGCCTTCATTTAAGAGTTAGTTCCCATGGAATCGACGAAACAAAGGTAATCTTGCGTAGAACTAATAGCCTCTTGCTTAGAAAAACTAAGTATTACTAGAGAATCGAAATACTAACACGTAGTAGGCTGGCACGCTTTAGTTATGCAATAGATGCAATTTATGCAATGCATGTCCATTTCCTTTATGACACCAATAGTTTTTAGTCAAGTTTAAGGCGATCAAACATTATTAAGCAATCAACATGCTATATAAGCAATGAGTTCACAAAGAATTCTATTACCATTGTTTATTATTGTAGCTTAGCAACCAACAAATCATACAACATGCAATTTCATACCCATACAAGAAAGCTTGTTATTATGTTTCCATTACAATGCAACTAAGCTACAAGCACAAACAATGTAATAAGTCTGAGTTACTCACCTGATCATTTTCTCTAATTGTAGTAATCAACGAGAAAGTCCTCGACAATATCAAGATCATCTGTTGAGATGAATGTAAATATTCATCAATAAATTATAAATTACATAACTAACTTCTATCAGTGCCTAAGTGTCTTATATTGATATTTGATTAAATTTCTTTTACCTGTATTAGTCTCTTAAGGTAATGGTCCTATGATAACAGATATTATTATTTAAATTTTATTTTCATTTTTCTTGTATTAGTCATAATTAATATTTATATTTATATTTATAGTGTTTTCCTTTTTCTTTAATTAAGTCTTACAGCTTTTAGTAGTAGATTTTTATTTTATTATTCATTTGTTTGTCAATCTTATTTATCTTTTATAATTTAACATTTCTAATATTTCTAGGGTTATATTGTATCATTTAATTACTATTATACATATGTATCAAATATTTATCCTACTTAAATTTTAGTTTCAAGATCACAACATGTTTGGTGTTAAGAAAAATAAATAAAATAGAATAAAGAAATAAAATAAATTTATTGTTATACATATACTTTGTTCATAAGGAGATATATACACATGTATACAAAATAGGTATATATATGATCAAATAAGTTAAGAAAATTAAGGGTACAATTCGAGTATTAGGGCTGAAACAGGGGCGTCCATGGAGCGCCTCTACAATGAGCACTGGGGCGTCCATAGGGCACTCATGGAGCGCACAAGGAGTACTCATTGAGCACACGAGGAGCACTTATGGAGCAAGCATTGAGTGCCCGATGTGTGCTTGCAAGGTGCTCCTGGTGTGTGTGTGCGAGTGTGCTTGTCCCTCTAGTTTTAAATGAGTTTTTGTTTTTGCAATATCTTGCTCATTTTTAATCCAATTTTGATGAATAAATAGTCGATTTGATAGTACTCTTCAAGTCATTTCTATTTGTAGTGTTGTTTTCAAGAAAAGAAATTTGTAAGACTTTTAAATTTATAGTTTAAGTCTGCAATTTTTCGGGTGGAACTTGACAGCTTTAGTATAATTTGTTTTTGTGATATCTAACCCATATTAATTCGTTTTTGATGAATACATAGTCATTTCATAGGATTTTTTGAATATAATCCATTAGTGGTGTTGTTTTTATCAAACAAGATCTTCAAGATGATGAAAAACATGAGAACTCTGTAACTCGTGAAAATTTGACAATAGTATTTGTAATTTTGTTTTTATGATATCTAATCCATTTTTTATCCGTTTTTAACAAATGAGTAGTCGATTTCATAGGATTTTTTGTGTAATTTCCATTGATGAGGTCGCTTTGGCTTAGGAAAATAGTATCAATACATTTTAGTCCTTTTGTTCAATGTGTTTCCATTGTTTACTTGATGAACTTGATTTGATTTTCTTCTCCGTTGATCTGAATTTAGTAAAACTTAGAGTTCTAGGTTCTCCTATTGATGTTTTCATATTCTTTGACAGCCATGAATCCTTAACACAACAACACTTCAATTATTCAACTTTAAATCATCATCTATTCATCTCAAACATAGCAGCAACTTCCAATTGTAACTCAACTTATTACCTTCCTCACTTCTAGTAATTGAACATAATATAAGCTTAATATAGGAAGGGTTCTTACCTTGGTTGATTGGGGAATTACAACTAGCTTCCTCTCATGTTGTAACCCAAATTCCTTATGTTAAAAGCTAGTAAAATGAGTTTGTAAGTTCTAGGAAATAAACTAGCTAAACTACTTCATTCTTACCTCTAGTTTTTGGATCTTTGATCCCTTGGCGTAGTTAAGAAAGTTGTGATCCAAATTTTCCTTGGTTGATTATTGCTCTTTGTGGGGTGGAAGAGGGTCTAAATATAGTGCTTTTGTGGCCAAGGAGTAAGGATTAGATCATGGTTTAAAGTAAGAAAAACAAGGCTATATGCTATGTTATTTTCTGGTTTGTTTTAATTGGTTTTTAAAGAGGAAACTAGAGTTGTTTGAGCAGTTTGGGGCGTCTAATTTTATATGGGGAATAAATGTATTTATCCTAGAGCTAATTACTACCTATTTATATACATCAAACCAGGCTTATAAGTTGCTATAAGTGGCTATTCTTTAGGACACAAAATAGGTGATTTTAAGGGCTGTTTTCCTTCCGAATTTTGCAGCTTTGTAAGTCGGTTTTATGTGCTTTTTTCTTTTTTTTCTTAAGTCAATTCTTGGTTGTCTAAGTGTACCTTTGAGGGAATATAATTAGTGGTTAGTTAGGTCAAAATTTTCAACCTTTCTATGGTATGAACTAGGCTGGTATGGTGGTGTAGATGTGGTGTTTTCTTCCTTGTTGTTGCTGTTTTCTTTGCAAATTATTGGATGAATTTGTAGCCAACTTGCAAGCTACATGAGTTGGTTTTTGGCTCATTAAATGTATGTTGTGGGGATTTTTCATTTGTTATTTGGTCTTTTTTCCTATTGGTTTTTGGGAGTTCGTTTGTTGCAATTTTTTGGGAGCTGCTATTATCCTTTTCTTCTCCTTTATAGTAGCAGGTTTTCTTCAGTTCTTGGGGGAAGTTTTCTCCATATTTTGCATGTTTTGTCAAGGCTTTCAAAGCTCCATTTAATGTTGAGCTTAGTTGGGAAAAGCTTATTGGTTTGTGGGTCCTTTTCTTATTGACCTTTTCTTACAAAATTGGTGAAATTTGTAGATGCTTTAGGACGTGATTTCCATTCCATTTTGTTGCAACCATGAACTCCATTTGCAGCAGCCAATATCCATGCTTCATGCACTGATTTTTGTTTGTTTCATTTGTTAAATTTAATTGGTTAAATTAACTCAACAAATACTAAGTTATACGCATATTTATATAGTCGTTATGCAAGAGTTTTATCTTTAAAAGTTCATTTAAAGCTTCTAAAAATTCTTTAGATTATTTATAAGTTCAAAATTTAAATTTAGACTTTATGTGATTAATTAATTTTTGAGTTTTATCTTATGTGATTAAGATTTTCTAGGCCCAATAGTTCAAATTCGGTTTTTAGTACCTATAGACTCCAAATTTTCTAACTAGATCAATGGTGCAATTCAAATATTTTTTTGAAGTTTAAGTTATTAGTTATGGTTATGTTTTTATTCCTATCGCGTATTTATAATACTAGCGGTTCATATTTTAGTTATCATTTTATAGCCAATGCTTTCTATAAAAGAGTTACCTTTTATTGTTTTTGAAATGTAGAGCTACTTTTACTTATATCTTGAGTTATTTCCTCAAGATACGAAGCCTTGTCTTTAATATCTGTTGAGGTGACAGGGTGGGGGTGGGTGAGGGGAGGGGAGGGGGGAGTGGTTTGAACTATAAAGGGGTTCGTTCCTACTTCTAAGTTTATTCTAAGAATTTTTACTAAACTGTTAATTCGCTATTTATTCTATATTTTCTATTCTATTACTGTATACTAGTGTGAAAATTTTCGGGGATTACATAGAGTGTCCTTATCTCCAAACTGACCAACTTCAACATATTTAATGGTTGTCAGTTCTTTGAAAGGAATATGATACTTAATCCCATATAACTTTCATGTTCTCTTATTAGGCTCAATCAAAGACCTTTTAGTTTGTTCAATGTTTAGTTCATCATTCACAAATGGATGTAATATGAAATCTTGAACATTTGAGACCCATGGGTCAATCCTCAATTTAACGTTTGTTCCATCAATAATTTGCGACATCCATTTTAGAGAATAACTTCCTTACCATTCAAAATGCTTTGCTAACCCCATGATGCCCTTCCTCCTTTTACTTCTATAAAAAATTATGTATGGGGAAAATATATAATTTTAAGTTGGTGAAAGTTACCATGTCAATGATAAAAGGGATAATATCATAAATGGTACCTAAATTTTGGCAAAATATGCCATTAGATACTTGAACTTTAAAATTGATTAATTTAGTACCTGAAAAACTTTAAAATTAATCAATTTAGTACCTAAAAGAACTTTACAGAGGTATTGTTAGCACGTACAAATTTTTTTTTTTTTTCAGGTGTTAAATTGATCAAATTCGAAATTTAGGTACTATTGATCAATTTCAAAGTTTAGGGATCTAATTGCATATTTTTTATCAAAGTTCAACTACCATTCGTGACATTAACCCATGATGAAAAAAAGGTCTAAAGACTTGTAAGAATTTTAAGGGATTTTAGTAGTTTTAGTAGATAAATGCTTCATGGATGAATTAGGTTTTTGAGAAAGAGCTTCAAGTTTTATAATATCTTTACCTAAAGGATGGTGTACATTGTAAGCCCCTAGATTTTATGCTATGTTTTATGCTTAAACCCCAGAACTGGAAGTCAATCGAAAACCCTAAAGTCAACTGACCTATAACAAACCTTAGTGATTCTAAATCCAGCAATCCCACGTTCTAAACCCTTAAACAATAAAATTGAGTTAATCATAGATTATAGTTCGTAATAATATAGTAAAGCCTAAAAATATCAGATTCACCAAAATTTAGTTCATTTCGAACCCAAACAGGAACAGATTTTGAAAATCGTATCCTGATGCACCGAACGGTAAAAATATTCTGATAATATCGTTAAACTCGAAATGATATAAGTATTTAAAAAATATCAGTTTTATAATTTTTTGGTATCTAAAAATATCTTATTAGTCCGTTTACGCGTATTTTCTTTATTACCGATATTAATTTATCTTGTCTACTATTCATGTTGCCATTTTACACTATTCACTGCTATTCATTTATCTCTATTTTTTTTTACTATCTATTTTTACATTCTAACATACCTATTTTTTACAATTTACCTTTTCTATAAAACTATATTCATTTAATACTTTATACATTACTACTTTTTATTAAAAAAAATACAAATCAAATCACTCTCTCCCTACATCTAGAGCCGGCACCCCACCCTACCCCACCACACCCACACACACACACACACACACATCTATTTTTTTTTCATTTTATTTAATTACAACTAATTTCCCTCCACATTTATCTATAAATATCCCATTTCCTTTCATTTCTTTTACACACTTCTTTAACATAACAAAACTCTCTCAAATTCACTCCTGAAATATTCTCTCTAAAATTTCTTCCCAACTCTCTCATCTTTCCATATTCTCACTATCTCTATACAACATCAACCCCTCTTTCTTCTATCCCTCGCTTCTCTACATTAGGTAAAAATTCCTACAATTATTCTTTTTGTTCATAAAACTTAATGCGACTATAGTGTATGTTTTCTAAACCCATGGGAGTTAAGAAAGTAACAATATGTTTATGTTCTGTTCTTGTTCATGCAAAATTTTATTATGTATTATTATTTATGCTATATTATTCTTGCTTCTAATCTAACTCCTATATAATATTAAATATATTTATGTATATATATATTTTTCTTATATCATATAAGCTCACTAACATAACTTTTATTTATACATGCTTTGCAATTTATTTATTTATTTCATACTATTATATTAACACTAGTCTTTCCAGTCTTAGACTTGTCATCATCAAGTCAAAAACAATTTTTTTTATTTTTCTTATTTTCTTTTCGGACTTGCCCCTGTCTAAGACCAAGAAGCCTTGATATAAGTTAAGACTTTCCAATACTTCATATTTATTATGTGCTTATTTCATTTCTATATCTTCCATCTTTCATATTAATTATTTTTGTCATATCATTTAATTATAAATTTATGTTCATGCATAATCATGTTGTTGTTCTCTTAATAAAAATAAAAGAAGTTTTTTTTCCTTTGATAAATAAAAGAAGTTAAGCTCACTATAAAAATGTGATTTTATCACTTAGGAAAGGTTTTATTGAAATTTAGAGTTTTGTTTCAACAAAATTCTTTCCAAACATTTTAGACAAGTTCATCATAGATTTTAATGCTGTTATTATGCAAGACTTTTTCAAAATTTAATTAATTAGTTCTTTACTCTATTTTCAAACTACCAAAATAAAATTCATTTAGAACCTTAATGTTAATAATTATTTTTTATGCAAATTTTTCTTAAAAGCTTATTTATAGGATCCTCACTAACATTTTAATAAACACTAAGATCAAGACAAGCTTTTCAAATCGAGTTAAAATCAACTCACCAAGTAAAAGTCTACTTAAAGAATAAAATTGGTAGGTAACTTGAAAAGACTAAAATTTTAGAACTTAAATTATCTTTTAAGAGTTAAGGAAAGATAATTGTAATAAGAAATCACACACTTAATATCTCAAAAGTTTTATTTTTCTTCCCAACAACTTAAATTTGTCAAGTTTCACTTTCTCAATTACTAAGATAAGTTGTTTTATGAAAAATTATTATTAAGACAACATCGTTAAAATCATGTATATATTATGAGTTTACATATGTATTAAGAAGAATTTTTCAATTATATAAATATCTATGTGTTTGTTTATGGATTTTTGGATAAGTAAAGCTTAGAAAATTCATTTTTAAGTGCTGGGAAATTCGTGACTATTCTGTACCATACCATTTTGAAATCCAAATGGCTTTTAAAATAACCTTAGAAATAGATAGATCTTTTCGAGTAGATAGAAAATGATATATCATATGCAAAATTCCGAGTCAAAATGAGTAAGTTGTGGCCATTTTAAGTTGGAATTTCACTCCACCTGAATTTTGACGAACTTAGTAAAATAGAATTGGCAAGTTTAAGTAGAACTTCCATGAAATACTCATTTTTAGTATTTCTCTTGTTTAGGTGACGTGGAATGTGACTTTTTCTACCTGGAAGACTATTTTGACTATTGGATTACCACAATGGCCTAGAGAGTTCATTTCTTACATTTCGTACTTATATTTTTGGTTGTAGAGTAGTGGCATTAAAATTAGAGAAAGATAAAATGTGAAAGTGCATGTGCTTTATATATATGGTTAAATTTATGTTAAGTATATCGAGACGGGAATTGTTTTTAATCAATGTTTGACTTAGTATAGAAATTATATGTCCGCAAATTCTATGATTACCCTTAAAATGTCTAATATTATGCCATGAGAACTTAATTAAATTAATTCATGCATAATACGTAGTGGGTTATATTACATTCATTACTATACACATTGTGGGACAAGAGCATAGTAGTGAGGTCTGTAGAGCCCCAAAACTCTATATAATGGAGTATGTGTTGCCCAAATTAATTTAATAGTGAGTAGACACCCGAATGAACTATATTTTAGTGGCTATTAGTGGCTTAGATAAACCACAAAAAAATATTATTTGCTAATAGCGGTCTATATGGCTTAGAACACTCAACCCCAAATGAAGGGCATAAATCCATTCAACATACGATTCTTAAAAAATCATATATATATGCTCACGTATTTGTTACATTTCATATGCTTATCTAAATAACTTGTTGGATTATTGGTTGTACGAGTACTTTATTGTGGAAATAATTCTGACTAAGTAAGTAAGCTTACTCTCCTCTTAGATACCTTTTGCAACACCCGTATTTATGGTTGAAGCCCCGAGGCTATTTCTCTCAGGTACTACCTTTTTAGATTCAGGAGCTTTTGGATGAAGTCAGGGACTAGAAGTAGACTTACACTTCTAAGTAAAACTCTAGTGTAATTATTTTGATTGGACTATGATGGACTTGATATATATTTGATAAAGGAATGTCCCTTTGATATTTGTAAGACCCCTATGTTTTATATTTAAGATGCATTTGTTATGATTTCCATTCTTAACTGCTATTATAAATATCTTCTTGAACAACTTGTTTCGAAATTTGGTCCTCTATGATTGTGAAGGTACGCCTTACACACAATATCGAAGCTTTTGAGATGACTAAGATTGTCATATTTAAGCTTATATTGAGTGTGGCAGACTGTCACATTTAGAGTGCCCCTTTGAGGCATGACATGCATGGATATCTTAACCCAAAAAAAAAAAAGAAAAAGAAAATCATAAGTGTTTTAGAATAATAAAAACAATGATATAATACGTCTCATTCATTTCACACTAAGTTTATCCTAATATAAATAATGCAATTCACAAATAAGATATCAATGATAATTGACATTAGTTCAAACTTAATGGGAGGTTTTTGAGTAATTGAAATTAATTGTGGACTTATAAAGTAGGGCCTACAAAACAAGATACCATCAAAGGGCAACGAAGGTTGTCTAATGTTACCACTCCGATACTTAAATCAATGTTTGCTTAAAGTAGGACATAAGTAAGAACAACGTAGGGGAGTTACCAATTTAACATACTTGTCTCTACTAGTTTACAAGAAAATGGTATTTATAAGAGGAGGACTCTTGTAATTACTAGTGTTGTGGAGAACATGGAGTAATGGGATGTTGAGAGCAATCACTTGAAATGTGGCATTAAGCCATGAAGGCATGTCCAAACTTCATATAGGGCAAGAATTGTGGAGGTTATGGATCTATATGCTGAATGATGTGAGTCATCTTTATAGATTGTCTAGTCTAGAAGGTTAGGCCACCAAGTTAGAAGGTCACTTCAAGCCTCCAAGAGCTTGTGGTAAGTAAGATAAGGCCGAACTTGGGACTAGTGGGTTAGCCCAAGCTTTAAATGGGCCGAACTAAGCTTGAGAAACCCGTGCATCAAATTTGATCGTCAACACTTGCCTTCCATACTCTTATTGTTTGCAAGTTGCTATGTGGAGTGAGTTTTATTGATGGGTAGTCTATGTAAATTTCGAGTCATTTATAAGAGCTTCAAGCATTAGTGTCACGTTCTGGAGGGTATCTTAAACGTGGCAGTTCACCGTACATAATATTTAAACTAATGAATGACAACCTTAGTCATGCAGGAGCTTCGATATCACGTGCAAAGCATGCTTCCAAGATAGTAGGAGACTCAAAGAGGTATTATGCTTAAGCAGATAATAAAAGCATGGAAGAACTTATAAAGGTAAACATGTAATTATTATTAAGATAAAAGTTTCTTACAACTTCTTAGAGCATTCCCCTGTTTTAAAAGCCTTGCTCAATCTAAGCCATATAACATACATGAATATATCATAAGTCTACTATAGAGATTTTTCTTAGAAGTCTACATCCAAAATTAAATATATATAAACTTCTTCCAAAAACTCCTAGTAGCTTTGGCTCATACATGACAAAAGGGGCTTCTTGGTGCCAACCACAAGTAATCATACTGTAACAAAAAACTATAGGGGTATAAGCAAATCTAGCTTAGTGAGATAACTCCCATCTTCCAAACATTTCCATAAAGCACACAAGTATTTAAACAATCATATGAGAGTGCATCAATCACATGAGCAAACAAAATACACACGATTAACCGGAAATCATGTGTAGTGTGGATTTTACGCCCTCCATGTTGGGGGTTAGGTGGTTATCGGCCTATACGACAATCAATAGTTGCAGACTTACCAGCTCCTACTTGTCCTGTAGACTTTTCGGCTCCTAATAGCCCATGTAGACTTTTCGGCTCCTACTAGACATTAGTACGACTCCTCGTTTCCCCACACGAAGAATAGTAGCAAAAAATAAATGTGACTCACAATATGTTATGTATGAATTAATTTCAATATAGGTTTATTCAATTATCGTCGAGTTTAAGTTAACGGTGACCAAAACAATATTCATCATACTATTGCAAGAAAACATAAGTTATTTATCAATTCCTCTTTCGATATTCTTAGCTTTTATTCAACAACTGTATCAATCAATCAAGAATCCAAATCCCACAACATTGATTCATTTATATTTTTCCTTAATCTCAAGTGCTACTATTTACAAGCACAAATAAGGAAATGTAATTAGTAAGGGATTAACTCACTCCATGACGATCGCTCCTAGTCGAAGTAATCTCCCGGGAAGGCGATATTGGTTCCTTCTTCACCTAAACAAGATGAAATACCAAAAATGAGTCTTTCATAGAATTTCTACTTTGAAGATTCTAAATCTATCTTGAATTCGCAGTAAAATCGGATTTGAAGGATGTTCTAACTTAAAATGGCCATAACTTGCTCATTTTAACTCAAAATTTCACATATTATATGTGGTTTTCTACCTACTCGGAAAGATCTATCCATTTATAAGGTTACTTTTACTATAAAAGGTCATTTGGGTCTCGCATTGGGAGGGCACAGATTTAATACGAAATTTCCTTTCTTGGAAACAAAAAGTTATAATCTTTCCTTTACTAAGACTTGTTTATGTACAACTCAAATATATATATTTTTGAAAAGAATTCCTTATGTATATAAATAGACTCATAATTTATGCATGAAGCCATAGATGTTGTCTTATTTAATTTATTTCTTTAAAACAACCTTTTCTAGTGTTTTGGAAATTTGGATTTGTTAGACTTTCCTTTATGTAAGTGAAGTAACTTATAAACTTTTGGATTATCAAAATTTAATATACTATATTTTGATTTATTAGTTTATCAAAAGTGTGTTGAAAATAAAGTTTTGGTCTTTTGGGGTTATCTACAAAATTTATTTCTAGGAATTGAAAAATAGAGTTTCCAAAAGTTTTCTTTAGTAGTACTTGATGAATTTATTCTTTGAAAATTCATTTTTCTTGTAAATTGATTTCTTTTGAAAAGTTATTTAGTTTTTTTGGTTTAGAATGTTGATAAAAATAGTACCAAGTTATTATCTACATGTATCAAGACTTCTTTTGAAAATGAGATATCTTTAGATTTTAAAGAAATTTCATGATAAGTTTTACATAAACTTTTAAAAGAGATTTATTTGAGAATATTTTTCTAAGTCTTTGGAAAACTTTGATCACATTTTATTCTTTCATCAAAAAGATTCGTTTTTCTTGTTTGGACAACAACTTATTAGCCATGCATAATTATGATCATGTAGTTTATAAAAGCCAAAAATATCATAAGATAAGATAATGAAGAACATGAGAAATAAATAAGCATAATAATAATTATTAAGTATTGTAAGCCTTAGCTTTTTCAAGGCTTTCTGGGACTAAGAATAGACTAGTCCTAAAAGAAAAAGAAAATTGCTTTGACTTGATGAGGACAAGTCTAAGACTAGACAGACTACTCTTAAAACAACTTGAGAGTAAATAAATTGCAATAAAAAAGAGCTTATATGCTCTAAAAAATATATATAACTACATAGATATATTAGTTAGATATATATGAAAACAACATAAAGGAAAATAGTTTCATGAAAAAAAACAAAGTATGAACATATTGTTGTTTTCTTAACCTTCATGGTTTTAGAAAATACACACTATGCTCATACTAAGTAAATGAACATAAAGAAAGCTTTAAACTATTACCTATAGAAGAAGTAGAAACTAGAGAAAACTTTAGAGAGCTTTTGGAGAGATTTTGAGAGAGTAATTTTAGTGTATGAAAGGTGTGAAGGAAATGGAAAGAAAATGTGGTAAATAGGAAAAAGTGGAGGAAAATTTGTGTTAATTAAATAATTGAAAAATGAAACAAATTGACGAGAGAGGGAGGAATGACCGCGCCAATTGTGAGAGAAGGAGAGAGAGAAATTTATTTATTTTTTGTATTTTTGTTAATGAAAAGTAAGATATGGAGATGTGAAGTTGTATTGGAAATGAAAATTGTAGGAAATAGGTGTATGGTTGTAAGAGTAGGTTGTAGGAAAAAGTAGAGATAGATAAATAGTGTAGAATAGTAATAAATAGTGTAATATAAAGTAGATATGACAAATAAAGTATTGGTAATAAGAAAATATGCGTATAATTGCGATATTTGATATTTTTAGTTACCGAAAAATTATAAAACTGATATTTTTGAAAATCTTATAACATTACGAGTCTAACAGTATATTCGGAATATTTTTACTATTCCGGACCCTGGGACACGCTTTTCGAAAATTGTATCCTATCGGACTTAAAACAAATCATGGTTTAACTAATCTGATATTTTTAAGCTTTCTCATAATATTACGAACCATTCTACTTACTAATCTCTCACTTACTCACATAGAGTTACGAACATGAGATTGCCGGACTTGAACAGTTGCATCTGACTAGGTTTTTGTTGACTTTAGGATTTCCGGTTGACATTCTAATTAGGGTTTAAGCTTAACTGATCATAAAACTTTGGGGGTTTACAATTAGCATTTTTCTTTTCATCGTTAGGTTGCAAAATGTCGATGGTGGCTGGTTGAGTCAATAGTGATTTATTGTTGAGGTTCTGCATTCTCAAGCCAGGTAATAATTAAGTGCTTCTCGAGTGATTGAGGGAAAAGATCATTATAGTGAGAGCATTTTAAGCCAATCACCATAAGGCCGAGTCAAGTTGGTTGGGCTTGACTAATCGATTAACGGTTAGTGATGGCTTAAATAATACATTGTGAGATTCGAGCAATCACAACTTTTCTATCCAAAGTGTGTTACAAATCATCATTTCAAATTCAGGCATTAAAGGGAACACCTAACCACATGTTAAGGATATATTAGGTGTCTCAACTAGAGGCAAGCAAATAAAAAAAAACCGATCAAACCATGAATCAAATCGAACCAAAAATTCATTTTTTTTTACTGGTTCAGTTCGAAGGATGATCTTCGGTTTGGGGTTCGGTTCATAGCTCGAAATCGAATTGAACCATAGACATTGATATATGTAAAAAAAAAAGTAGCTGCTTAGGATTTTAGGTATGCCTAAACTAAAATAACAAAACAAATAAGCACTCAAGTCAAGTGATAGCAATCAACATAGTAGACAAACATAAAAGGTGACTCTATACACTAACCCTCTTCATTGTGGCACTCATCTCATCTTCAGAATGCTCCCTCTTTGATGCAAACTCTTTATTCAAATGTTTCCCTCTTGGCTCTTACTTTCCACTCTCCATGTCACCACAACAAAGGTAATTTATTTACATTTCTTGTTACTAATTCTCAAGGGTTCTCAGTTACTTACTTCTCATGTATATAGTATGTGCATAACAATAATTATTAAGAACAAACCTCAACTTAGTTACATTTTCGTTTTGTCTTCTCTGGTTTGTATGCTTTCTTTAAACTACATATAGAGAGAGGGAGTAGGGGGGAAAGGATTGATGAGATGGCAGTTGGGGTTAGACCAGCACTGGCAATGTTTGAAGCACTTGATTTTGTTTTAATCCAACCAGAATGAAGTTTATGTTTGGTATCAGACTTATTCGTAAGTGGATGAAAATGTTGGTTGATGTTGCTGCTTCTTTTTTTTTTTTTGTTGGTTTCTGCTTAGTGATTTAGTGTTAATGAAATGAATAATGTGTTATATCTATTTTTTTCCATTCTTCCTTCCTTAAATTCCAAAAATTCCTTGTTATGCTTATTAATGGTTTGTTAAAAATCCTAAGAGAGTGATTCAATTTTCATTCTTTTACTTATCTTGTCATATTCATCTTAATTCAACTTCGTTTCTATTTTATTTCTTTTGATGTATTGTATATTTATCATTAAAAAGCAATATGATATTGATACATCAAGGAAGTAAAAAAGTATAAATTGACTTTCTGAAAGACAATTTTAAAACTTACCACAACACAATTATATATCACTCGTGATAGAGGGTATCGTGAAATAGAAATCATCTAGTGAAAACCACCTTTCAGGTATGTAACTTGAGTGGTGGTGTTGTTGTAGATAAACTATTTTTGTAGAATTGTTTGCAAAAAATACAAAATAAATATGGAATAGTTGCTTGCCCTTACATCTAGTGTAGCGTGGCAATTTTGTAATTACTAGTAGTAAATTATATTGTACTCAAATCATATTGTTTTGTTTATGTAATTTAAACAATTTCCTCCAAACTACTACTTTGTTGATTGTGATATAAATAATAGTTTGTTTGTTGTTGGTCATATATTACCTTTTTTTCTTTAACAATCAATATGTGCTTTCAGTAAATTATGTAATGGTACTTTTGATAGGGAAAGAGTACATGATGGTGTTTGGAACTCTGGATCATGTACAATGATATTATTTTGAAAATGGTAACTATACACAACAAAAAACTAAGTTCCTATAATATATAATATGAGATTATGTATACATAAATATTATATATTTATTTACCTTATAATTATTAGAATCAATTATTGGTCTTCCTTTATATTATGTACTTGCTTTTTCCTTTTTTGTCGTTGACCAAGTGACTTTGGTTCTTAAGATTCAATTCATTGTTTCCTCTCTCAATGCTGAATTGGTAAGAGTAAATAGAGATTTTTCCATAATAAGTTATAACACATAGTTTGAATCGTATATCGAACCATATTGAATCTTTTTTTAAGGTTTGAAAAAATAGCAAAACGAAACATATAGTTAGGTTTAATAAAAAAAAAAAAAAAACAAATCATTATTTTCAATTTGGGGGTGGACCAAACCAAACCGCACTGCGCTTAGCCCTAGTCTCAATATTAGTTTGTACCTTATCAAAGTTATGTCATATTACACGATTGGTTTCCATCCATTGGATCTTGATAGTGATTGATATAACAACCATCAATAAGTATCAACCCCACTTTTTGGTAATTGTCATGTCAATCTTAAAAAATCTAGGTAGCAAATTTTCACATCTACATCCCTTCATTTTATTGTGGTTTTCAAAAATCTCTAGATTTTCAATTTTTACAAAACATTAGGTGAGAGGAGTAGTGGTTCGTTTTGTTCTCACTCTAATCCCCCTGAGTGTGTTGCACTTAAGAAGTTGCACCCCTTCGCCCCCTCATTACATCAATAGGAGCAATAGAAAGCCACAAAAAAGAGCAAATTGATATGACATTTCTATAGGTAGCTATTTCTTTAGTCTGCATGTAAGCCCTGGAAAATTTCAACAGATAATTCTAAAGATGAACTTAGGAAATAAAACCCTGAAAGTCACTCCGAGTTAAAATCGAACTTCGACGAGTCCCAAATTCCGAAAGAATCCAGAAATTCTGGGTTGTGAGAAGAATAAGAAACCTCATAGACAAATAGCAACCCAATATACTTCCATTCTAAAACCCCTACGTACGATAAATTTTCTAATTAGCTATAACTTACAAATTCAGGTAAAATGGAGCCCTAAAGCAAATTGCTAAGAAGTAGATAATGATTAACCTTCGGGAATAAAACCCAATCCAAAGAATTCCGAGAACATTGTGAGATACTAAGTTCTTATGAAATCGCCCTTAAAATAAATCTCACCAATCAAATAAGTCATGTAAGTATAAAATATTAGTTTTTATTTTGGCAATGGGGCGAACCGGAAGGTCAACCCGGAAACCTAAGTCCTTGAATCTCCCGAGAAACTCCATACCTAGACCCGGCAATCGCGTATTCCTAAACCCAGGAGTGGAACAAGAGGAAAAAGGGTGTAATCGGTTCGTATTAAGTCTAGGATACTCTGTAAAGATGAGATCAATGAAATTCCGACCTATTCCAATCAGATCAGGTGCCAGTTTCGAAAAACGCGCTCTGGGATTCGAAATGTTAAGAATATGTTTTAACGCCGTTAGACTTATATTTCTAAAGGATCTCTAAGTTATTAGTTTTACAAATTTTCACATAGCTAGAATTATCTAATTTTACAAATCTGTTCGTATTTCGTTACTACCGGTAATTAGTGAGTCTTCCAGTACGATTTAATATTTTAGTCACCTAAAGGGTTATTATTATTATTATTATTATTATTATTATTATTATTATTATTATTATTATTATTATAAGGTATACCCTAGTTCTCCTAGTGATCGGATAGTAATCGGACGAACTTTGGAAACCGGAGAACGAAACCCTATATCGGTCCGATTCCAGCTTAGTGATAGGAGCCTAGAAACCCTAGATCCGGCCTTCCTTCGATTTCATAATAAAAGAAATTTTATAAAGTAAATGAATTTGAATTATTGTTCTAAAGTACATTTTAAACCTTTGAAAGTTTTAAATCCGGGAATTTTTCAATTCCAGGCCTTCCCGAGCTCAATTACGGAAAAGCGTGCCCCGGACCACGGTCAGAAAAATGTTCCGGAATATTCATTAGAACCGTAATTTTATAAGGATTCCAAAAATATCAATTTTTAATTTTCCGAGCTATAAAAATTACAGTTATAGCTTTTCCCGTGTTTCCGTTACAACCGGTAAAGTAGATGTCTTGTCTACTATTCACAAGTACAACCTACACTACACACTACCCATACCCTATTCTTACATCCTTACAACCACTCAATTATATTTTCTTTTCCAAGAAATTTTTGTCTCCTATTAAATTAACACTTTTATTACATTTATTACACAATTTCAAATTTATCAAATTTCAAACACACACACACACACACCTAAAGTGTGGCCGGCCCCCCCCCCCCCCAGTTTCCCTCTCAATTAAATTATTTTTACTTTTTTTTATTAACTAAACCCTAATACACTTAATATATATACTAAATATTCTCTCTCTCTCTTTATTTTCTTCTTATTTCAAATTGTAAAAGAACAAAACCCTCCCCTTTCTCTCTAAGGATGCCGTGAGCCCCTCTCCCCCATTCCCTCACATTTCCAACTTTGTTTCTTCTCTTTTTCACTTCAAGACTCCATTGGTATGTGTATTTAAGCTTTGTTTCTTCCTACTCTTGTAATGGCAAAGCTATATCTTGTGTGTTTTCTCATTTAATCCCAATGAGCTCATGCTAGGGACATGAAAACACATGAACAAGAATATCAAGCCATCACAAGACATGGATCTAATGTTTAGATGTGTTTTTGTTAAGATCTCATCTTGTTCATGCATGTAAAGTAGTGATCTTGCATATATATTGTTGTTCATGCCATGAGATCCATGATTTATGCATCATACTTAGTAGATCTAAAGTTTAGATACCCACATTGTCATTTACATGTATGATCATAGAGTTATTTTCATTTTCATGCATTGATGATCACAAAAATGTAGTCTTGTATAGTATAGAGATGTTAGATAGTGGATATTCATATATAGAAGGCGAGAACATTGAAAAAGGAAGGACTTTGTCAAAAATGAAATGTTGAAAATTCGGATGAAATGGAAACCCTACCTTGAAAACTACCAAAATCATTTTTAAACTCATATTTCATAAGAAAAATGAAGGGTATGTGTAATAGGCATGTTGAAAGAATTATTTTCATGAGTTTAGATGAGTTTAGGCATAATAAAAATAAGAAAACAAGAAGTGAAGTTAGAAGGAAAAATATTGACTTTGGATGTGTAGTCAAATTCGTAATTTTGGGTAATGCCTATATAAACACTTAGTATTTAAGTCTAAATTGGATATTTTATAAGCTAAATGAAGTCCTTAGATAATATACATATTGGAGCTTCAATTTTTAATGCATTAGACAAGTTTTTCCTTAAGAAAAATGCAAGAAAATGAAATTTAGAAAATTCGGATTTTTACAAAAAGCTAGTTCAAAGACATGTTTACCAAATGAAAAATGGGAATTTTTATGCATGAATGGAGGCCATGATTAATATAGACCTTGAGAACTTATTTTTAGTTAAATAATAAGTGGATTACAAGATTAAAAGTCAAAGAAACCCTAAGGAGTATAATGTGGAAAAATAGCTTCTTAGAAATAATCTTTATGAGAATTTCCCAACACTTAAGAGTTCATATAAGTTTATTATCACAAAAGTTATTATGACCATGCATATATTAAGTTCATCACATGGCATTCATGTTAGTAATTCATTCCCATATCATTCATGCATGAATCATCATCTAGGAACACTTCTTATCAAAAGCAAAACAAATTTTTGAGATTGGAACACTTGCGGAACAGATCTGATCCCACTGTTCCGTGGCCCTACTATTTTCAAAACTTGAAAATAATACTAGAAATAGATAGATCTTTCGAAGTAGATAGAGATCGATATAAAATTTGCGAAATTCCGAGTTAAAATGACCGAGTTATGGCCGTTTTAAGTTGGAACTTCCGCAAATAGCGAGAATTCCGATTTTGTGAAGTATAGATACATAGTTTGAATTAGTTTAGTGATGAGATTCTCATTAGGCTATTTTTATTTGGTAGGTGAACCCGAGTACGACAATACCGTATCACCCGACCATCGTCACTAAGAGACCGGCGTACCATGGCCGAGTGAGTTCCTCTTCCGATTTCAATTATTGCTTGTGATTGTAATAAGTTGCACTAGTTGTTAGGTGAAGATAAAAAGGAAAATTAGGTATGATGGGGTTATATGGGATTTATATATTGTCTGTTGTTGATGTGTGAAATGAACCTTAAGAAATATCGAAACCGGGTGTTAAGCTATGGATTGATTGTCTAGTGTGTTATATTGAATGTCTGCGAATAATTGTTGGCCACCTGAAAGAATCGAATTAATGAATATTTGACTCAATTGTAATTGGATTCATTCATAACACGATGGGGATAGAGCATTAGCATTGGTTGGTTTTTCGTGATCCATAAAACGAATGCTTGTTGGTTAATCGTGATCCATAAAACGAAATATTATCAGTTGACCATGAGCTTAAACGGCGTCGTACTGCAGGATTCGTAAATCTGCTAACCCGGATGGAGGGCGCAAGTCCATCCACATATGATTTCCGGCTGGTCATATGTTTGCTAAACTCACTTGTTGATGCATTTCACTTGGTTGCTTAATTACTTGGTTGAATGTGTTGTGTTAATTGTAATTCGGAAGTTCCACTCACTAAGCTAGTGTAGCTTATACCCCTATAGTTTCCTGTTGCAGTATGAGTACCTTTGGCTTTCTCCGAGGACCCGTGGACACCAGGTACGACTCTTAGATATTAAGGAGCTTTTGATGGGCCGGGCCTAAAGATTAGAAATGGACTTTAATTCCATTTCCCGAACCGGTGTTTGAAGGGTAATGTAAGGAAATGTGTGGATTGAGAATTGGTAACTGGTGTTATCGGGGGTATGCCACCTAGATCATGTAATAGAATAATTCTCTGTATGATGGTTATGGTTTACATTCTTGCTGCTGTGTATATCTCTTTAAGCTACTACAAAACAAGTATGATCTATAAATGTTGAGAGCGAGCCTTACACTCGATGTTTAAGCTCCTGGGAAGACTAGGGATGTCTTACTTGAGATTAAATGTTGAGTGTGGCGGACTGTCGCGTGTAGGGCACACTTTGGGGCGTGACACTGCAAATTGTCGAAGACATTACACCATAATCAAGAGCATACCAAGGACATATATGTGGTTAGCAAGATGGAGGCTGAAAATCCAAGTGATGCATTTAGTATGCCTTTTCCAGGTAGCATTGAGTCAAATCCTAATTGACTTGAAAGCAAGGTTAGAGAAGAAGAGCTAGTAACAATCAAGTAGTATTACTTTGAAAGAACATTAGATGATTATTCTATCATTGAGATGATCGTGTGCCCTTATTGTATAGGCAAAGATTCTATGCATACATGAAGTGTTTAGAGTTTGGGTTGTGTTTTTCTATCATCAGCTTTTAACAAGAGTGTTTGAACTAGTTTTATTAGAATATTGGTCGTTTGATGCTAAACTTATGGCAATTACTTGTCGTTTTTGAAGCGCTATGTGAGAGTTTATGCCTTATATCGAGCCCCAATTAGTGTAACATTTTTTCAATGTGAAGGAGAATGATGATTACTAGGTCAGTTTGTTTTGGAAGAAGAATGTTAATTTATTCAACACTCTCAAATCTTTTATGAAGCATTAGAATGAAAAATATATCTGATGCGATATGAACCACACAAACCTATGAAGGAAACCTGTTATCGAGATCTGGAAACAAAATCCTTAAATCATCTAAGAAAACTGGTGGAAATCGCAACCCATTGCCTATATGGAGGCAAGAGCCTTAGTATAATCATAGACAACTGGTGATGACAAACCGATTTGTAATGCCCTAACCTAAAGACGTTTTTAGCCTGCCATGTGTCCGTACTAGAATAGATACGTTAAGGCTATATATTTCTAAAACCACAAACATGTATTTCCAATATCACCAAAATCTCATAGATAGGGTAACTTTTAAAACTTTTCATATCAAATTAAATGTCCTCATCTCATCTATAAGCATAACTAAATATCCAATCTAAAACATAAAAAAAAATCCTTACATATAAAAGTCCTTAAAAGAAAACTAACTAACTTATAATATGTTTCTTCTTCTCAAATTACTAATAACTAATTTCAATTGTCAGTAGTATGGTCATAACCGCTATCGCTCTCCCCATCATTGATGAATACGTCATAGCACGTCAAGTCATAGATTAAAATCTTCACTGTACTTGTAAAAATAAAGGATTGAGCGAAAAATGCCGAGTAAGCCAAACGAAAAGCACATGCACATGATCGTGCAAATCACAATAGCACATACAACTTATATTCTAATGCAACAAGAACAATTAATTATCTTTTCATTAACCTGTAACCAACACAGTTTATGAATATTTGTAACTAATCCTAAACCCGGAGTAACTCATGACCTCGATGAAAACCATAGTATAAAATAATATATATATATATATATAGTTGCGTTCCACAATTAAGCTGGTAAAGACTCCTAATCTACCGGAGTCATCTCCAAGTGCAACTTCACTCGGGACAACGACACACAAGGATCATCAGGTTGCTAGCGTTAGTATCACCTTCCACCATGGTTTCTCTCTACCATGAGTTCTATACTAACCGTAGTCGCTCGCAACCAACACTTGATTCAATTAAAGTCCCATATAATTAAATCAGTTTAGCAACTAATCCTACAAGCACAAACAATCAAACATGGTAAGGTCGTACCTGGATTTGCTTGCAATCCCAATCTATCTAACAAAAACTTTTAATTGAAAAGGAAACCTAATCTCGTAATACTCCTGTTTAACAAGATATATATTGCAATCAATTCCAATTTTAATAACAATATAAAACCCTAACCCTAATTCCATAAACCTAATCGAAGATCAGCACATTTGTTTATCCCGTTTGCACTTCACAGAAACCCTTTTCACAATTTCTCCAGAGTTCTTAATAATCTCCAAAATTCCCTTCACGACACATACATATATATACAATCCTCTATGAGTAAAATGACTACGAAAGTTCATAACTTTATAACTATAGAGATAGAACGAGTTCATACTTATCTAGAACTCATAGATCTTGCTTGTGACAGAACCCTAATTCGTTCAATCAATCTCCTATCATAAGTAATTTACTATCGCTAAAATCATATTCCTATAATCTAGTAATCTCAAAAACCACGAAACTTTGACAGAGATCTTACCTTTACTTTGATTTGAAACCAAAACTCTCAAAATCCACTTTAGGGTTTTCTCCAATAGATTCCCAAATCTCCTTCAATCGTATACAAAGCTAGAATTAGATTTATCTATCTAAGGAAAGGAATTGAAAAAGACCAAGATTAGACCCACATACCTTGAGTTTAGTTGAGCAAGAAGTGTGGGGACATCGAAGGTCTAAGGGTCTATTTATAGAGGAACTCAACTTAGGAAAAACGCCACTATAGTCCAGCCAATACGTCGACGACCTACCATGATACGCCGGCGGCCTTCCTTGATATGCCGATGGCCATCCTGTTGGCGTAAGTCGGTCTTTATCCGTCTTCGATGGCTCTCTAATGCTAGCATCTTATACAAATAGGCTGACAGCCTTTGATTAAGGCCGGTGGCTTAAATGCCAACTTAGGCCCGAATCACTCGGTTCCTCGCTTACGACTTCCTTGTCTTCAATTCTATCTATTCAAGGATAAAATTCCCTTATAAACAACACTTTATTATGAATCTACCATTCATTATAAACTAATTATCTGTATCTTACATCTCTCCCCTCCTAAACAAAACTTTCATCCTCGAATGTTACCTGATTCATTTAATAGCTCGGGGTACATGGCTTGTATCTCATCTTCCAGCTCCCAAGTTGCCCCTTGCTTAGTTTGATTTGTCCATTGGAGCTTTACGTACTTGATCACGCGTCTCCTCAATATATTTTCTTTCGTATCCAAGATTTTCATGGGCTTTTCTCGAGTAGACAGATTAGCTTGAACTTCCAACAGTTCCAAAGCTATAATTTGATCAGAGTCTTGGACATATTTCCTCAATAGGGATATGTGAAATACATTATGCACTCCTTCCAGACTCGGTAGCAGTGCTAGTCTGTATGCTATATCTTCAATCCATTTCGGAATCTCAAATAGTCCAACATATACGGGGCTTAACTTTCCTCTCATACCAAATTTGACAACACCCTTCATCGTTGGTATCTTAAGTAATACATGCTCTCCTACCTGGAATTCTAATGGTCCCCTTCGTTTATCTGCATAGCTTTTCTATCGGTTTTATGCAACTTGTAATTTTTCTTGATTACTTTAACTTTGTCAACAGCATCTTGCACCAATTCGGGTCCTAGAATCTGTCTTTCACCTACTTTGTCCTAATGAATCAGTGATCGACACTTCCTTCCATATAATGCTTCATATGGTGGCATCCCTATTGACGCTTGATAACTATTGTTGTAGGTAAATTCCACCAATGGCAGATGTTCATCCCAGCTTCCTTTGAAGTCCAAGACACAGGCTCTTAGCATGTCCTCAAGAATCTGGATAGTACATTCAGACTGCCCATCTATCTGTGGGTGATAAGAAGTATTAAAGGCCACTTTAGTACTTAAAGCTTTTTGCAAACTTTTCTCGAATCTTCCCACAAATCTAGTGTCTCGGTCCAATACAATAGTTACTGGGACTCCGTGTAGTACCACGATCTCTTTGATATATAGTTGAGCTAACTGGTCCCGTTGGTACCCAGTTTTGTGTAGGGTTTCATTCGAAATTTTAAATTTTATTTGCAGCAGAAAAATTAAAACCCTAAAGCCTGGATCCATGTGTTCTAATTAAATCGGATACAAAAAGATGATTCGAAATAATACCTTGCAATTTCGAATTTGTGAAAACTGATATCAATCCGATCTACAAGGTACCACAATTTTGCAGCACCCTCTACTTCGTCCACGAACAAGCGCCTCCAAAAGGAATCACCTTTTGTGCTAGCACAATCTAGAACGCTTCTAGATTATTTAAGAAGAATCTTGTTTTCTTGTGTTTCTCTTTTTGGGTTACAGAATTTCTCTGCCGTCTAATGTGACAGTAAAAGTCTTAACCCTAATGAGACATACACCTATTTATATTATGTCAGTATTTTGCACTGACAATAATGCCTAATCTTATTAGGGTTGGTAGTGATAGTAAATTATTATTCATAATAATAATTTATTTATTCTTCCCATTGGATTTTAAAATTAAATCACTAACTGGTGATTGGCCTCAAGTACATGAAATAACAATACTAGTAATTGGTTCAGGGCACAATCACTAATAATCTCCCACTTGCACTAGGCCAAATCACACATATATCTAAATCCATGATCCTTTTTTTGCTTATTCTTTTGTGTTTGACCCTGGAGGTTCATTTGATATTGGAAATTAACTTAAAAACCATTTTTTTAGTAAACAAAACATAAGCGGCCTCTAGCAAGACATTATGTTTACCCAAATCAAATGAAGATCGGTGATCCGATTTTACCTGTTCTATAACTTATGTCATCATCCTTTTGTCTCGTGATATCTAGATCGAATATAAGACATGGACAGTGTCATTCTTATATCATTCAATCTTGTTGTTTCTCGATCTCTAAGTGAACTGATAAAACAAATGAAATTGATAACACTTATCAATTCATTTGAGCATGGCCATGCATTTGTCAGTCTCACTTATCGAGGGGCCCAAAGATATCTCTCTCATAAAGAGAGGGACAAATCCCATCTTAATCACTCAACCCCTCTACATGATTTACATCATGCCCAATCAAAACCTTTATAATTATTCGGTTAAGAACAACGTTTGATTTAGTCGAGACATAATGTCACTCATGTTGGAAACTATGGTGATTTCAGGTCTAAGGATGTATTGACATTGTTATTATGAGAATCACTTATGACCTGATCCATGTAGTGATCGCATAGCGGGTCAGTCCAATATATATAGATCTCTAATATATATACATATGAGTTTTATCTGTATCTCTATACACATAAACATCTCATGATTATCTAATAAAACTCACTCTGGATATAATTCATTACCATCCCACAATAATGAATATTCAAGAATAAATAGATTATTCATGAATCTTTATTATAAAGTAAACATCCAAACTTTATAATAAAAAATGCCTCTTAATTAAAATACAAATGAAATGACAATACTTAGTAATTGGCCTAGGGCACAATCACTAACAATCTTCCACTTGCACTAGGCCAAATCATACATGTATCTAACACCCATTGACCTAGTATGGTAATCATGCTTTGTCTGTACAAGAGGCTTAGTAAGTGGATCAGCAATATTGTCATCAGATGAAACTCTGCATATTTTGACATCTCCTCTTTCATGATCTCTCGAATGAGATGATAACGTCTGAGTATATGTTTGGATCGTTGATGTGATATGGGTTCCTTAGCTTGTGCAATAGCACCATTATTATCACAATAAAGGTTTACTGGATTTGCAATGCTAGGAACAACACCTAGTTCTGTAATGAACTTCTTTATCCAAACTGCCTCCTTAGCTGCATCTGATGCTGCTATGTATTCAGCTTCTTTGTAGAATCTGCTACAGTGCTTTGCTTTGAACTTTTCCAGCTTATTGCACCTCCATTCAAGCAAAAAAATATCCGGATTGCGATCTAAAATCATCAGGGTCAGATTGGAAACTTGCATCTTGTAACCATTTACAACTAGCTCGTCTTCCAATCCTCCATATATCAAGAATGTATCTTTAGTTCTTCTTAAGTACTTAAGAATATTCTTGACTGTTGTCCAGTGAGCTTCACCAGGGTCTGACTGGTATCTACTAGTTATGCTTAATGCATATGACACATCTGGTCGAGTGCATAACATGACATACATGATTGATCCAATTGCTGAATCTTACTCATGCGATCTCGCTCATCATTTGTCATTGGACATTGAGTCTTGCTTAGATTTATACCATGTGACATTGGCAAGAATCCTCTTTTGGAATCTTGCATATTGAACATTCAATACTTTGTCTATATATGCACTCTGACTTAGGCCAATGATCTTTCTAGATCTATCTCTATAGATCTTAATGCCTAAAATATAGGCAGCCTCGCCTAAGTCTTTCATTGAAAAACACTTTCCTAACCAAGTCTTTACACTCTGTAAGATAGGAATATCATTTCCAATGAGTAATATGTCATCCACATATAGCACTAGGAAGACTACTGCACTCCCACTAATTTTCTTGTAGACACAAGGTTCATCTTCATTTTTATGAATCCAAACTTTTTGACTGCTTCATCAAATCGAAGATTCCAACTCCGAGATGCCTGCTTCAATCCATAAATGGATCTTTGAAGCTTGCAAACCTTTGTAGAATCCTTGGGATGAACAAAACCCTCTGGTTGTGTCATATACACATCCTCAAGCAGGTTTCCATTAAGAAAGCGTTTTGACATCCATTTGCCAGATCTCGTAATCATAGTACAGCAATGGCAATAAGAATCCTGATGGATTTAAGCATAGCAACTGGTGAAAAAGTTTCATCATAGTCTATACCATGTGTTTGCTTGAAACCTTTCGCCACTAGTCGTGCTTTAAAGGTCTGCACATTACCATCCATATCGGTTTTCTTCTTGAAAACCCATTTGCACCCAATGGTCTTTATACCTTCATGGATCAATCAAAGTCCATACTTGATTGTCATCCATGGATTGTATTTCAGATTTCATGGCTTCCAGCCATTTCTCAGAATCTGGTCCCATCATGGCTTCCTGGTAGGTAGTGGGCTCATTATGATCCATGAGCAACACATCACGACTATCTGTAATGAGAAATCCATATCTCTCAGGTTGATGTCGTACCCTATCAGACCTGCGTGGGCCTTGTTTACTTGTGGAGGGTCAACAGGTAACTGTGTGACTTGTTGACTTTCTATTGGGTATTACACTATTTTGTGGATCTTGGACTTCTTCAAGATGTACTTTACTCCCACTGGTTCTTCCATAGATAAACTCTTTCTCTAAGAAGATGCCATTCAGCGACAAACACTTTGTTTTCGAGGGATTATAAAAGTAGTACCCTTTGGTTTCTTTTGGGTACCCCACAAAAACATTTATCTGATTTAGGTCCTAATTTGTCTGAGGCTAGACGTCTCACATAAGCCTCACAACCCCAAATCTTGAGGAAAGACAGACTAGGCCTTTTTTCGGTCCATATCTCATATGGTGTCTTTTCTACCGCCTTAGAAGGAACACATTTAACGTGAATGCAGCTGTCTCTAGGGCATAGCCCAAAAGGATGGAGGAAGATCTGTTTGACTCATCATAGATCGAACCATATCTAATAAGGTTCTATTTCTCCTTTCTGATACACCATTCCACTGTGGTGTTCCAGGTGGAGTTAATTGTGAAATTATTCCACAATTTCTGAGATGGTCATTAAATTCTTGGCTTAGATATTCCACCTCGATCTGATCGAAGCATTTTAATAGTTTTGCCAAGTGATTTTGTACTTCATTCTGAAAAGTTTTAAACATTTCAAACGATTCAGATTTATGCCTCATCAAAAAGACATATCCATATCTACTGAAATCATCAGTAAATGTGATGAAGTATTGATAACCTCCTCTAGAAGCAATGCTTAATGGGCCACATACATCAGTATGTATTAGGCCCAATAAATCCGTTGCCCTTTCACTGTGCCCAGTGAAGGGATCTTTGGCCATCTTGCCTAATAAACAGGACTTGCATATCTCATATGATTCAAAATCAAATGAATTCAAGAATCCATCCTTATAGAGCTTCGATATGCGTTTCTCATTTATGTGACCAAGATGACAATGCCATAGGTAGGTCATATTTAAATCATCAGATTTAAGTTTCTTAGTATTTATGTTATAGATAGATACATTATCAAGTTTCAGATTTAGAACATAAAGACCATCATGTAAATCAAGATTTGCATAAAACATGCCTTTATTATAAATAGAGCATTTATTATTTTTAATAATAAGCAAAAATCCTTCAATATCTAAACATGAAACATAAATAATATTCTTACTCAAAGTAGGAACATAGTAGCAATTGTTCAACATTAACAAGAGCCCACTAGGCAAAGTCAACTCATAACTTCCAATAGCTAGGGCAGCAACCCTTACTCCATTACCCACTCATAAGTCAACCTCGCCCTTCTTCAGATCTCTACTCTTACTAAGACCCTGCACATTTGTATAAATGTGAGATCCACATCCGGTATCTAATACCCAAGAAGTAGAGACAGATAAATTTATTTCTATAACATAAATACCTGAAGCAGTAGTCTAACTACTCTTCTTCCTTTTCAGATCTTCTAGATAGAGTTTACAGTTCTTTTTCCAGTAACCTAGTTCATTGCAGTGAAAGCAAACTCCTTCCTTAGGAGGTTTAGCCTTTGGTTTAGGCTTGGGCTTAGGCTTTGAACCTTTCGCAGCCTTAGCATTTCCTTTACCCATCCTTTTCATGCCCTTCCTGTCACGCCCGAAAGGATACCTTAAATGTGGCAGTCCGCCGTACATAATATTAAAGCCTAGGAATGACCGCCTTAGTCATGCGAATGCTTCCATACTATGTACAAGGCGTCTAACACATGGAGGAGACACATCGAAGTAATACATTTTAAATTGGTACAACTTGAGTAACAATGTAAAAGAAATACACTTCACTATACTTCAAATTACAATTCATCAAAAGATTTCACTACATAAAACTATTACAAAGCAAATTATAAAACCTAGCTAATAACTTCAAGTATTCATACTTCCCACCGGAATCCCAAAGTCATTCTCGACTCCAACCATCTCGGTCCCCACTTCGCATTCTTGAGATAACCTATTCATTCAAACATCTATTGGGGTATAAGCTACACTAGCTTAGTGAGAATTCCCTTAATTATGTATCATAACAAGTAAATTATAAATCAACCATATGCTATGCATGAACAAACACATGAGCAGATAATTATGTGTGGGTATCCAGAACCCACACACGGAACTGATTTATGCCCTTCGTATCTTGGGTTAAGGATGGTATTGAAAGTCTACACGACTGCTGCTAGTCCCCGAGCCCTTGGCTCATAGCACTCGACTCGGCTAGGCTCACCTATGAAATGCATCTCCGATGCGCCTTAGTTCCCTATGAATGAGCTTTGGCATCGGATCTCATTATCCAAATGAGTCCTCGAACCATACCGATTTACCTGAATAGGAGTAGCACTACCAAATGCAACATATCTGATGTGATGCATGACCAATTTAATTTTTTCTTAGTTCAAAATATTTATATATTCTTTAAAGTGATCAACCAATATCATAAACATAATAGAAGTAATATGAACGGTGCAATTATCCAATCGAATCATGGTTTCGATATGCTTTAGTATTCTTTAGCATACATACATCAAAGTCTCATCATCTATCCCATCCCCATTCATATGGATTTTTATCTTGTTCTTATAATTCTAATGCAACTAGCTATAAGCACAAACAAGGTAACAAAATAAGAGGAAAACTCACTCGGCCATTGAATCACCGGTCTTTTAGTAAAAGTAATCCGGTGATGGGGAATCATTGATTTCGGGGTCACCTAAAAAGGAGGAAATACCATAATAAGTATTTCATCACTTAACTAATCCAAACTATCTTATACAAACTATCAAATTCGTAATTCTGGTCCTAAGTAGGAATTCCAACTTAAAACGGCCATAACTTGGTCGTTTTAACTCGAAATTTAGCAAATTATATATCAATCTCTATCTACTTTGAAAGATCAATCTAATTCTAATATCATATTTAAGTTTTGAAAACTTTAAAGCTTTGAAAAGATCAGATCAGATCAGAACAGTAGCGAAAACCGATTTAGAAAATTAATTTTGTGAAAGTTCATGAAGTTCTACTATCCAAAGCAAGTATACTAGCAATATGAACAAATTATTATCATAAATGATATGTCATGAGATATATATATACATGTTCTTGATGATATTTAATAAAAGAAATTTTTAGAAAACTTTTTCTTTGTAAGACTTTATAAAAAATCAACTTAGATAGGCTAGTTTTGTAATCTTGACAATCCTCACTTGATAAAATTTATTTATTCTTGTTAAAATTAAGCCTTCACTATATATATTCCCTAAGGCCTTTGTTTTTCAATAAAAATTCTCATTTTACACTTTGTAAACATGTTTTTAAAATTGGTTCATCCCAAAATCCGAATTTTTGTAAAACTTGTTTTTATGGTGATTCCTTTAAATAAAAAATCATTTGATAATTAGAAAATTAAGGCTCAACCATACCTAGCCACTAAAGACTTCATTTCCTTAATAAAACTTTCATTTTGAGTTTGAAAAATAGGGGTTTTCATACCATTACTCCATTATTACGAATTTTTTAAAATTATAAACAACTCAAATTTTCGTACTTCATTTCCACTCCTTGTTCTACATATTTTTCTTAGCAAATCCCAACTTAATTTATAAAAATTATTACTTGATGATACCTATGATCTAAACTCTTCATTTTTCATATAAAACACAAGTTTTGGAGTTGATAAATGGGTTTTCAAAATTGGTCTTGATTGAGATCCAAATTTACAAAATTTATTTTTGGACATATCTTTTGATAAAATCTATCTAAACTTATGAAAATGCATCCTTTACATATCCTATCTTAAGAGCCTTCCATTTCTTGAATAAAATCTTCATTTTTGAGTTGTAAAACATGTTTTTAAACTATGCCTTGGCCAAAATCCGAAAATGAGATTTTTATTTTGAAAATAACTTTTGAAAATCATCTTTAATTCTTGCAAAAAGAAGTCTTGATGATATACATCTAATAAACCTTCATTTGTCCAACTAAAACTTCCATTTTGAGACTTGGAAGAGGGTTTTTAAATATGGGTTTTGCAAAGATACGAATTTCACTATTTTTATTTAAGTTCAAATCTAAGATCTACACATAATATGAACATAAATATAAAAGAAATCCATGGTAGTAAGCTAGAAACTCATAGATCTAAACATAAACATGATCAAAGCTACGTAAAAGCTAGATCTACAAAATATAACTACTTCTAGCAAGAAAATAATAATAATACAAGAGAATAATCATGGAGAAGAGGAGTTTTTCATTTTGACATCATCATCCTTAGCTTTTAAGCTTATGGAAGGTCATTTGATGTATGAAATCTCACTATACTTTACCTATATCGTCTATGGAAGCTTTGGACAAGAGTTTTATCCAAGAATCTTGAAGAAATATGTGTGAGAGCTCAAAGAAGGAATGGGGGCAGCAAGGCTTTCTTGTGAGAACAAGAGAAAATGAAGAAAGAAAGAGAGGAAGAAGAGAGGAAAAGTGTAAAGAATGACAAAGGGTTAAAGGTACAAATGAAAGAGAGAGATTGAATGAGTTAAAGACTCATTAAATGAAGTAAAAAAAAAAAAAAGGGCATCCAAAGATATCCCATAGCTAGCGTGAAAGTGAAAGAGAGAGGGAAGGGAAGTTGGTTGGTTTTTGAGTTGAAATTGAAATGTGTAATTAATGTGTAAGTGTAACTTCTTGAAGAAAGATTTACAATAGGTTTATTTAATTAAATTGGGGGCCTTTCAAGGGACAAAAGGCAGCAAAAAGAAGTCAAAATCCACCATGAAGTGATATAATGAAGTGTAGAAAGATTGAAGTGAAAAAGAAGTGATGTGTGAAAGGTGTACTTGAAGGTATGAGTTGTAAGAGTACTTTCTTAGTAAAATAAAATAAAAATAAGAAAAATATAGAAAATGTATTCCAAATATTTGTAGCAGATTTTTCACAATTAAAATAAGATAATTAATTAATTTATTTTAGTGAATTATCAAATAAGTTACCGGTATGATCAAAATACGCGAATATGAGCCATAAATGATTTTTTCATAACCCGAAAAATTCAAAAAAAATATTTTTTAAATATTTTTAAATTATTAATCTAATTTATTTTATTTTTAGTATCGGGTCTTAAACAGAAACTGATCCCATAAAAACTCGAAATGTACTAAATTTTAGAAAAACAGAATTTTCTATAATATATAAAATATTTATCTAAAAATATAAGGATTTATAAGAATAATAAAATTGTATAATGAATAATAGTGAATAGTGCAAAAGACTAATTAATTATTGGTAGTAATGCAATACGAATAAAATTGCGAAATTAGATAATTCTAGTTATCGAAAAATTATAAAACTGATATTTTAGAAATCCTTATAAAAATACAAGTCTAACAGTATTAATGGTAAGTTTTGATATCTCAAGCCCTAGGACACGCTTTTCGAAGTCTGTATCCGAACGGGTACGAAATAAATAAAAAATTTACCAATCTGACATTTTTAAGTGACCTTTTATTATTACAAGCTACACTACATACTTGAACCACACCTCGGCCTCTAGGGCTAAGAGTGCGGGGTTACCAGACTTAGACTACTGTATTCCACTTAGGCTTTCGGGTGATTTTCCAGTTTAAATCTTTGCCAATTTGAAAACTGATGTTTTATGTTTATATAATATTTTTTAATTTGAGAAATTTATTTTTGTAAGTATTTAATATCTCTCAACGTTTTTGGAATCCTTGAATTGAGTTTTATTTCCGAAGGTTTATCGTTATTTACTTTTTAATAATTTGTTTTTGAATTCTATATTACCCGATTTTACAATTCACAGTTAAGTATGGAATTTGTCGTACGTAGTGGTTTTGAATTTGGAGACCGTTGAGTTCTTATTTTATTTTCAAGGAATCTCATTTTCTTAAGATTAAGAAATTTCTAGATTTGTTCGTGATTTATAATTAGTTGAAGTTCGGTTTTAATTTGGAGTCATTTTTAAAGTTTATTTTCGATGTTTATTTTGGAATTATTTACTGGAATTTTTCGGGGCTTACACTTTCCTTTCTGAACCATTAAGATATTGATGGGCTTCTTCTTTTTGATACTAACCTCAGCAGTCTTAAGCATTGAATGCAATTCAGAGATTGATTTGTCCATATTATTCATCGTGTAGTTCATGATGAACTAGTCATAACTATCTGGCAGCGAATTAAGGATCAAATCAGTAGCAAATTCTTGACTTATTGGAAACCCCGGCCTATCAAGATGATCAATATATCCTTTCATCTTTAGGACATGGGCACTTACTGAACCTCCTTCAACCATCTTACAATAATGTAAGGCCTGGATAGTCTCATACCTTTCCTGCTTAGCTTGTTGCTAGAACATTTCCTTGAGATGGAAGATCATCTCATGAGCCTCAATGTTTTCCAGACCCTTTTGAAGTTCTGGACTCATGGTAGCAAGCATTAGGCATCCTACTTCCAAAGAGTCATCAGAATGCTTCTTATAAGCATCCTTTTGAGCTATTGGAGCATTAGCTAGAGGTTCCTCAGGAATAGGCTCATCAAGGACATAAAGTTTCTTTTCATTCTTAAGAACAATTCTCAAGTTCCTGAACCAATCTAGAAAATTGGTCCCAATTAATTTGTCCTTCTCAAGGACTGATCGTAAAGATAAGTGTAAAGTGTTGTTTGCAGCCATTGATCTATAGTTAAATATGCAAAGTTAATTTTAATATAATATATATATATGTATATTTGAGGCATCAAATAATAACTCCCACTAAATCAATAACCCTCATCATTTAAGTAACTATACTTAATTATTGCATTTTAGTGGGCTAAGAACCATATTTCACTTAATTCTAAGTCGGCTTGGCATGACACTTAAACTTAAGTTATTTAGGCAGGGAACTTTTTCCCAGTTACATCACATGTAACTCTTAGATTGTTTATGGGATTTTTGACATCATCTGTCCTGGTATGTTTGAATTCCATCTAATGCCTTAGGCCCAAAACCATTTTGATAAATAAGTCTAACCATGTTAAACTCATGAGTAGCACCATTACCCATCCTGCTTTAGTAAGATAACCTAATGCATTCTACTTTGGCAAACCCACATTGTGGTGATCAAAGTCTTGACAGGTGTTTTGACATGGATTGCATTAAATTTAAAATTATTGAGGGATTTTAATTAGTTATTCTATTTTGTATCATCATGTATAATGGATATTCAAGCATACATGGTAGAAATTTATTATCACATACATATACATACATCATCTCATTATATCAAATTTATAAAATAAAGAAAAGTGTCATGGCATGGCCCCTATATATATATTGATTTTCATAAGCCATATGAAAATCAATGTCCAATCCTAAGGTGAGAACCATCTTCATATTGAGCTGCAAATTTTCTTGTATCTCTTTATGATCCTTATTTCTCCCTCACCATGGATTAGGGAGGGGCTTCATGACATTTCCTTGTCTTCATTACAATAATGAATAGATACAAAAATCCAATTTCTATGAGTAGAAAAGATATATTACAATAAAATAAACGATACGCAGGCCATATTTAAAATTACAACCCATAAAAACCAAAAGAATAAAACCTGCCAATCACACGAGTCTTAGGGCCATGCTATGTACTGTACATATAACATCAGCACATATGATAGTCATTCATACAATTTTAAAATACTTAAAAGGACGATTTTTATATTACTATCTTTATTTAGTGCTTATGGAATTAAGCTATGCATCTTATAGGGGTCAAGGGGATAAAGTCCCCTTGCGACGGTCCCGCTAGCCGCTTAGTGGGCAGGGGTCAAGGGGACAGCGTCCCCTCTGGGGTTTGAGGGGCAACGCCCCTGAAACCTAGATGAAATTGAAAAATTTGGGTTAGAAGATCCTTTGAAAAATATAAGTCCTTGTTAATTCGTAAAACAAAAATCCATCAAATCTGGGTTTTAAAATTCATTAAAAAATCAAATCTTTCAATTTGGATTTCGAAACATTGCAAAATAAAATATTCGATTCTTAAAACCAGATTTACAGCAATAAGAAAAACATGACTTTAATTATTGAACTGCAAAAGTTTCATTCGATTTCAAAAAAAAAATAATAATACAATTCACAATTGTAATTCGTGTCATACATGATTGAAATTTGCTGATCTGTTCAACGATTGAACAATATACGTCCGATCCTTGAATAACGAATTTTGAAACATGTTTAATCACATCAAACATATTAAACTTGATTGATTCAAAATCTATCAGATCCTTTTAACCCATTGTAAAATGCCAAAAACACACATATAGATATATCAACATATATATATATATAAATATATATATATATATTCGATGTTAACCTAATCCAATTATATCTGTTTTACCGCTCATGCACAATAACATATTCGATTTTCAAAATTTTGAATTTTATTATATCACGTACATAATCATATTCGTATTGATTCCATCATGCATAATAATGTATTAATATTGCAATTAACATGAATAGATACGAAAATCATAAAATCGAATTCTATGAATTTATTCGTTGTAACTTAGTCGAATCTAATTTCAACCACATATTAATAACAAAATAACACTACATCAAATGTAGATAGAAAAACGGATTCCAATTTAATTAAGAACATAGGTGGCTCTGATACCACTGTAGGGTTTCATTCGAAATTTTAAATCTTATTTGCAGCGGAAAAGTTAAAACCCTAAAGCCTGGATCCATGTGTTCTAATTAAATCGGATACAAAAAGATGATTCGAAATAATACCTTGCAATTTCGAATTTGTGAAAACTGATATCCATTCGGATCTACAAGGTACCATAATTTTGTAGCACCCTCTACTTCATCCACATGAACAAGCGCCTCCAAAAAGGAATCACCTTTGTGTGCCAACATAATCTAGAACGCTTCTAGATTATTTGAGAACAATCTTGTTTTATTGTGTTTCTCTTTTAGGGTTACAGAATTTCTCTACCGTCTAATGTGACAGTAAAAGTCTTAATCCTAATGAGACACTATCGCACCTATTTATATTATGTTAGCATTTTGCACTGACAATAATGCCTCTAATCTTATTAGGGTTGGTAGTGATAGTAAATTATTATTCATAATAATAATTTATTTATTTTTCCCATTGGATTTTAAAATTAAATCACTAACTAGTGATTAGCCTCAAGTACATGAAATAACAATACTTAGTAATTGGCCTAGGGCACAATCACTAACATTTTGATCGGTATAAAATGGGCTACTTTAGTCAGTCTATCGATAATCACCCATACTGAATCAAAGTTTCCCTTGGTCCTGGGTAGAGCCGTGACAAAATCCGTATTGATGTGTTCCCACTTCCATTAGGGTATAGGCAAAGGTTTCAATTTACCGCCTGGTCTTCTATGTTCTATATTAATCATCTGGCAAGTGTGACACTTGGACACATATTCAATGATCTCCTTTTTCATATTATTCTACCAGTATAACTTCTTTAAATCCTGATACATTTTATTACCTCCAGGATGGATGGAATAATTAAAGTATGTGCTTCCTTTAACAACTCTCTTTTAAGTTTTCCTTGTTCAGGCACACACAGTCTCCCCTTATATGTCATGATACACTCTTCATCAACATAAAATTCTAGGGCTCTGACAATTTTCGATCTTCGCTTAATATCTAGTATACTCGGATCATCCACTTGACCTGATTTAATTCTATCAACCAAAGTAGGTTGTATCTGTAACCTTGCCAATTTGGCTCCCAATTTCCTGGTCACTATTTCCAAGTCAAAAGTCCTCATGTCATCCAACAAACGTCGCTCAGAGGTGATTAAGGTAACTAAATTCTCGTTCCTTTTCCTGCTCAAAGCATCAGCTACCACATTTGCCTTTCCGAGGTGGTATTGAATATTTGTATCGTAGTCCTTTATTAATTATACCCACCTCCTTTGTCTCATATTTAGGTCTCTCTGGGTGAATATGTACTTCAAACTCTTGTGATCCGTGAATATCTTGCATTTCTCCCCATACGAATAGTGTCTCTGTAGCTTTAAAATTGTAGGTCTTTGTACTTTAAGTTTATATACAAATTTATCTCCATCTGAACTAAAACCCATAACTAGATTTTTACAGTTGATGATAGCCTAGTGTTTCATCAACCAGTCTACTCTCAGGATTACATCGAAATCGATCATGTCCATCACCATAAGATCTGCAGGTAAAAGCCTACCTTCTATTTCTATGTTCACATTCCTACAAATTCTATTCAACAAAGATCCACTCCCTAAAGGAATATTTATGATAAGGCATCTAAACATGAACTCAATATTTACTCCACATACAGATGTAAACAACTTAGATATACCAAAAAAGCTCGCACCAGTATCAAATAACACATATGTACTATTTTCGAAGATAGTCAGCATACCTGCTATGGTGTCACCACTGGAGGTGTCTCTATGCTGTAAAGCATAAATCTTGGCAGGTGCTCTCTGTCCTTGTCCCTGTTGTCTATTCATTGGTGCTCTAGACACTATCTACCTTCCTAACTCCTTGCAATCCACCGCCTTATGTCCCTTTTGTCCACACTTAAAATAGAATATAGGTAAACCAATAGCTCTCTCAATACAGAATCTCTGGCTATGCCCAACTTTCTACAAGTAAAGCATGCATTCTTCGGCCACTTGCAGTCCTTTACATCATGGGGTCCCTGGCACCTAAGGCATTTCTTCTCAAAACTTGGAAAGATCTCACTGGTTGGGTGACGGGTCTTTTCCCCCTATCTTGGGTGATAACAGTAGTAGCTGGCCTCTTACACAGGTAGACTTGGTTTCTTAGTTCATTCCTTCCCTTGATCTTGTTCAACCCTTGCTCAATCAGCTTGGCTTTGTTAACTACAGTAGAGTGGTTGTTTAAGTCCATCAGATTGACCTGATACTGAATTTCAGGCTCTAGAGCCATGATAAATCTACTTACTTTGGCCTCTTCACTATCCTTTAGGGGGTCTGGCAAAAACCTCATCAATTGGTGCAGCTCTGCTTTATACTCTTTTGCAGTTATCTTACCTTGCTGTAAGGTGTAGTATTCTTGGAGCACCTTTTATTTCACACGATTGGGAAAGAACTCTCTATAAAATGCTTATTTAAACATCTCCCATGTGATTGCTCCTGCCATGTGTCTTTTAGTGCTCAATCACTAGTTGTTTGCTCTTCCGATAAGCAGGTAGGAGGCATATTCCATCTTTTTGTTATCTGGTATGTCCAAGGCAGCAAACGTCTTCTCCACTTCCTCTATCCATAACTAAGCCTCCAATGGCTTCCCAGGCTGGGGCTCAAATTTGTAGACTAAGTGTACAAACTTATTCAGGCTTAAAACATCAACATGCTAGCTCTATTGCCCCTATTACCATTCAACCTCTGTGTCTCTTGTCTCCAGGCATCAGCATTAGCTTGAATTACTTGCATGTCATTCCTTATGTTTTGCTGTTGTTAAGTGACTACTCCCAGAAGAGTATTGACAGCTTGCATTAACCAGATAGTATCTACTGGCACCTGTTGTTCTATAGGTGGAACCGATGTTGGTGGGGTTAATCCTCTGGCATAGGATTCAGAGGTGGTTAGTTTTCTAGTGATTGTTCCCCCTAACTAATCTTGGAGGAACCAGCATCAGGGGCTCTTCTTCGTGGAGGCATTCTATCATAAACAAACACACTACATAAGATAAAAGAGTAAATCCAACTTAAAGATTTAAACTCTAAAGATATAACTAATTGTAAAACAAGACTAAGCTAGGTACACAACACCTATTATTGCTACCCAACTCATCAATGCTCGTTGTCTTAAGGAGTTCATAACCTATATCTATCAAGATCAAAACCTATTGCTTTGATACCACCTAAGTTGTAACGCCCTAACCTAAAGATGTTATTAACCCACCATGTGTCCTTTCTAGAATAGACACGTTAAGGTTACATATTTCTAAAACCACAAACATGTATATCCAATATCACCTAAATCTTACATATAGGGTAACTTTTAAAACTTTTCATATCAAATTAAATGTCCTCATCTCATCAATAAGCATAACTAAATATCCAATCTAAAACATAATAAAGAAATCCTTACATATAAAAGTCCTCGAAAGAAAAATAACTAACTCATAATATGTTTCTTCTCTTCAAATTACTAATAACTAATTTCAATTGTCAACAATATGGTTATAACCGCTATCGCTCTCCCTATCATTGACAAATACGTTATAGCCCATCAAGTCATACATTATAGAATCTTCAGCTATACCTATAAAAATAAAGGATTGAGTGAAAAATGCCCAGTATGCCAAACCGAAAGCACATGCACATGATCATAAAAATCACAATAGCACATACAACGTATATTCTAATGCAACAAGAACAAATTAATTATCTTTTCATTAGCCTACAATCAACACAGTTTATGAATATTTGCAACTAATCCTAAACCCGGAGTAACTCATGACCCCGATGAAAACCATAGTATAAAATAATATATATATATATATATAGTTGCGTTCCATAATTAAGCTGGTAAGGGCTCCTAATCTACCGGAATCATCTCCAAGTGTAACTTCACTCGGGACAATGACACACAATGATCATCAGGTTGCCAACGTTAGTATCATCCTCCACCATGGTTTCTCTCTACCATGAGTTCTATACTAACCGTAACCATTCACAACCAATACTCGATTCAATTAAATTCTAATATCATTAAGTCAGTTTAACAACTAATCCTACAAGCACAAACAAACAAACATGTTAAAGTCGTACCTAGATTTGCTTTCAATCCCATAAACTTTTAATTGAAAAGGAACCTTAATCTTGCAATACTCGTGTTTAACAATATATATATTGCAATCAATTCCAATTGTAATAACAATATCAGATCGTAACCTTAATTCCTTAAACTTAATCAAAGATCAACATACCTGTTTATCTCATTTGCACTTCACAGAAACCCTTTTCACAATTTCTCCAGAGTTCTTAATGATCTCCAAAATTCTCTTCACAACACATACATATATATACAATCCTCTATGAGCAAAATGACTATGAGAGTTCATAACTTTATATCCACAAAGATAGAATAGGTTCATACTTACCTAGAACTCGTAGATCTTGCTTACAATAAAAACCTACTTCGTTCAATAATCTATTAATCTCAGAAACTACGAGACTTTGATAGAGATATTACCTTTACTTTGATTTGAAACCAAAACTCTCAAAATCCGCTTTAGGGTTTTCTCCAATAAATTCCCGAATCTCCTTCAATCGTATGCAAAACTAGAATTAGATTTATCTATCTAAGGAAAGGAATTGAAAAAGACCAAGATTAGACACACATACCTTTAGTTTGGCTGAGGAAGAAGTCTGGGGAAATCGAAGGTCTAAGGGTCTATTTATAGAGGAACTCGACTTAGGAAAAATGCCACCGTAGGCCGGTCAATACGCCGGCGGCCTACCATGATATGCAGATGACCTTCCTTGCTACGTCGACGGCCATCCTGCCAGCGTAAGTCGGTCTTCATCCCTCTTCGATGGCTCTCCAACGCTGGTGTCTTATACAAATAGGTTGGTGGCCTTTGATTAAGGCCGGCGCTCAAATGCCAGCTTAGGCTAATATCACTCGGTTCCTCGAATACGACTTCCTCGTCTTCAATTCTATCTATTCAAGGACAAAAATACCCTTATAAACAAAACTTTATTATGAATATGCCATTCATTATAAACTAATTATCTGTATCTTACACGATTGATAAGTCAAAGGATTGAACGCTACGAGAAACTCTCGATAAGTTCATAAATAAGTTCTTTCTAGAACTCAAAAAAAAGAAACTCTCATATTTTCATTATCAAAGATATATGTATATGTTCTATTGAGTGTTTACTAGCCTTTATATATAGGCTATTACAAGGCAGTTACATAATCATAACTGAAAATATAATTGTGGCAGTTACATAACTGATAACGTAACTAGAAAACATAATTGTGGGTAGTTACATAATTGACAATGGAACTGAAAAACATAATTATAATTAATCCTACATCAATAAAAATAAAGAAATTAAAAAAGCCACAAAAGAAATTCCAAAAGTCATCAAATTATAATGGAGGCCGGCATATTAATCAATGAAGGTTGGCGGTGTACTATGCAGCAGCTCCACAACTTCAATCTTTCGAGTGCGTAACTATTTTGTAAACATCCTTGGTTCGCTTGATTCGAGTTTTCAGCGTTGAAACTCCAGCTATTGAATCTCTAATCCCTTGAAGCAAAGCTTTGGGCTTGATCTTGGTCGGATTTAATTTGATGCTTCTTGGATCACATCATTCCCTCCTTCTTTGAAAAGATTCATCATCGAATCTTCGTTCTTAGACTCTTCTAAATTGCAAGAAAGGAAATCAGATTAAGGCTCTATTTCATCTTGATTTTCTTGAGGACACATTTCTTTGAGTTCCTGTAGTGATAAATCAATTTCACTAGGAAAAGGAAAATCATTAATTGATAAGGAAGTATCACTCTCCAGTATTTCACATTTTTTTCCTTAGTGTTCACCAAAGTATTTTCATCACTCTTTTCCTCTCTCACACTCCTCTCATTTTTTTCATCTTTCTTAATCTTTTCTTCACTCTTTTGTTTTTATAGAGCAATCTTTTCTTCTTCTATTTTCTTGAATTACCTTGCAATCCTCATCTAACCTTCAATAGCTTCCCGTGGATCAAGAGGTACTAAAATCACTCGCTTTTGGTTGAAAACCAAAGAATAGCAATCTTTGCATCCATCATACTTAGCTTTCCTTTTAGACTTATATGGTCGCCTCAACAAAATATGACTAGATTGTATTGGAATTACATTCAAACCTAATTTTTCCACCAACAAGGTACTAGCAATATTTATAAAACTTCAACTGCCAATATCCAAGTTGCAGACCTTGTCATTTACCAAACATCTTGTATGAAAGATAGGTTTATCATCATCCACTTGTATTTGACTCATTTTTTTTCAAATCAAACCCTATATCTAAAAATCACAACTTTCACTAAAGAACCTTAAAAGACATTTTTTTCCTTTTTTTTGCACAAATTTTCCTCTTTTTTTTTTTTCTAATCACAAAGACACCAAAAACTAAAATCATAACAACAGACAATCAACCAAATATGATAACTCCTCCCAAAACCCGCAATGAAAACTAATAAAAGATATGAATGATTCGAGTTACCTCTAATCAAACTGGGATATAGATTCTTAGAAATCCTGCGCTTTGATACCAAATGATGCGAAACAAGAATCATAAGTATATGAAACCTAAGACCCAATGATCGACAATGGAATTTGAACCCAAGGGCTGTCTAAGAATTCTAGTGTAAATCGCGACCCGCTGCTTATAACGAAGTAGGAACCTTGGTATAGTCGAAGACGCCATAATTGATGATGGCAAACCAATTGATAAGTCGTGGGTTGCACGCCACGGAGAACTCCTAATAAGTTCAATACAAGTTCATCAAAGAACTCAAGAGAGAAAACTCTCAATTTCATTCATAGAAATGATCCCATAATCTAATGATTACATTGAGTGTCTGCTAGCCTTTATGTATAAGCTATTACAAGGCAGTTACATAATCATAACTAAAAAATAGAATTGTGGCAATTATATAACTGACAACGTAATTGAAAAACATAATTGTGGTAGTTACATAACTGACAACATAACTGAAAAACATAATTATAATTAATCCTACATCAATAAAAATAAAGAAATTTGAAAAGCTACAAAAAATTTTCCAAAAGTCATCAAATTATAATGGAGACCGGCAGATTAATCAATGAAGGCCGGCGGTGTATTGTTCAATAGCTCCACAACTTCAATCTTTCGAGTCCCAAACTATTTTGCAAACATCCTTGGTTTGCTTGATTGGAGTTTTCAGCATTGAAACTCCAGCTATTGAATCTTTAATCCCTTGAAGCAAAGCTTTGAACTTAATCTTGGTCAAATTTAAATTTGATGCTTCTAGGATCACATCAACATCAATGTTGAATTAAATCAAAAAACCTGGTCTCTTCACTCACTAAGTTAAATTGCCAAAATTGCCTTTTTCTCCTCTGGGGCGAAGTTTGTCACTAATGATGAAGAAATTGTAATGGCGATAAAAAATAAGGGCAAGGCCCAAGGTCATTACTTTTTTTTTTTAAGAGAAGGGAGCCTATATATTTCCCGAGCTTACTTCAAGGAGAAAGGGCTCGATGCCAATCTCAAATGTGGGCACATCCTAAGGTCATTACTTTTTTCTAAGAGAAAGGACCTTGTTGTATTTCCCGAGCTTACTTCACTAACATGCCGTGGAATGGAAGCATCCTCTTAAGCATACTTAGCATTGAGTTGATTCTAAATTTTGTGTAATATTCTTGACTTATTTTTTTCCTTTGATCCATTGCAAGTTGTGACAAGTTTCAAGAGGCATGCACACATTCTTAAAAAGATTTAATAGGCGAAGCTTGGGAAGAGTTGGTTCGATAAGCAAGCATTGCCAATTGTGCAGATTCATGCATGGACCAAGTCTAAATCTATTGTAATTGGTGAAGGGAGAAGTCCTAAAAGAGGAAGGAAAAAACATAAGCTAATTGAAGAGGCGCGTCCTATTCCTTTAGTAGTAGTAGTGAAATCCTGGAACAAATAATGGTTCTCAAGCCAACTATGGTTCGACTTGGTAGTTCAAGTAAACATTGTTAGGACAATGACCTAATTGATCTAGAGTTGCTTGCTCAGGAGGAGGAGCCATAAACACATATGGCTTATGTCCTATTAAGGACTAGTAGATCAGGTGGTCAACCATGACAAAGAGAGAAAAAGGCCTTTGTTATTAAACTTGCTAATTGATGAGAATGATATCTTTCAATTCGCTATTCGAGTTAGTACTAACTCATTATGATTGTAATTTCTTCATTTTACTCAACTAATCCTATTCTTGCTTGTAGCAAGTAGAGAGATGGTTGCAATAAGTGGGGTCGAGGGACTCCACATTGGAGAACGAATTGGTAGAGGAGAGGACCAAGTATGTCAAGCATATCATAATGTCCCCTGATCGGTCTTACTTATTTGCTTTGTCGTAAGTATGACAAGCCCCTTGAGAAGTGTAGTGATCTGAATGGGATGTGTATATAAAATTTCAGATACTATCAGCAAGTGTACTGGGTCTTGATCAAGTAATATAGAATGAGTAGAGTATCGTTCCCACAGAGACTAAATTAACTACTATATTGATATTAGTTTATACTAATATTTAGGCAATCAAAGTGTATCAATTAACTAACTAAATTATATCTACTATGAATGTAATGAGATATGAATGCAATGAGATTGTGAGAAGGATATAAGATGAATGTGGGAAGGAACAGAATCCATCCTAATCTTTACTAATCATGCTGAATTTATATTATATGAATATTTAGGATTATGAATATTTGTAAGAAATTGTAAAGACCTAAAACTATCAAGTTTTAGTGAACCATAAAATAATCTATTAGCTTCCGCTATACAAATCATCAATGGAATCTATTTTATAATCACAAATCTTCCAATTCTATGATTATCTAATATCCTAAATTAACTTCTCCTAATTCCTTAGTGAGAAATTAAAATAAAATATTGCATGAAATATATGAAACAGTTTCTAAATTAATATTAAACTTTATTGTTTCTACAATTGTTGTTTAATTTCAATTATGAATTCCTATGAATACTAATTTTTTTTTCCAAATTATCAGAATTCTTATCAATTCAATTTCAATCAGAAATAAAATAGATAATTAGGATTCAATCAAATATTCCATAATTCTAACAATCCTATAACATAAATTCAATAATCATTTTAGCAAAATTAGGATTTCATTACTTCTCATAAAGAAAGATTTAGCTACTCATGGATGTTGATTCAACAATCAAATAAGAATATGTAATTGATAACATTATGAACAAAAATTTCAGATAAATGAATTGCATAAGAAAGAGATTAGATATCACCAATTCAAATATCGCAATCTTCAATTACAATCCTTGAAAGCTCAAATTCTCTCACAAATCTCTATGAAAATGCTAGACTATTTGTATACTGAAGTGTACTATCTATTTGCTTTTGCTTGTTGATGATTGTTGGAGGGAGAACCCCTATTTATAGGAAAAATTTTATGCAAGGCATTAAATGAGAATTTGCAGTTTCCCTTCGTACGCCGGCAGTTATGGATCATATGCCGGCGGCTGATAGACGGCGTAAATCCATTTTCTTCTTTGCGCAGGCAGTGCACTGGCAGCTTTCAACTTAGGTTACAAGGGTAGGCCGCTTTTACGCCGACGGCTTAGATATAGATCTAGCCGACGTATATGATAAGAAATGAAAGGTTGGGCCGATTTATAACAAAAGCTGTCTCAAAGCCGGCGGCTTTGATACCGGCTTAGACACTCCAGCATATTTAGTCTCTTCAATTTCCTCTAAGTATGTGTTGTCTTCATGTCGCTTCAGATCTGTAACCTACGCTGCCTCAACGCCTGCGACTTAGTAGCCGGCGTAGGTCGTAACTCCTTTTGCGCTGGTGACTTTTCAACTCTGAGCTGCCGGCCTTTCGTGTAAGCTGACCTCTTCATCATATACATCGGCAGCTTTCAGGCGGCGTATAATTGGTTGAGTCAATATCTTGCAAAGCTGGTAGTGTAAGCAAGGGCCTTTGGTGAGTGCATCATGTAAGCCGTTTGAACGCCGGTGGCTTTCAAGTCTGAAATGCCGGCGTATCTTTAAATTTTTCAATTTTTTTTACTCCAAAGTTTCTTGTTTTGATTTCTTTGTCTAAATTAGACCTGAAACATGAATTTTAATCAAAACAAGTATCCATTCTAGCTCTTTTGAACATCAACAAGTTGTATAAAATATGATCTTATCATGTAGTTAACGTCATGCTAAACATATCGTAATCTAACAAATATTGAAGGTGATGGTTGAGACCATTAAATACCTATGAAAAGAGTAGTTGAATACCACTAACTAGCAATTAGTCAACAAGGCTTGAAAATATTAAAGTTTATACAATGATGTCAAATAGAGGATTGGTCTCATAGATTATTGAATAGCTCATATTTATATATATCCTGATCATATAATGAGAATATGTATTATATTAATTTATCTTATAATAATTTAAATAGTTGGATAAATAGTGGGATGGTTGGGACTGTAAAAGTTACTCTTCCCTAAATATGTGTGTGAATAGTAGATCTTGGTCTTTACCAGTTTACCGCATGCAGTTGTGTAAAAAGGTCTATTGCTCTCAAATCTTTTTTTGGCCGGTCTATTGCTCTCAAATCATACATGTTACTTATGAACATGCTATTCTCAGGGTGAAATAACAATATTGGACCAGTAACATGCGATCATGATGCATAAATACTTTATTTGGTTTATGTTTCATTCCTGTGAAATCACAATTCAATTGAACTTCCCATATATAATCTTGGCTAAATGTTATATTCGGTCTCCAAATTTACCAATTTGTGCAATTAAGTATCTAAAATTTAAAGATATTACTTTATTATCTACTAACTTTTCGTATTTATTTATAACACCTAGACGGGATAATTAATTATAAGAATGAAAAAAGTTTAGATAGTTTATTAAAAAATTTAATAAAATTGAGGTTATTTATTTATTTATTTATTTTTGCCATAAACAAAGTTTAGGTTGTTAAATTGCAAAAGTGGATAAAATTTAGAAAGTAAATCATCACTTTTAAAGTTTTGATAAATATTTGTAAAATTTGATAATTCAAGTACTAAATGCGACTCCACCTTATAATATTATAATAAACCAAATTTACACCGAACTTGTTTGCCCTAATAAAAGTTAGCTTGCCTCTGATACTAACTAAGTTGAAAATTTCGTATATAATCATATTATATAACTCCAATCGTGTAACTTTTTACAAAAAGGCAAAAAAAAAAAAAAGTCAAAGTTGCATCAAATTTTCCTACAATATTATGATCGCATGTTTCATTAGCTAAGGTATAGTATAACATGTAACCCTATGCAAACGAAAGGATAGCATGACAATAACCGCAGGGATAAATTTCATATTTGGTACTTGAAAATAAATCATCTAAAGGTTGAAAATGTCAATTTATTATTTATGAATATTTAGAGTTTATTAATAATACTTAGATAAGATAAAATTTAGATAGTAAATGATGCTTTTAAATTTTAAATAATTAATTATAAAAACTGGAAAGTTAACGTATCAAATAGTATGTTCATCCTTTGTCCAAAGAAAAAGAAAAAAACATTACATTCATCCTATGCAGAAAAGAAAGAGCTTCAGCACCATTGGAGAGGTTTAGCTATTACCTATTATATGCTATTAACTATTATAAAGTATTAATAAAATTTAGCAGACACAGGCAGTGCAAAGAAGGAGAATTAAATTCTTTCCCCCGCACCACCCTTTAAAAAAAAATGATTAATATTACTTTCTCAAAACAGGACAAGTACATATACATTTATGTCGCTTCTAACGATAACAGACATGTTTCCATTCTGCTAAACAAAGCTGTCAATTTGGCTTGTCAAACAAATTTTTCGATTCATTTTTTTTTTGTCCCCTTGAAATTCAAGTCGTGAAACATAAAGAACCCAAGTGTATATTATTAGCATATAATGCACTGCAGTTGCTGGAATTTACAAAACAGGAGGAACCATTTTAATCCAATCTGATCCGATCTTTTTTAGATGAACAGATGAGATGGATGGAGCCGAAGTAGGAGAATTTTAAAACGAAAACCTATTACAACTAACAAGGATGGGAATCTGATAAATACCAAATGTTCATACTGTTCAGTTTGCGTAATGGGATCTTTGTCTACTGATTCGAAAAATTTTAAAAATGCAGTTACGCTAAACTACATCATCTTTGCAAAATCATGCGTTTTAACCTAGATTCTAATATAGATTTGAAAAGGAAATAAAGCCATTTGCAAGTTCCTCAACTTCAGCTTGATTTAACTTGAATTCGAACACCCTGACTAGTTTATCAACTGTGCTAAATCGTGAGCTTAAGTTGATTTCGAGTCCAAACATCAATGTAATTGCAACTAACGCGATTATATATATGTATATATAATATTTATATATCTAGAACAAATGTGTTGAAATTAAGTTAATTGAGTTTGAGTTTCTACGTAGCACTTTAAATCAAACTTAAGCTCAAATTATAAGTTCATCAAGTTCAGGTTGAGTTTGAAATTATGAAATATTAACTTAAGTTGGAACTCATACTTGCTACTGTATCGTCCCAGTTCTATAACAGGCATACAGCAAGCCTATGGACCCCCATTCTGGGAAGCTGAAAATAACAGGCATACAAGCAAACATAAATATATAAAGCTTCACCGTCTGACCTTTCGTAACACAGTAAGCCCGTGGACAAAGAGAGTTGCATGAAAAATGAAAAGTTCCGAACACGGAGGTAAGAAAGCAGGAAAGGGCAAAAAAAAAAAAAAGAATGGTGGAAGCTATAAAAGATGAACCACAAACGTAACATCATGAACTAGCTACTTAACTCTATCGTCTGTTGTGCAAGGGATTTGGACCCGTAGGCACAACTCTTTTGTCTTCCAATGTGGCATTATTACTCTGGAGAACTGATTCGAAAGCTCCAGCTGGTCCTGCCATAGAAGCGTTTGAGCCCTCGGTGTCGATGGCACCCAAGAATTTTGCTCTTGTTGCAGCATCGGATCCAGCAACACGACAAATAATTAGCAGAAACATGATAAGCTGCATCCACGCGAATGCATTGGAAGAAGTTGTCGTTCTCATAAACTTACTAGCTTTCTCTTTAGCTTGTATATGTGCCAAGTTTATCTTTAAATGAGAGGAATGGAAAGAACATGTATATGTGTGCTGAGGGTACCGGAGGAGGATGGAAAAGGACCGCTGAGAGACAGATAGAAAAACAAAAGGAATGCAGTGATAGCTATATAGAATATTATGTGGGAACATATAAGAGAGGATAGTGACTTTTCTTTTGTTGCTACGTTGTATTCTGTTGGCACTGGAATAATAAATGGGAAAAATTTTAGCTGTGTGGATGGCCTCACATATAATCAGTCACCAGAAGAGAAGAGACCCTGACGATGATTAAGTGGTCTACACAAATGCTTATTAATTAGCTATGGACAACCCCAGGTTAGAATTTAAAATGGCATGCGTATTTCTTTTATTTTTTATATAACACCGGCACTCCAAATCACATATGAACTCCACCCAGTTTGGTTGGTTGGTGTATCAATGGTATACCGTCATTTTGGTTTAAGATTATTCGTTAAAAAATAGATATAGATGAAAAGTAGATATTTTTACTTATACACTAATCAAACAGACAACATACAAGTCATATACAGATACAAAAATTTATATAAAAATGAAAATCATATGATCGAAGCAGGCCTAATCTTGATGGTTATGGTACAATTACATATGTGGTAAAATATTGGTCAGAACATGTCAATGGACCTGCTCCATCCACAAGTCTTGTCCTTTAATAAATGGCATGATAAATCAACATCCCCTCATCAGAACCCTCAACAACCGCATTCAATAATGTTTCAATTCTATAGGATAATAGGAGTATAAATACACCGTTTTTAAAATCATAAATAATGATGCAACGAAGATTGGGAACTTGGGGAAGAGTGAAACCCCGAAATCAACTACCCCTCCTCCATTGACATTATTATTCTATCGAAATAGCGATTGCTGCATGTAAAAGCACAGCAGGGAGGCTTTTCTTTTCACGTGCACACTACAGATCTTTTAGCTCACCGTACAAGTGGGGGGTATTCATCTCATGGTAAAGCTGACACTTGGAAGGGTGGAAATAGGACAATATTTATTGCGGAAGAAGCTAAGTTGCTGAGATAGATATTAATGGAGGTGTCGTTTCACAGTCTAGTTCTTACTTTTTTCTTTATTTTTTCTCAAGTCAATGTGAAAAACGAAACGTCCACCAGGGTCATTCTTTTGATTGAAGAAATGATGATATGCTTGATTTGGCTTTTGAAGGTTTTCATGTCGGGAGGGAAAATAAAGAAAAAAGGAGGACAGAGCCCCGGGTTATGAGATAACTTCTGATGCTCTTATGGACAACGTAAAAAGTTTTGCTCTCCAGCCAAGCCATTGTATTCCAATTATATCCAAGATAATGTATTAGGATGTAAGTATGAGAATTCTATATGGAAAATATGGATTTTATGTGAAGAGTTTATAAGAAAGAAGATTTATTAATTTATTGCCTTAAGGTTTTGAGTTATAGATGACGTTAAAAACTCATTTGTGTGATCCTTCATAAAGCCTGTTAGATTTTAATGTGACTCATTTGTGAAATCTATGGTGAGTAGATTACTCACAAAGTAGGTTTAATGGAGTCAATTTGATAAGCTGTTGAGGGTGAGTATGGTCTACTCCATTGTGGAGACTCACACTTGATGGGAAGACGGTTAAGATAATAGGTAACCCATTATCTTAAGGTTTTAGATTATTTTTTCCCGCAAAGTACATTTGAACTCATTGCCCACTACCAACTAGAAGAAATCGAAACGATGCTTTTGTAAACACCAATCTTTCCTTCAAGTTTTTCAAAATTAGTTTCTTAAAAATATTATCATATATAATTAACGATTAAAATTATATGAAACAAAATATATTATAATGATGCACACGATACAATTTAAAAAATTAAAAGTAAATAATAATCGTAGAGGTTCTTCACTAACAAAATTACTTCCATTTGCATGGAACGACTGTACCAACGACAGAGTAAATATGCTAACATATGTTTATATATATTTGTGTGTGTGAGTATATATATGTGCATAAATATTTTTGTTTTCCATAGGGAGGGGAGAATCGAATTTAATATATCATACTTAAGAAATCAAAGGTGATGCCATTAGGATATAAGACTATTGACTATATATATATTTGTTAAATGTTTTTTTTTCTTTTATTTCAAGTGCACACTATTATTTAGATAGGAAGAAAAATCAAAGATGGTCCCAAATTTCTTAATAAAATATATAATTTCTCAATTTATATTGAAGCATTATGTACTTTTTAAAATAATTATCCTTTATGAAGTTTTCCATTACAACATCAAAAGTGATGTTAAGGATGTCAAATTACATGAAAATACTACTATTTCATATAAATACTGTAAATTATAAATAAATAATTCATAAAAAAGGGTAGAATTATAATATAATGATATATAAAAGGGTACTTTTGTCCTTGAACAGATAAATTTGGCCGTAAGGAAGTCACGGGTGAATGATTCGACGAATTTGACTTAGGCCGGCATCTAAGCTGCCAGCTTTGAATTCTAAGCTGCCGGCCTAAATATGAAGGATGACGGCCTAACTTCAGCCTTTAAGCTTTGAGAAATTCCAAGGAAAATAATCCTACGCCAGATTAAAGGCCATCGGCATAAGTACCTAAGCTATCGACATAAGGCCGGCTTATGTCTGCGTTTTTCCTAAGCTAGGGTTGCGTTTTTCCAAAGCCAACCCTTTCTATAAATAGACCCTAGATCCCACGACCTTATCACACCTTTTCCTTAGCGAAACCCTAGGTAAGTGAGTCTTTCTCTAGTCTTTTTCAATCATTCTTTTTAGTTTGATCCTTTTAATGCGAGTTGTTCTACGAATTTGAAGGAGATCCAAGATTGTGGTGAAACCCTAGAGTGATTGGAGATCTGGGAGATTCTAATTCAAAGGAAAAAGGTAACATCTTTCTTAGGGTTTTGTAATTACTACGACTTGAAGATTATAGGTTTGTGATTTCGGTTTATTAATGAAATTCAGGAGAATTGTGGATTGGGGTTCTTATTCCAATGTGAAATCTACAAGTTCTAGGTATGTAAGAATTCATCTAATCTTGTAGTTCGATGAGATTTATTCGTTATTGTAGTTAAAGTGTTAATTGAGTAATATATGTATATTGAAGGGATTGTGGTGACAGTTACGGATTTGTGAAAGAACGGTGTTGAAAGTTGTATTTAATTGTGAAGAAGAGGAAGTAGGTGTGTTATCCTTATTGATATAGATTTGTGAATATTAGGGTTTATGCTTAAGTATTTAATTCTGATTCAAGATAATTATTGGATTAATGTTTTGATCTTTTAAAAAGTTATGTTGGTAGATTTGAGTTGGATCAATACCACGTACGACCTTACCATGTATGCTACTTGTGCACGTAGGTTTAGAAAATAATTTGACTAAATCCTATCCGACATATAAATTGTAATGAATGTTGATTTTGTATGGATTTGGTTAGTAAAGACCAAACAGAGTGTGATACTAATGAGGTACCGTAATGATCCTTGTGTGTCGTTATCCCTAGTGGAGTTGCACTTAAAAATGATTCCGGCAGATTAAGAGTCGTTACGGTTCATATGGCGGAATGCAACGATATGTGGGGAGTACCCAACATCAATATTTTGCACATAAACTATTTCGTTAAGATTGTGAATCGGGGTCATGAGTTACTTCGAGTTTAGGATTAGATGCATATAGTTCTAAACTGTGTTGTTTGTCTCACTAATCAAAGATAATAATTTATGCATGTTGCATTAGCTTAGGAATGTATGTGAATTATGTTGACATGTTCTTGGGTATTTGTTTGTGGTATGGTGTACTAGGCGTTTTCGCTCATTCCTTTAATTTTTCAGGTACAGGTGAAGAGGAAGTTGTTTATGATCTATCTAGGTATGATCTATATGTAGATCATGAGGATATCAATAGTGGACTTGACTATCCTAATGAAGACTCGTAGATTTAAAGCGTCGGATCTAGTAAAGAGATATGGAAGTCTTTATGGATTTTATGATTGATTATTATTAATTGTTGAAAATTTTATGAGACTAGTTTATCAAGTTTTTATTATTTTGATGGCATGTTGTTTTGGATTTTTATTAGTTCATGAACATTAAGGATTATTTTATGAGATGTTTTAAAGTAACCAAAATGAGAGTTATGGTGATTAAATTTTTTATAATTGTGGTACAGTGTTTTATAGCCTTAATGTAACGCCTTAAAGTAAGGCATTACAAGCCGCTACGTATCCCCTCTTAATATAAGATACGCAAAGGCTCTATTATCCACAATAACACAATCATCACCTATAAACACTCATAGGGTAACTCATAGGATACCAAACATGTTAAAACTAAAAACCCATACTTCATAAAACATAAACTCCTTGTTCAAACATAAAATCCAAGTTGACATCATAGTCAACAAATTTAAGTTAAACTAAAAACTGTTTACATTAAATCTCTTCATTTAAAACCAACAATGAATCCAACTACAATCTCAAATGATCAAAACATGTCTTTTCTTAGAAACTTGGTATATGAAGCCTAACTCTCGGCTAGGTAGTCAGGTCCACTATTGCCATCCCCGTTATCAAAGAATAATTCATAACCGGATAGATCATACACTATATCTTCTTCTCCTATACCTGAAATTTAAAAAAATGAGCGGCGACGCCAGTACGATAACTCCAATCCAAAAACAAATGCATATGCACAAACAAAAGGCATACAATTCATGCAACTTAAACTAATGCAAACAATCATATTATTATCTTTCTTAAGCCAACACAACAACACAGTCCAGTATTAGGCATATACTAATCCTGAACTCAGAGTTATTTAGACTCCATTGAAAATCATATAACTCTTTGAAAATAATAATCATATACATGTATGGATGAGTGGGTACTCCCTAAACACCTCGAATCCAAAACACCTAATTCTACCGGAATCATATCAAGGCATGAGTCTACTAGGGACAACCTCACACCAAGATCATCAGGGTGCCTCACCAGTATCACTGTCTGCCAAGTTTTTACTGGTCAAAGACAAGCACAACCAAAACATACAATTTTTAAACCGAATAAAGATTAAGTTTATTAAGAAATTCTGTTCCTACAAGCATTCAATCAATACTAAACTTACAGGAAAAGCAACAAGCAAGGATTGGTCATACCTTTCTCAGTTTCAGGAATTCCAATTTGTATCTCCTAAAAATCCTTTATCGACAACACTCAACCACAACCAAATCTCTCGAATCTCCACAATACTTCAATAAATATTAATAATTCAACAACAAACCCAAATCTCTAAAATTCCTGTCAACAACATACATTTATATATTTAACAAATAAAAACACGATATAAACAATTCCTAATGTACTATAACTCCCGAAATCCTAACCTGATAAAGAAAATCACCGAGTTGTACCATCTAACCCTATTAATCTTCCACAACAATCTATAGAATTCGATAATCCTTCAAAACCTTAATATTATATGACAACAATAACACATAATGATCATCTAATCATACATTCTTCCACTTCATCAAAGAAAAGATGAAACTTACTGATTTAGATCACCAAAATCCAACTCACATCCATAAATTCGGATCCCAACCAACCTAGGGTTTCCTTTATGCAAACAAATCACAAAATCCTTAGAATTTGCATGAAATTCGTATATATCTGATATGAGTACATTATACTTACTTGTTTTAATCACAACACTCACTTCTTATCCAACCAAGGCAGATCAAATCCAAGATCTAAATCTTTCCCACTTTTTTCCTTCAAGAACACAACAAAACCCTAAGCAAACTCATACAAATTCGTATTTAATCCATGAGAAAATGTTAAAATCACTTGCTTTGAATCAGAAACACCTTTCGGATCATTCTCTAATGCTAGATCTCCAAGAACACTCCAAAACTCTCTTATATGAAGGAGAAAATGATGAAAGACAAATCTGTCGAAACTATCTTTCGCATCTCGTATTTATAAAATTTTGGTCATACGCCGGCCTTACGCTGGCAACGTACGTGTAGATCTTGCCGGCGTACACCCTATGCTGGCAAAATTTACACAAGCACTGGCAGCGTTCATCAGGGCTTTAAATTCCAGAACTTCAATTCCTACTGCATACACCGGCAAACCCATGCCCTATGCTGGCGGCGTTCCATGCCGGTGTTGAGAGAAACCCTAGTGAACACCGGCGGCGTTCCTCCCAGCGTTAAGAAAAACGCTACTGTTCCTATCCTACGCCGCCTCTGCGCCAACGGTATAGATTCTCCAGGAGGCAGCGTACAATTTGTCAAAAATTACAGAAATCTGAACTTCAACATTTGTTCTACAACCAAACTTAAACATTTACAATCTACTTGTTTTGACCTTAAACTCATCCTATCTCATCTCATGATTCATAATTCATTATATTTTCATCTTTATTTCTGTATTTTACATCTCTCTTCTCCTAAAAAGAACTTTCGCCCTCGAAAGTTAACTGGATTAACTTTGATATACAACTGTGCCAAACGCTCTAACTTATAACCGGTCTTAATAGGTATAAAGTGAGATACCTTTGTGAGACGATCGACAATGACCCAAATTGAATCAAACTTATCTTTTGTCTTGGGTAAAGCGAGAACAAAATCCATGGTGATATGTTCTCACTTCCACTATGGTATTGGCAAAGGCTTCAACTCACCTGCCGGTTTTCTGTGCTCAATATTAATCATCTAACACGTATGGCACTTAGATACATATTCAGCTATCTCCTTCTTCATATTGTTCCACCAGTATAGCTTTTTCAAATCTTTATGCATCGTGTTCTCTCCAGGATGAATGGAATAACTGGAGTAATGCGCTTCCTTCAACAATTCTTTCTTAAGTTCTCCTTGCGCTGGCACACACAATCTCCCTTTGTACCTAAGGATACCTTCATCATCCACATAAAATTCTGGTGCTCGACCCATCTCTATTTTCCTCTTTATATCCAAGATACTCTGATCATCTATCTGAGCTGTCTTGATTCTATCCACAAGAGTAGGTTGAATTCTCATATTAGCCAATCCTTCACCTACCTATCTTGTGACTATTTCCAGTTCAAGCTTCCTCATATCATCAATGAGATGACGTTCTGTCGTGATCAAAACTGCAAGATTCTCTATTCTCTTTCTACTCAAGGCGTCAGCTACTACATTTGCCTTTCCTGGATGATACCGAATATCAATATCAAAATCCTTTATCAGTTCCAACCATCTTCTCTGTCTCATGTTCAACTCTTTCTGGGTAAAGATGTACTTTAAATTTTTATGATCCGTATACACTTTATATCCTTCCACATAAAGGTAATGTCTCCACAGCTTCAAAGCATGCACAACTGCTGCTAGTTCCAGATCATGAGCAGGATAATTCCTCTCATAAGGCTTTAGCTGTCTAGAAGCATATGCTATAACCCTGCCTCTCTGCATCAACACACATCCTAAACCTTGTTTAGAGGCGTCACTATATATAGCATACTCCTCACCACTCATAGGTAAGGCTAGCACTAGAGCAGATACTAACTTATTCTTCGACAACTGAAAGCTAGCTTCACAGTTCTCACTCCATTCATAATTCACTCCCTGTGTCAATCGGGTCAAAGGATTGGCAATCTTAGAAAAATCGTCCACAGATCTTCTGTAATATCCTACCATTCCTAGAAAACTAATTTCCGTCATAGTCTTGGGTCTTAGCCATTCAACAAGTGCTTTGACTTTCTCAAGATCCACTGATATCCCACTACCATCAACAATATGTCCTAAGAAAGACACCTGTTTTAACCAGAATTCACATTTTGAAAACTTCACATATAACTTTTCTTCCTTTAATCTAGTCAGAACTAATCTCAAATATTCTTTGTGCTCCTCTTTAGTCCTTGAATACACCAATACATCATCAATGAAGACTACCGCAAAAATATCAAGATACTCCTTAAAGACTCTGTTCATCAAATCCATAAATACTGCTGGTGCATTGGTGAGTCCAAAAGGCATGAAAACAAATTCACAATGTCCATACCTTGTCCTGAAAGCTGTTTTCTGAATATATTTGACTTTCACTCTCAATTGATGATATCCAGATCTCAAGTCTATCTTTGAGAATACTGAAGCCCCTGCCAACTGATCAAACAGATCATCAATTCATGGCAAAGGATACTTGTTCTTCACCATCACCTGGTTTAATTCTCTGTAATCGATGCATAGTCTCATACTGCCATCCTTCTTGACAAACAGGACTGGAGCTCCCTAAGGTCAAACACTAGGTCTAATGAACTTCCTTCAACAACAATTCATCCAACTGCACTTTAAGCTCAGCAAGTTCTAAGAAGCTTTTGATTTTGGTACAGTACCGGGTACCAAGTCAATATTAAACTCCATGTCCTCGTGGGTGGTAATCTAGGCAGATCTTTTGGAAAAACTTCTGGATACTCACATACAATTGGAACATCCGACAACACTATTTCCTTTTTATCTTCTTTCACCATAGCAGCCAAAACTGATCCTTCCCACAATTCATAAGTAGGTAAAACTGGAGGTCTTTGCACTACTAACTTATGAACAAATTGATCACCATTGGGCATACTGAATTCTACTACCAGATTATAACAATCAATCACCACATGTTACTTTACCAACTAGTCTACACCCAAAATCACATCAAAATCCAACATATCCAGCACCACCAAATCTGCAGGTAGATGTCTACCTTCTATCTCAATATCCACATTCTTACAGATTCTATTCAGTACAGACTCACTTCCTAAAGGAGTACTAACAGATACACATCCAGGCATAAACTCCACAGATATACCACAAACAGACATAAAAGATTCAGAAATGCAAGAGAAACTAGCACCAGTATCAAACAACACATATGCACTATGCAGGAGTATAGAAAACATACCCGAGATAGTGTCAACACTAGAAGTCTCACTATGCTGTAAAGCGTAAACCTTTGCTGGTGCTCGCTGCCCCTGGCTAGAATAAATTCTGCCATATTGCCCTCCTTTACAATCCACAGCTCTGTGTCCCCTCTGCCCACACTTGAAGCAAAAAACCTGTGGAATAACTTTGTCCGTGCAGGTGTTACTCTTGTGTCCCAGCTTACCACAAGAAAAGCAAGCATTCTCTACCCATTTGCAATCCTTTACATCATGTGATCCGAGGCACCTCACGTATCTTCAATCTGTATTCTGCACTGCTAGCCTGAAATTCTGTGTGACAGGTCTCTTGCCTCTATCTTACATAAGTACACCAGCTGCTGCCCTCTTGCCCAAAAATACCTGATTCCTCTGTGGCTTACGGTTTCTAATCCTACTCAAACCTTGCTCCACTGTCTTGGCTTTGTTCACCACAGTTGAGTAGTTGCTCAAATCCATCAAATTCACCTGATACTGGATCTCAGGTTCTAGTCCAGTGATGAATTTGCTTACCTTGGCCTCTTCAATCTCTTTCAGAGCGTCAGGTAGAAATCTCATCAACCTGTTCAATTCTGACTCATATTTTTCCACTATCATTTTTCCTTGCTACAGAATGTAATACTCTTGAAGCATTCTCTGCTTAATATTGTCAGGAAAGAACTCTTTGTAGAAAGCTTGCTGAAACATTTGCCATGTAATTATACCAGTCATGTGTCTTCTAGTGCTCAACCACCAATTATTGGCTCTTCCAGTCAGCAAATAGGAGGCATATTCAACTTTCTTGTTTTCTGGAATATCCAGAGTAGCAAATGTCTTCTCATCCTCTTCCATCCACAACTGTGCTTCAAGAGGCTTACTTGGTACTGGCTCAAACTTATGCACCAGGTCCACAAATTTGTTCAGACTAAGCACATCTGCATGCCTAGCTCCATTTCCTCCATTCCCATTTAACCTTTGTGTCTCCTATCTCCAAGCTTCGGCATTTTCTTGGACCATCTGCATGTCCCTCCTCATATCTTGCTGCTGTTGACCAACTAATCCTAACAAAGCATTCACAACTTGCATAAGTTGTGCAGCATCGACCGGAACTTGCTGTCCGATAGGTGGAGGTGGTGGCAAGTCTTGATTCTAAGCCTGCTGTTCATCTTGCTGCTGCTCTAAATTCTCATTCTCCTCAGGAATTCTTCTTCTTAGAGGCATTCTAACACAAAAAAACACCACAAAATTACAATAGGGTATCCAACTCAAGATCAAAACTTAAATCTATAAGACAACATCAATCTTAACTAAACAACAGACCTATGATTTTACCCCACTCCACAAATCTCACCGTCCTAAAGAATCAAAACTTAAATCTATAGATTCAAAACCTATAGCTCTGATACCACATAAGTTGTAACGCCCTAAAATAAGGTATTACAACCCGCCACGTATCCCCTCTTAATATAGGATACGCAAAGGCTCTATATCCACAATAATACAATCATCACCTGTAAACACTCATAGGGTAACTCATACCACCAAAAAAACTAAAAACTTATACTTCATAAAACATAAACTCCTTGTTTAAAATAAAATCCAAGTTGACATCATAGTTAACAAATTTAAGTTGAACTAAAAACTGTTTACATTAAATCTCTTCATTTAAAACCAACAATGAATCCGACTAAAATCCCAAATGATCAAAACATGTCTTTTCTTAGAAACTTGGTATATAAAGCCTAACTTTCGGCTGGGTAGTCAGGTCCACTATCGCCATCCCCGCTATCAAAGAATAATTCATAACCAGATAGACCATACACTATATCTTCTTCTCCTATACCTGAAATTTAAAAGAATGAGCGGCGACGCCCAGTACGATAACTCCAATCCAAAAACAAATGCATATGCACATACAAAAGGCATACAATTCATGCAACTTAAACTAATGCAAACAATCATATTATTATATTTCTTAAGCCAACACAACAACATAGTCCAGTATTAGGCATATACTAATCCTGAACTCGGAGTTACTCAGACTCCATTGAAAATCATACAACTCTTTGAAAATAATAATCATATACATATATGGATGCGTGGGTACTCCCCAAACACCCCGAATCGAAAATACCTAATTCTATCGGAATCATATCAAGGCACGAGTCCACTAGGGACAACCTCACACCAAGATCATCAGGGTGCCTCACCAGTATCACTGTCTGCCAGGTTTTTACTGTTCAAAGACAAGCACAACCAAAACATACAATATTTAAACCGAATAAAGATTAAGTTTATTAAGAAATTCTGTTCCTACAAGCATTCAATCAATACTAAACTTACAGGCAAAAGTAATAAGCAAGGATTGATCGTACCTTTCTCAGTTTCAGGAATTCCAATTTGTATCTCCTAAAAATCCTTTATCGACAACACTCAACACAACCAAATCTCTCGAATCTCCACAATACTTCAATCAATATTAATAATCAACAAAAAACCCAAATCTCTAAAATTCCTATCAACAACATACATTTATATATTTAACAAATAAAAACACGATATAAATAATTCTTAATGTACTCTAACTCCCGAAATCCTAACCTGATAAAGAAAATCACCCAGTTGTACCATCTAACTCGATCAATCTTCCACAACGATCTATAGAATTCGATAATCCTTCAAAACCTTAATATTATATGACAACAAGAACACATAATGATCATCTAATCATACATTGTTCAACTTCATCATAGAAAAGATGAAACTTACTGATTTAGATCACCAAAATCCAACTCACATCCACAAATTCGGATCCCAACCGAACCTAAGGTTTCCTTTACGCAAACAAATCACAAAATCCTTAGAATTTGCATGAAATTCATATAAATCTGATATAAATACATTATACTTACTTGTTTTAATCACAACACTCACTTCTTATTCAATCGAGGCAGATCAAATCCAATATCTAAATCTTTCTCACGTTTTTCCTTCAAGAACACAACAAAACCCTAAGCGAACTCATACAAATTCGTATTTAATCCATGAGAAAATGTTAAAATCACTTACTTTGAATCATAAATACCTTTTGGATAATTCTCCAATTCTAGATCTCTAAGAACACTCTAAAACTCTCTTATACGAAGGAGAAAATGATGAAAGACAAATCTGTCAAAACTGTCTTTCACGTCTCATATTTATATAATTTTGGTCATACGCCGGCCTTACGTCGGCGGCGTATGTGTAGATCTTGCCGACGTACACCCTACATTGGCAAAATTTACACGAGCGCTGGTAATGTTCATCGAGGCTTTGAATTCTAGAACTTCAATTCCTACTACATACGCTGGCAAACCCATGCCCTACGTCGGCGGCATTCCATGATGGTGTTGAGAGAAACCCTAGTGAACACCGGCGGCGTTCCTCCCAGTGTTAAGAAAAACGCTACTGTTCCCATCCTATGTCTTCTCTATGCCAGCGGTGTAGATTCTCCAGGAGGCGGCGTACAATCTGTCAAAAATTGCAGAAATCCAAACTTCAACATTTGTTTTACAACCAAACTTAAACATTTACAATTTACTTGTTTTGACCTTAAACTCATCATATATCATCTCATGATTCATAATTCATTATATTTTCATCTTTATTTCTGTATTTTACACTTAACGTGTTCTTAATAAGAGAATGACACATGGTGAGTTGTAATGCCTATAACTTGGGGTGTTACAAATACAAAATATATTAATAAGAATATTTGGTGTAATATGTTTCCACAGTCCATTTTGCAAATTATAAAGCCTCAAATTTAAGGGCATTTATGACCGATTATGTGTACATATTTCATATGGATACATACAAGCTCAAAACCTATTAAAAATCTACAATTTATGTAATAAATATCTCTAAGATCCTCATATGTTAGTAACTCCACATAATATCAAATTGTACTTATATTATAAGCAGCCACATATACCTTATCCATAATCTATAAAAAAATTTCAATGACAAATACTATTCATATAAATACTATAAGGAATATACATTATATCTATAATGTTTCTCTATAATATGCATCAAACTCCTATAACTGTTCAGGCCAACAACACATAATTATAATCCTTATTTCATAAGTCATCACATGCTGTCTATTCACCATCTAGACGGTCTTTAATAATAACTTCCAAAACTCTTGCAACTAATGATACTACTGTTCATATGCTCACCACCTGCACTTGAAATGAAAATGAGTCAGAGCTTAATGAGATATACCAATAAACACACACACATGATCAAACAGATATACATTCATATACAGACATATCACTAATGCAACAACTAATATCTTATTATTTTTATTATAAGCCGAGCAAGTAATACAATGATAACTTAGTATCTCGACAAACATAAATATATTAATACATATATATGATATTGGGTATTACCTAATATTCTCAAAACCAAAACATTTAGATATACCTAGATCATTTCCATACGTAACTTCACTACTGGACAATGCCACACATGGATTATCAACATGCCGCAATAATAGCATGGATACTCTTCACCTATTATCAGGAGCTACACTCAATCAACAAACACATTATTAAAGTTAGATAATTAATCAGACCATTTAAATTTATAACCTAAATAAGTGTAAACACAAACAAGGTATATTTGCACTTGAGATATGGACTCGTTATGAAACTTAAACCTTCTAAACTTGAGTAACAAAGTATTTAGAATCATCTATTCCTTTAAAATTTATTTATAGATCATGTTTCCTATAACTCTCACTTACTCTAACATTGACGACGCTTATACATACTTGTTTGAAGATAAGAGGTTAATTGAGGAAAAAGAAATTATAAAAAACTAAATTAATAAAATCAAGATTCATGGTTTTAAAATAATATTTAACCTTTATAGAATGATTCAAGGAAGTTTCATAAGTCATTGTCAAGGGAGTGAGTTTTGAAAACGTTGTGTTGTACACAAGTGTCAATAGAAGTTGTGTCGAAGGTTGTATACTTCTACACAGGTCTCAACATAACTCGTATTTTTAGTCGTGTTTAGCTTAGAACACCAAAAACACTAAAAAGTGTTCAACATGTGTGTGAACACAACCAAGTCATGTTGAGCACAAACAAGAAGTAAAACATGCAAATTTTGTGAATTCAAACCTTGTTTTTCTCATACCAAACATCCAAAACTCAATTTAATCCAAATACAATCTTTTGATACACCCATTCTCCCACTTTGACAAATCTCACTCTAAAAGGTTTTAACTTTCATTTGAAAATCTTATTACCTTGTCATGAAATCTATTAATCCTCTATTTTCCCTACGTTTCCAAATTTCTTCCTTTAAAGATTTCCCAAAATTTTCCCCAAAACTCATTATTTCATAAAACAGATTAGGGAATATTACATGTTTAATATACTTAAAAAAAAAAGAATTACACAATATAAAATTAGAGAAATATTATTACATAAATAGTATCACTATATCGCATAAATGGATGAGATAAAGTTTTTCGATGTGTGTCGCATCTTGATGCGATAGAAGAATTATTATGTGATACAAAATTATGGTCAAATGCTGTCGAATAATTTTGGGCTTTGTTGCATCAAACCCATGAGAGCTCGCTTCCAGTGTTGATCACCATGGCGATGTTCTACGACGGGGTGTCGATAGGGAGAGAGACGATTAGGTTAACGTTGTGGTAGAACCGGAGCTTGTTGGGGGACTTTGGAACTAACCCAAAGGGATTTCCCCACTGTCTAGTGGTAGAACAAGAGATTGTGATTGATAGAAGAATAAAAGGAAATGAAAGAAGAGGCAAAAGAAGATGGCATTGATTGTGATTAAAATTTTTTTGTGGGTTTTCATGGGGGTAAGATGTAAGTAAGAAAGTGTAACTAAACAATAGTGTTGATGAAGGGGAGAGAAGATAGGCATTTTCTATGAAGAGAATTTATGGCAAATGGGGTATTAAGGAAGAAAAATTTACACTGATACTAGTGACGGAGGGAGTGAGATTTAAGATTGTGTGAGTGAGAATGAGTGGTGTCATAATAAAAAATTTGCATCGCGATCCTTAATGTGATACTAGGATTCTCAAAATTTTGCAAAGCTAGGTCGCTGTATCACTGTGGTATATGCAATACAAGTATAATTAAGTTTATTTATACTTGAACATGCGACATAGCAGTGTCATTTTCTCAATTATTTTTCTACAATTTATATTTTTGTATTTTTTTTCCGAAACAACCCTAAACACGTGTCTCGCCTTAACAGATTGTAACCATCACCAAAAATGAGAATTCAATATCCAAGCATTTACTTTTGTTAGAAATAGTGAAAAAGAAAGAAGAGACTAACGTACCATTAAATATTTTACAAAATCTTAAGAATCACAAACGTTAATGGAAGAAGAGAGTTTTCCTACAGATATAATGAAAAGTGATGGTAGTTATTAGTTTCCATCATTCTTACAGGTTGGGTAAATCGACGTCTTTTACAAAAAATTGTATTATTTGTCTTTTTTGTCCTCATTTTAAAAATTGAAATTACTCTTTTATCCCATCACTATATTTTCATTAATTAGGTTGTTTAAGAAACTAATTTGAGATTGGAGTAGTGGTTAATGGATATTATCAAAAAAAGTCCAAAGTAGGTATAATGCCACAAAACATTACCTATTTGTAATAGTCCATTATATACACACCATGATACGAATTAGAGAATCCACATGTTTTACAAACCCAACGTCATATTGTAATCTAGGGATTTTGTAGTGTAATTTAGTTTTTTTTTTATGATTTATGGAAAAAAACTGAAAATTAAACTATAAATGGTCAATCCTTAGATATGACGTCCTAAAGAAAGAATCGAACTAGTTATTTCGATCAACCAATATTCTCGCAATTAAAAAAATAAGGAATAATCTTGAGAAGAAAAATCTCAATATTACTCAAGTAATTAGTCACAAAGGACACTGCAATGTTTAAGATAGCAAAAACGTTTAAAACATCACCCTAATAACTCTTATGTACTCCCATAAATTGGGCAAAAGTAAATATGAAAAATAAAAAGACAAACAAATAAGATAGAAAACAAATAGCGGAAAATAGAGCGTGAGATGATGGCTATGATCTCTACGATTACAAAACAACACTTTAGACAAAGCTAATTATGAGCATCTTCACTTTAATCATAGGTGCGATCATAGGTGGGATACAAACCATGATACATTTAACTCCAAATTTGTTACATTGACAACAAGATCACTAGTTTAATCACAGCCATAGGTTAGATCATGGGCAAGATCATGGCCGTGATGGGGGTAATGGTCTACTCATTCATTAACATTCTCCAATGATGACGTGCTCACGAACTTGGTCACGACTATTATGGAGGGGGTGATTGCCATCATAGGCTAGATCATAGCCATGACATGGAGCATTATCTCTGTTGTAACTAAAATTCTTGGTTCAATTCTATCACCGCCTTTATCATAGGCATAATAAGTAACTTTGACAAATTTTCCCTAGATTTGAGTGATTTCTCCATGCTTAAAATCATGTCTATCTCCAAAGTGCATCATATATGTGCTAAAATACCCTAACTCATCTTCATTCATAAGGATTCAATTAGATAAGTTCATCAAGCCTCTAATTTTATCTTGAGTTATTGGTCTAAGTAAACCATGATTCTTATCATCTCCCCTAGGGGGCTCATGAAGATTTGCTCTCAAATCTTGATCAAGCTTATTCAAAACATATGACAACAAATCTGCCACATTGACAATAGCTGAAGTTCCTCCAAAATCATCTAGCAATTCAACTCTATAAGCATTTTCATTGATTTTCCAACTATCTTAAAGGGTCCATCAGCTCAAGGTGCAAGTTTTTGACCTCTCTTTCTCAAAAATCGATCTTTTCTAAGGTGAACCCACACTAAACACCAAGCTCAAGTGCAACTCTTCGCCTACCTTTGTCTTTTCTCTCTTTCACTTTATCACCTTGCCTTTGCAAGCAATCATATACCTTTTGATGCAGCTATTGAATTTGGTAAGCACATTCCAATCCACTTTAACTGTCTTCAATAGTAAGAGCTTTAGAAAGCAAGTCCGATGGGGTATTATGATTAAATCCATAAGCTACTTCAAAAGGCTACTTTTCGTCACACTATGGACTAAGCAATTATAGGAAAATTCCACAATAAGCAAACATGAGTCCTAATCCTTCAAATTCTTCCTAATTGGCTCGAAATAAGATCCCAAAGTTCTATTCACAACTTTAGTTTTCCCATCAGTTTTAGATGGCAAGTAGTACTAAATAATAGCTTTGTACCCAATCTTCACCATAAGGTCTTTCAAAAGTAGCTCAAAAAGTTCACATCTCTATTGGAAACAATAGACTATGGAATACCAAGAAGCTTGACTACGTTCTGCAAAGATAAACCAGAAATATATACGGCATCATCAGTTTTATCTCATGGAATAAATTGTGCTATCTTGTTAAATCGATCTACTACCACCATAACCAAATCATGTCCTCTTTGAGTCCTAAAAAGGCCCATAACAAAATCCATACTCAAATCAACCATGGTTTGGTAGGAGTAGGTAATGGCATGTCTAGGCCTTGATTCACTTCCACTTTTAGATCTCTTACAAGTAGAATATACCTCAATCACTTTATAAAGCTAAGCCAATAAAAGTGCTCATTCAATGCATCAAGATTATGGTGGTTACAAAATGTCTAGAAAGTCACCACATGTGCTTCTCTAACAAGCATCTATTACATAGAAATATGTAGAATGAATAACTTTCCCTATCGAAACAAATAATCATCATCCATATGATAACCATCCACCGATCTCTCTTCATTGCAAGCTACTATGATGGGTGCTAACCTTCTATCCTTAGAATACTGTCCCGCAAAATGTCCAAACCCTAACAATTTAGCCTACATAGAACTTAACAACACATGCCTCTTAGAAAATGCATCAGCTACTAAAGTAATATTACCCTTCTTATACGTAATAGTGTATGCAAATGTCTCTAAAAATTTATCCTATCTTGCATGCTTCTTAGATAATTTACTTTAGCCTCTCAGATACTTCAAAGATTCATGGTTAGAGAACATAATGAACTCTTTAGATAAAAGATAGTGTTGCCATACTATAATAGCTCGAATCAAAGAATATAAGTCTTTGTCATGGATGGGATAATTCAAGGTTGCTTCATGAAGCTTCTCACTAAAAATAGGATACCTTTCCGCATAAGAACTGTACTCACTCTAACATTGGAGACATCACACTCAAGCTCAAAAACCTTATTAAAATTTGGTAACATCAACAAAGGCATAAGTCGGTTTCTACTTGATCAACTCAAGCTTTGATAGTCGCTTGATTCCATTGAAAAGAAATCCCTTTCTTTGTCAACTCTGTTAATGGTGTTGCAATAATACTAAAATCTTTAATGAATCTCATGTAAAAAGAAGCAAGTCCATGAAAGCTACAAACCTTAGACACATTAATAGGAATATGCCACTCAGTGATAGTCTTAACGTTCTCATCATCAACATGAAGGCCATCTTTCGATACAACATATCTAAAAAATATCACTTTATGTTGATAGAAAATACACTTTTCCAAATTCACATATAACTTCTCCTTTCTTAACATTGTAAAAACCGAAGTTAAGTGCATAACATGACTCTCTAAATCTGGGCTATACACTAAGATGTAATCAAAATAGACCACAACAAACTTTTCCAAGAACTCTCTCAGCACATAGTTCATCAATCTCATGAAAGTACTAGGAGCATTAGATAAGCCAAAAGGTATCACTGTCCACTCATATAAATCATGTTTAGTTTTAAAAACCATTTTCCACTCATCTCTACCCTTTATCCTTATTTGATAATAGCTACTCTTCAAATCAATACTGGAAAACAATTGAGCACCATACGATTCATCCAATATATCATCAAGGCGTAATATAAGATATCTATACTTCATAGTAATGTAATTTATCGTTCTACTATCCACACATATCCTCCAACTACCATCCTTCTTAAGTATTAACAATGTTGGCTGAAATGACCCAAATCTTTATATGTATTAGAAATTGAGTTTAGATAGAATTATATAAGTCAAATGAATTATAGGATATAATTAGACAAGTTGACATAACTAGATTAATAATTAACTAAGTCAAATTTGAGATTTGAAATCTAAATTATCTAAACAAGTCATTAAAATGTTTAGAGGATTCCTAAACTCTTGATTCTTAGCCTAAACACTAATTCCTAAATCTTTATAAAATTTGAGTTGATTTGCTTGTATAAAAAATATTAGTTCTTCAACTTGAACTCAAATTAAATATCCTTTTATCTAAAGTAAATTCCTAAATTAAGTTCTCATTTTGAGTTCTTAATTTTTAACCTGTTAGTTCAAAAACCATCTTTTAAATGCTTCTAGAACTATAGATATTGATATGATAGTTCTAAACTTATATCTTATTCGAAAAATGTCTAAATTTTTTATCTTATCTTTTCCTTTTCCATTTCTTCTGTCTCTCTCTCTCTCTTCTTATTTCTTTCTTTCTTTCTTTCTTCTTCGTTCCTTTCTGTCTTTCTTTCTTCCTTTCTTCCTTTGTCTTTCCTTGATCTCTCCCTCTCAATCTCAAATCCTAGACAAGATCAAGAGAGAAATTAAAGCTAAAAAAAATAGAAAAGAGGAATCAAAACTAGAAGTGCAAGAAAGAGCTTAAGTGTGCATGTGTTCTTAGAGAGCTAAGTTCTTTATATCTATTTCTCTTTGTTTACTTGTTATTTATAATCGTAATTGATGAATTGATGTTGAATTGAGTTGAAGTGCTGTTTACATTTATATGTTGGATTAATGTTGATGGAAGTTGAGTAGATGAGGAAGATGATGAATAGGGAAAGTTGGGATTTGTTGAAGTTCGGATTTGTTTAATGTTATTGGATGAAGTTTGAAGTCTTAGAAGTTGTTATATATATTTAGATGTTAGAATTGATGTAGGAGTGTATAAGTTGATGAAAATGTGTAAAACTGAGTTTTAAAAACAAAGGAAATTCGTCAAAGTTGTCAGGCAGATAATCATAGGCGACCTAAAGGGCGTGATTAGTTTTGACCATGAACTTTTTCCTCATCACGGGCAACCAAAAGGGCGTTATTTTCTCTGATCATAAAGCTTTTCCAAATCACGGGCGATCAAAGGGGCGTGATAAGTCCCATGCAGCTTTGACATGTTTTCGTAATTTGACCATAACTTTTTCATCTAACCTCCGATTGAGGTGATTCAAATTGCGTTGGAAATCTTGAAAAGAGATCTATAAATTTTATGTTTTGAGTTTTTATAAATTAAAAACGTATCGATGCTTAAATTTTAGTTATTTCCAACTATTGTGTTTTTCAAACTAAGTTAAAATTTTGTGTTTTGCATGTTAAATGTGTTTTGCTTAGGAAATGGATCTTTTTTGGACTAAAATGAGATAGATTAATGATATTTGATGTGTTATGTTAATTGATTGATATAATTAAGCATGAATTAAGTGCATTTGTAGATTTAATAAATAGTTGAATTAAATATAGAAGTTAGTTATAAAATGAACTTAGCTAACAATCTTAGGTTTAACTTGATTAAATAGACTTGAATGAACTAAAATAGATTAGATTGTTTAAGTTTAATCAAATTGATTTAGTAATTGAATGAAAGACTAATTCTAATCAATTTGGCTAAGGTTAAGCTAAAATGGGTTAATAGCTAATAATTAGCTTAGATGAATGAATTATGATTTTTGAATAATATGGTGAATTTGTTTACAAAGGTGTGTTTGCTTAAGAAATAGATGTTTTTATGAATGAATGCCTTGATTAAGCTTTTGTTGATAAAATACCATAAACAAAGTGAAAAGAAACACTTTGACGAAAAAAGGAGAACTGTTCGTATTTTGGTGGGACGATCTTTGCAGCCATAGCGGGGTTCCAAGTTAGTGTCTGATCAAATAGGGTTAATAAAAGTTTAAGAAAGTGGATGATTAGTTTAGTTTAGTTTCTTATACGAGTTCTTTCCTTAATAGAAGTGGATATTTGATTTATCTTCTGGATTATCTTCTGAAATTTTGTAATGCCCTACATTAAAGTATTACAACCCGCCATGTATCCTTTCTTATATAGGACATGCAAAGGCTATAATATCTACAATAATACAATATCACCTATAAACACACATAGGGTATCTCATGGGATACGAAACCTAAAAACAATAACTTCATAAAATGTAAACTCCTGGTTCAAGCATAAAATCCAAATTGACATCACAGCTAACAAATTCTACAGAAACTAAAAACTGTTTACATTAAAATCTTTTCATTTAAAACCAACATAAACATCTAACTATAACTCCAAATGATCTAAACATGTCATTCTTTAGAAATTTTGATATCTGGAGACTAGCTCTCTGCTGGGTAGTCGGGTCCATTATCGCCAACCCTACTATCAAATAATAACTCATATCCACAAAGATCATATACTATATCTTCTTCACCTGTACCTGAAATTTAAGAGAATGAGCGGCGGCACCCAGTACGATAACTCAAATCCAAAAACAAATGCATATGCACATACAACAGGCAGATAATTCATGCAACTTAAACTAATGCAAATAGTCATATTATTATCTTTCTTAAGCCAACAAAACAACACAGGTCAGTATTAGGTATACTCTAATCTTGAACTGGGAGTTACTCAGACCCCATTGAAAAACAAACAACTCTTTGAAAATAATAATCATATATACATATATGGATGAGTGGGTACTCTCCAAGCACCCCGAATCCAGATCACATAATTCTACCGGAATCATATCAAGGCAAGAGTCCACTAGGGACAACCTCACACCAAGATCATCAGGGTGCCTCACGAGTATCACTGTCTACTAGGTCTTTACTGGTCAAATCCAAACACAACCAAACAGACAAAGGGTAAGCCGATTATAATTAGATTTATTATGAAATTCTGTTCCTACAACTAATCAAGCAATACTAACTTACAAGCAAACACAACAAGCAAGATTGGTCGTACCTTTCTCAATTTCAGGAATAAATCCGATACCAACAATAAAAACAACCCAAATTCCACAAACTCCTATATCCATACCAACAACAATTCCACAAACTCCAAACATCCTATTACAACATACATATATATATAAATAGATATGAACACATTATCAACATTTTCTAACAGACATGAATCTTCTAGAAATCCTAACCTGAAAAGAAATCTCCACCATCTGCACCGTCTACTCTGATTAAACTCCATAAATATCCTCAAAAACAACAACCATCCACACAAAACTCCATAAATTCCGAATATTTTACTGAAACCCTAATATTATATGACAACAAGAACATATAATGGTAATCTAATCACAGATTATTTAATTTCATCAATGAAAAGATGAAACCTACTGATTTGGATCACCAAAACCCGACTCACATTCACAAATTCGGATCCCAACCAATTCTAGGGTTTCCTTCATGCAAACAAATCATAAAATCCTTAGAATTTGCATGAATTCATATAAATCTGATATGAAAACATTATACTTACTTGTTTTAATCACAAAACTCACTCTTTATCCAATCGAGACAGATTTAATCCGAGATCTAAACCTTTCCCACGTTTTTCCTTTAAGAACACAACAAAACTTTAAGCGAACTCATACGATTTCATATATAATCCATAAAAGAAAGTTAAAATCACTTATTTCGGATCAAAAACACACTCCGGATGATTCTCCAACCCTAGATCTCCAATAACAGTCTAAAACTCTCTTATACGAAGGAAAATATGACAAAAAGAAATTATGTCTAAAACTATTTTTCGTGTCTCGTATTTATAGAAATTGGTCATACGCCGACCCTACGTTGATAGCGTACGTTTAAATCTTGCCGGCGTACGCCTTACATTGGCAAAATTTATACGAGCGTTGGCGGCGTTTATCGAGGCTTTGAATTCCCAGAAATTCAATCTTACTACATACGCCGGCAAATCCATGTCTTACGCCGGCGACGTTCCTAGCCGGTACTAAAAGAAACCCTCGCATACACCGGCGGCGTTCCACCCAGCATTAGGAAAAATGCTACTATTCCCTTCCTACGCCGTCTCTACGCCGGCAGCGTAGATTCTCCAAGAGGCGGTGTTGAATTTGTCAAAAGTTGCAGAAATCCGAACTTTAATTCATTCTACAATTAAACTTATACCTTTACAACTTACTCATTTTGACTTTAAACTCATCCTATATCATCTCATGATTCATAATTCATTATATTGTCATCTTTATTTTGGTATATTACATCTCTCTTCTCCTAAAAAGAACTTTCGTCCTCAAAAGTTATCTGGATTAATAAAACAACTCTAGATATTTCACTCTCATGTCTTCTTCTAGCTCCTAGGTAGCTTCACGTTCAGTTTGATTAGTCCATTGCACTCTCACATATTTGATCACCTTGCTTCTCAGAATCTTCTCATTAGAGTCCATAATTCTGATCGGCTTTTCAATCGTCGTAAGGTTCGGCTGCACTTCCAACGGTTCAAGTACTACTATCTCTTCCGGATCTCTGACATACTTTCTAAGCATGGATACATGAAACACATTATGCATTCCCTCCAAATCAGGCGGTAAAGCTAATCTATAAGCCATGTCGTCTATCCTTTCAAGAATCTCATATGGTCCCACATATCGAGGATTTAATTTTCCTCTTAAGTCAAATCTGATAACTCCTTTTGTTGGTGAAATCTTTAGCAAAACATGCTCACCTACTTGAAATTCCAAGGGTCTTCTTTGTTTATCCGCATAACTCTTTTGTCGACTCTGAGCAGCTTGCAATCTTTGCCTGATCAAACTGACCTTGTCAACTGCATTTTGGACTAGTTCGGGTCCCAACAACTGCCTTTCATCGACTTCACCCCAATGAATAGGTGATCTAGACTTCCTGCCATAAAGCGCTTCGTATGGAGGCATGCCAATCGACGCTTGATAACTATTGTTGTAGGCAAATTCTACTAGTGGCAAATGCTCATCCGAACTTCCTTTGAAATCCAAAATGCATGCTCTCAACATATCTTCTAAAGTCTGTATAGTCCTTTCAGATTGCCCATCCATCTGACGATGATAAGCAGTACTGAACACAAGCTTGGTTCCCAAAGCTTGATGCAGACTTTTCCAGAATCTCCCAACAAATTTGGTATCCCTATCTGACACTATTGTCACTGGTATTCCGTGTAATCTCATAATCTCCTTGATGTACAACTATGCTAAATGTTCTAACTTATAACCAATCTTAATAGGTATAAAGTGAGCTTCCTTTGTGAGATGATCCATAATGACCCAAATTGAATCAAACTTATCTTTTGTCTTGGGTAAAGCGGAAACAAAATCCATGGTGATATGTTCCCACTTCCATTGTGGTATTGGCAAAGGCTTCAACTCACCTGTCGGTTTTCTATGCTCAATATTAATCATCTGACACCAATGACACTTTGATACATATTCCGCTATCTCCTTTTTCATATTGTTCTACCAGTATAGCTTTTTCAAATCTTGATACATCTTGTTCCCTCCAGGATAAATGGAATAACTGGAGTAGTACGCTTCCTTCAACAATTCGTTCTTAAGTTCTTCTTGCACTGGCACACATAATCTTCCTTTGTACCTAAGGATACCTTCATCATCCACATAAAACTCAGGTGCTCGACCCATCTCCATTTTCTTCTTTATATCCAAGATACTCTGATCATCTGTCTGAGCTGTCTTGATTCTGTCCATAAGAGTAGGTTGAATTCTCATATTAGCCAATCTTTCACCTACCTGTCTTGTGACTATTTCCAGTTCAAGCTTCCTCATATCATCAATGAGATGATGTTCCGTTGTGATCAAAGTTGCAAGATTCTCTATTCTCTTTCTACTCAAGGCGTCAGCTACTACATTCGCCTTTCCTGGATGATACCGAATATCAATATCAAAATTCTTTATCAGTTCCAACCATCTTCTCTGTCTCATGTTCAACTCTTTCTGGGCAAAGATGTAATTTAAACTTTTGTGATCCGTATACACTTTATATCCTTCCCCTTATAGGTAGTGTCTCCATATCTTCAAAGCATGCACAACTGCTGCTAGTTCCAGATCATGAGTAGGATAATTCCTCTTATAGGGCTTTAACTGTCTGGAAGCATATGATATAACCCTACCTCTCTGCATTAGCACACATTCTAAACCTTGTATAGAGGTGTCACTATAAATAGCATACTCTTCATCACTCATAGGTAAAGCTAGTACTGGAGCAGATACTAACTTATTCTTCAACAACTGAAAACTAGCTTCTCAGTTTTCACTCCATTCATACTTCACTCCCTTCTGTGTCAACCGGGTTAAAGGACTAGCAATTTTGGAAAAATCTTCCACAAATCTTCTATGATATCCTGCCATTCCCAGAAAACTTCTGATTTCCGTCACAGTCTTGGGTCTTGGCCATTCAACAACTGCTTTGACTTTCTCATGATCCTCTAATATCCCACTACCATCAACAATAAGTCCTAAGAAAGACACCTGTTCTAACCAAAACTCACATTTTGAAAACTTCACATATAATTTCTCTTCCTTCAATCTGGTCAGAACTAATCTCAAGTGTTCTTTATGCTCCTCTTTAGTCCTTGAATACACCAATACAACATCAATGAAGACTACCATAAACATATCAAGATACTCCTTGAAGACTGTTCATCAAATCCATAAATACTGCTAGTGCATTGGTGAGTCCAAAAGGCATGACAACAAATTCACAATGTCCATACCTTGTCCTGAAAGCTGTTTTCTGAATATCTTCGGCTTTCACTCTCAACTGATGATATCTAGATCTCAAATCTATTTTTGAAAACACTGAAGCTCCTGCCAACTGATCAAACAAATCATCAATTCATGGCAAGGGATACTTGTTCTTCACTATCACCTGGTTCAATTCTCTGTAATCGATGTACAGTCTCATACTGCCATCCTTCTTCCTGACAAATAGAACTAGAGCTCCTCAAGGTGAAACACTAGGTCTAATGAACTTCTTCTCCAACAAATCATCCAACTGCACTTTAAGCTTAGCAAGTTCTATAGGAGCCATTCGATAAGGAGCTTTTGATTTTGGTGCAGTACCGGGTATCAAGTCAATATTAAACTCCACCTCCCTCTCTGGTGGTAATCCAGGTAAATCCTCTGGAAAAACTTCTGGATACTCACATACAATCGGAACATCCAACAACACTATCTCCTTCTTATCTTGTTTCACTATAGCAGCTAAAACTGATCCTCCCCACAATTCATAAATAGGTAAAACTGGAGGTCCTTGCACTGCTAACTTATAAACAAACTGATCACCATCGGGCAAACTGAACTCTACTACCAGGTTATGGCAATCAATCACCACATGGTACTTTGCCAACCAGTCTACACCCAAAATCACATCAAAATCTAACATATCCAGCACTACCAAATCTGTAGGTAGATGTTTACCTTTCATCTCAATATCCACATTTCTAGATATCAGCTGTTTTATACATATCCTCTTTCCAAAGGTATATGTAAATATACCTTCAATTACCTTCTCACCACTAAACAACAACCGCTTAGATATGCTTGAAAAACTTGAACCTGCATCAGAATCCCTAGAACCTTTTGTCTTCTAAACTCTTTGCATTCTTTAGCTCGGTATCTACACATGAAATAAAACATCTATGGAACAACCGTCTCTATACAAAACAGTTGCTACCCAACCTTGCCATAGGAGAAACAGGCAATTCAAGCCTCTTGTAAACCTTGATATCATGTTGTCCAAAACATTTGGTACACATTCTTTCCATACCCTTAACTGCTGATCCATCCTGCTAAAGGATCAACTGTAATCCACAATCTTGGGAAAGGATACTAAATTTCTAGAGGTAAAACAAACTATAAGGATCAACATACTATGGAAACTACAAGATATCAACTTACTAACACCAACAAACACATCTTCATGAGATAGAGGGTAATCCAACTTAAAGATCAAAACTTAGAATCTATCAGACAACAACAACTTAACTAAACAACAAACCTATTATTCTACCCCGCTCCTCAAATCTCACCGTCCTAAGGAATAAAAACTTAAATCTATATCATTCAAAACCTATAGCTCTGATACCAAATAAGCTGTAATACCTTAAATTAAGGCATTACAACCCGCCACGTATCCTCTCTTATATAGGACACGCAAAGGCTCTAATATCCACAATAATACAATTATCACCTGTAAACACACATAGGGTATCTCATAGGATACGAAACCGAAAAATAATAACTTCATAAAACGTAAACTCCGGGTTCAAGCATAAAATCCAAATTGACAACATAGCCAACAAATTCTACAGAAACTAAAAACAGTTTACATTAAAATCTTTTCATTTAAAACCAACATAAACATCAAACTACAAATCCAAATTATCTAAACATGTCTTTTCTTTAGAAATTATGATATCTGAAGACTAGCTCTCTACTGGGTAGTCAGGTCCACTATCGTCATCCCACTATAAAAGAATAACTCATATCCAGAAAGATCATATACTATATCTTCTTCACCTGTACCTGAAATTTAAAAGAATGAGCGGCGACACCCAGTACGATAACTCCAATCCAAAAACAAATGCATATGCACATACAACAGGCAGATAATTCATGCAACTTAAACTAATGCAAATAGTCATATTATTATCTTTCTTAAGCCAACAAAACAACACAGTTCAATATTAGGTATACTTTAATCTTGAACTGGGAGTTACTCAGACCCCATTGAAAAACAAACAACTCTTTGAAAATAATAATCATATATATATATAGATGAGTGGGTACTCCCCAAATAGCCTGAATCCAGATTACCTAATTCTATCGGAATCATATCAAGGCAAGAGTCCACTAGGGACAACTTCAAACCGAGATCATCAGGGTGCCTCACCAGTATCACTGTCTGCTAGGTCTTTACTGGTCAAAGCAAGTACAACCAAACAGACAATGGTTAAGCCGATTATAATTAGATTTATTATGAAATTCTGTTTCTACAACCAATCAAGCAGTACTAACATACAAGCAAATACAACAAGCAAGGATTAGTCGTACCTTTCTCAATTTCAGGAATATAAATCAAATCCTCAAAATCTGATACCAACAACAAAAACAACCCGAACTCCACAAACTCCTATATCCACACCAACAATAATTCCACAAACTCCAAATATCCTGTTACAACATACATACATATATATATATATATCAATAGATATGAACACATTATCAACATTTTCTAACACACATGAATCTTCTAGAAATCCTAACCTGAAAAGAAATCTCCACTATCTGCACCATCTACTCCTATCAAACTCCACAAATATCCTCCAAAACAACAACAAACCGCACAAAACTCCACAAATTCCGAATATTTTACCGAAACCCTAATATTATATGACAACAAGAACATATAATGATCATTTAATCACACATTATTTAATTTCATCAACGAAAAGACGAAATTTACTGATTTGGATCACCAAAACCCAACTCACATTCACAAATTCGGATCCCAACCAAATCTAGGGTTTCCTTCATGCAAACAAATCACAAAATCCTTAGAATTTGCATGAAATTTGTATAAATCTGATATGAGAACATTATACTTACTTTTTTTAATCACAAAACTCACTCCTTATCCAACCGAGATAGATTTAATCCGAGATATAAACCTTTCCCACGTTTTTTCTTCAAGAACACAACAAAACCCTAAGCGAACTCATATGATTTCGTATATAATCCATAAAAGAAAGTTAAAATCACTTACTATGGATCAAAAACACACTCCGGATGATTCTATAACCTTTGATCTCCAAGAACACTCCAAAACTCTTATACGAAGAAAAATATGATAAAAAGAAATTCTATTGAAAAGTATTTTTTGCGTCTCGTATTTATAGATATTGGTCATACGTCGGCCCTATGTTAGCGGCGTACATTTAAATCTTGCCGGCATACACCTTACGCTGGCAAAATTTACACAAGCACTGGCGGTGTTCATCGAGGCTTTGAATTCCTAGAAATTCAATCCTATCACATACGCTGGCAAATCCATGTCCTACGCCAGCGACGTTCCTAGCCGATGCTAAAAGAAACCCTAACATATACTGGTGGCGTTCCATCGAGCATTGAGAAAAACGTTACTGTTTCCTTCCTATGCCGTCAAGAGGCGGCGTTGAATCTGTCAAAAATTGCAAAAATTCGAACTTTAATATTCATTCTACAATTAAACTTAAACCTTTACAACTTACTTGTTTTGACCTTAAACTCATCCTATATCATCTCATGATTCATATTTCATTATATTTTCATTTTTATTTCCGTATATTACAAATTCCTTCCGAGGCTATGTTTGGATTTCATATTCCAGGTACGTAGTAACTTGCGTGTTGGATGTTAGGATAGGCATCTAAAATTGATTAAGAACTTAAACTCGGTTTAATAATTGATGAGTGTTGGTTGCATTTTCCGCCATTGAAATCTGATTCTTGCCCTGGAGTGGAAGATCGGTATCCAGTCCGAAGAGTGGCAAACCTGTCATGATGCAATGACACGATAGTTAGGCGCTTAGGCCATTTATTATGATGCAATGACTTCATACCATGATGCAGTGGTGACTTCTTTTTAAATAGTTCAGCAGGTAATCGATAGGGAATGTAGTAACGGTGTAACATTTACCTATCTTAAGAGAAAATAATATGATTTAATTCAATATTTATGGGAGCATGTGAATTAATTTATACTATGGATTAAGTTAAGTCAAGTTGAGTAACGGCTATTAACCCTAAATGAGATTACTAATCTTTTCGGTTATATTTAGGGGATATAGGTATCCGAGCTATCTATATCAATCCCCTGAGCAGCTGCTGTTACTCAGGACCCCCAAACTCCCATTGACTTATTCCGGAGTGTGAGTACTCCATTGTTGATTTGTTATTTTTATGGAAAGATAATAACTTGTGGATTGATGCATTGCATTTTTAAGTCGTATGTCACACTGCATGTGCTTATGTTACTATGTACCGAGTTTCGGCTCATTATTGTTGTTATTGTTCTTTTCTCCAGGTGATGATGATGTTAATGATGATTTGATGAAGTTGATGATGATAGATGATGTTGATGATGCTTGTTTCGGGTTTTGGGCGCTTGTGATGATTTGGAGAGGATTTGTGGGTGAGTGAAGTGAGTAGGAGCGTGGATATAGATTAGTTATTTTATTTCTTTTTGTTTTGTATTAAGGAGAGCTAGATTTATGATTTAAACTTATTATATCCTTTAAAGAGCATAGTGATGCACATGTTTTGTAATTAAGCTTTTGTAAAGCTTTGTTTAAGTGAAAGTTCTTCCACTTGTGAATAGTGGAAGTTTTTAAATATTTTTATTTAAAATGGTTTTATAAATTTATTTTCGCTGCTAAATCCAATTATTTGAAAATCTAATTAAACGATTTCATAACCTAAAATTGAGTAGCAATGTTCAACATAAACAAAATCTTTTAAGAAAGCCTGAACGTGTAATATTGTAAAGTATTATACGTGGCGGTAGCGCCTTAATCGATTTAATTATCGAATTAAATTCTTGGGGCGTTGCACTGGCACTGAACATGGTGGACTCATATTCTCACGCACAAACCCCTTTTCTAGCAATTCATCAACTTCTTCCTTTAACTCATTAGCTTCTTCGGGATTCATCCTATAAGCTAGCCTATTAGTCAATGTAGCTCTAGGTACCAAGTCAATTTGATGCTCAATTCCTATCAGAGGAGGTAATCCCTTTGGAAGTTCATCAAGAAAAACATTTGCAAATTGATTTAATAATTGTCGAACTTCATCCATAATAGGTGAATCAATTTCTATCTCCAAAGCTTGTCTCACATGTAATAAATACATAGGTTACCCATTGGCAAGTTCCTTCTCAATCGCTTCTTGCGTCAGCAACAACAATTCCTTCTTTGGAGGATTTAACTCCCTATGCATTTGTCTCACAGCTTTAGGACACATAGGAAACAATTTAATCCTTTTTTCCATTGAACAAAATAGAATAAGTATTATCCCTTCTATTATGGTTCACATTTCGACCAAACAATCAAGGATGCCCCAATAAAATATGGGATGCATTCATAAGCACTACATTATAAAGAACCCATCAGTATAATGGTTAGGTCAACAAATAGGAACCGACACCTACTTAGTGACATGAATAGAACCCTTATCATTGAGCCAATACAATCGATATAGTTGTGGATGAGCTCTTGTAAGAAGTTGTAACTTCTCTACGAGTGTCGTTACCACTACATTAGTGCAACTATTGAAATCAATGATGACCACTCAAACAACTCTATTCACCAAAAACTTAATATGGAATATATTTTCTCTTTGTTTTTAATTAATAGCTGGTGTCACACTTAAGCTTCTCCTCACTACACCATTCAAAGGTACAATAGCCCAAACTACTTGCTCAACTGACACTTCGTCCTCATAGAATCAAAATAACTACTTCTCACCCCTTTGCCATCACTCTTCAAACAACATCTATGCGTATGAACAACACATCTTTTCAAGATTGTTCTTGTTGTTTCTTGTCATTGTACATAATATCAATTGATCAGAACAACTAGTTCAATTCTATCTTTAGTGTGTCATATCCAAGGATTTAATCGATCATAACCCTTTATTTTTCAGTTTTCATAAATCATAAATACCTAAAAAGAAAAACTTAACCCTAGATTGCAATTAAAGCACTAGATCCGCTAATGACTAGAATTCTCCTATCTGTATTAGGTACCTGCTTGATGATTCAATTAAAGGATGGCTCGGTTAGCTCCTTCTCGACCCATCTAGCTCTAAACTTGATATTGCCATGCACCTAGAAACATGATATTAGTGGTCAATTCTCCATCAAGTCAACTTATGATGTCCTTGTAAGTACTAAATCCCCCCTTTTGCTGCGGATAACCTATGATTGGATATGGAAACTGCCTTGTTCTCCCCATATCCAGTGTTTTGTTTGGCAATGCCTTCGCAATGCACTTCCCATGAAAAACCAATCTAGCACAAGGCGAAATGATTATCAACACTAACCGTGCCTTTCATGGCAATTATGAAGAAACATGTGCACATCTTTTCATGGAATGTGCTTGGACTACTACAATGTAGCAACGATTTGCCGCCGAATGTCCATCCTTTACTCCACTAGCAAATATTAGTTTTCTAGTCTAGCTACGAGCTAATGCTGTGATTTTGAAGTCCCTAAAACACTGCCCAGTTTGTCCTTACCAGTGCTGATTCTTGATGTTTTATGGAATATTTAGAAAGAACGAAATCGATGCTAATTCGAACATTGTCCTCCCACCATTAAGTGGATGGCTTCTATTTGCGCAACTGCTAATGAGTATTAGGTAGCCATGTTTTAAGAATGTGCTATTGTTGATAGCATGTGTCTATCTATTAACCTAATCCTTCTGTAGTACCCATCAAGCATTTACTACAATGGGGCTTTTAAAGTTAGAAATCGATTTGCTGACGATGCTAGACTCCACGTAGATAAAGTAACCAAATGCAAATGGGGTTTTGTTTGTAAATTTTTTGCACTAACCCCCATGGAGGCAGAGTTATGGGCCATTTATTAGGCAATGAAGTTCTCTATGGACAAAAACTTGCTGAATGTGTTATTTTTACTGATTCCATGGTGGCGGTTCGATGAATTACTTGTGATGGCATTGATTCTAATTACCTTCCTTCTATATTTTTCTCTTGCAGGGCCTTATACCAAATGACTCAAAAGCTCCGATTAATATGGAGTTATCGGGAGATGACTAGAGTAGTGCACGTGCTTGCTGCTACTATTTGGAAACTGCAGCTAGATGAAGTGTTCATAAATAATCCTAACCCTTTACTTTTGTCATCTCTCCCAACCGACTTATGTTTTCTTAGTTTCGATTGATGTTTTTGGTTCTATTATTACAAATTATTATGGGGTTTTGTTATCATAATGTCCTCCATTAGAAGACACGGTTGTAAGCTACACTAGCGTGCAACAATTTTGAATATTTTAGTATTGAATGAAATCACAATGGTTCATTAAAAAAAAAAAAAAAAAGGTATCTGTGACGTGATTTTCATAATATCACAAAAATGGCCTTTATATCTAAGCTTACTAAATAACAATGAGGGCGATATAGTCTATTAAACAGTTTATCTACTTTCCTTATAATATAAACCTAGGATTGAAATTGAAAAATTTTCCTTCCACTTATCAAATGAATATCACATTCTTTTTTATTTTTCCTTATGATTTCTTTTGATTTCCATTTATTTACACTTACTTCGTTTCTTTAAAAGTTTACCTGGCACAGTGTAGGTATATTTACCCAATTTTCTTTTTATTCATTTACGCTGTGTTTGGTTGGGTAGAAACTAGCTGAAAGCTAGGTGAAGCTATGGAAACAGATGGAAATTTGATGTTTTGGTAATTAAGAGATATGTGGAAATTAGCTGAAAGAGGCAAAAATGAAAGAAAAAAGGAGCTCATTTTTTTTCCCATAAAATTGGTGAGAAACTAGCAAAAATGAAAAGAAAAGGTAGGAATTTACAAAATCCCTTATTTAAACTTGAATCACCTTTTAACTTTCAAATATTTTAGATAAATCATCATTTTTTTAAACTCATTTTCTTCTATTTTTACTTCTATATCCAAATATAAAAAAATAGGTACATTGCTTTTGATTCCTTCTCTTTTCCTTTCCGCAATTTACCATCCTTTTCTACTTTAGCAAAGAAAGCCAAACACAGCATTAGTTTTCCGCATACTAATGTTTTTTATTTACCGCCAGCATTGTTTTTTTTTTTTTTTTCTCCCCTTACTCCTTAAAAAATTTTATAGGGAAGCATAAGCATAACGTGACGGACACTTAGATATAATATAAAATAGAAGAATTAAAAATCTAAAAGGATCTGGTCTTTTTCTTGAATAAAATCTCGGACTTTTCTCTCGATTCTCGGTCTCCGGTCCATTAATTTTCTCTCGTTTGGTGCTGTTGATCGTTGAATCTGTGTATTTGCCGTGTCCCTCCGGCGGCTCCTGAGGGACTTCTTCTCATTCTTATTTCGTTTCTTACAATAGAATTAACCAGACGAAAACAACAGCAACAACAACAACGACGAAAGGAATAAGCAAAGGAAAAGCCAAAGAGAGAGAAAGAATAGAAAGAGGAGACGCAAACTCGAACCCAACCAAAAAAGGACAAAAATTTAAGGTAAAAGCTTTGGTCTCTGACACATCGATGTTCATTTTCATTTTCCTTTCACAGATCCCCCCGATTCTACGTAGAATTTTCAGTGCCAAAAGCATGATATTCGCTTCCCACTTTTGCATGTGACGTAACCACTTTAATCACTTTTCTTTTGTTTTGGTTTTAGCACTTTTATTTTTTACAATTCGGATTGTTTATCTTTATCCTGGGAATCTGCTCTCTTCTTCCTGTTTTCATTTCGAAGAAATCTGAGCTAATGATGTTTAGTGCAATCCTCGTGAACTTAAATCTCGATTGATCTTTGCTGGATTTTGCTAAAGTTTTATATGTATGTATAGATCTTTAGCAGATTGGGTATTTGCACTAGACCATGAGTTTGTGATAGATGTTGTTTGAATTATCTGAATTTTTATGCCTTTGGGTGGTTTGGTTTTGTTTGCTGCAGGGTTTGTGTCTCCTGAGTTTTCCGCGAAATAGATTCAAAATGGAATATGAGACTGTAAATAATAGGATTTGGGAGGGTGTTTACTACCACCCACATCTTTTTGGTGGCCTCATGCTCACAGCAGCCTTGCTTGGCCTATCAACCAGCTATTTTCGAGGCATTGGGGTGCCATCGTTGCATTTGCCACTACCATGTTCTTGGTACGATATGGGGATTTTTAGGAAGCGAAAGCGTCAGAAGAAGCGGGTTCGGGTTTACATGGATGGCTGCTTTGATCTGATGCATTATGGTCATGCCAATGCTTTGAGGCAAGCAAAGGCTCTGGGTGATGAATTGGTTGTGGGTGTTGTTAGTGACGAGGAGATCATTGCCAACAAAGGCCCTCCGGTTCTATCCATGGAAGAAAGGTACTCCACACCTTTCCTTTTGAGCATCTCAGCTTTTGCCCTTCTTTTGTTTTTACTTCAAATTGTTTCTAAAGCCGTGGTAGAACCACAACTATATGCTTAGTATTCTTTCTTATCATAGTTTTCTTGTGTTTGTGCTGCTTAGCAGCTCTACTTAATTGAGGTTTTCTTTCTTAGAATGCAGAACGTCTGTGTTTAAGTTGATAATAAAAAATATAAGTAATCTTAGGGCTCAATTCCAAATTGCAGTGGATACTTTTTGCCTATTTGTTTGGTACTGGAGATGAGTCATTCTTGCGGTCAAGGAATCACTATTCCCCTACTTAGCACAAAAAGAACAAGAAAATACATATACATGTATAAGATGCGACGCATGGCAAGCAAGTATGCAGATAAGAATGAGATGCAATGTAATTGTCTCATAAAATAAGCAAGTCTCTGGCTAGGGAAGCATTTTCATGTGCTTGCTTGAAAATGTGTGAGATCAATGCCTAAACTTTGTTCTATCATGACTCTTCAAAATTATATGTTATCATGCCCACAACCGTTTAAAAACAGAAGCAACAGTCCATTGGTTCTTATGTCAGCAACTTTGTTCTTTTGCCAATGACCTGATGTATTACAAGTGTTTGTTTAGAGTTGTAAGCTAATCAATGAAAATATCTGTTTCCTGTATCTGTTTCCTCAACTACTATAAATATTTCATTTGAGTGTGTCATATCCCATAGTGATATCATGGTACTGTTATCCTGACTTTATCTTCTTTCTAGGCTGGCACTAGTTAGTGGGTTGAAGTGGGTGGATGAAGTGATACCAAATGCTCCTTATGAAATTACAGAGCAATTCATGAACAATCTTTTTAATGAGCACAAAATTGACTACATTATCCATGGGGATGATCCTTGCCTGCTTCCAGATGGTACAGATGCTTATGGTTTGGCAAAGAAAGTTGGGCGTTACAAGCAGATCAAGCGCACAGAGGGTGTCTCCAGCACAGATATTGTAGGTAGTATATTTTCTTAAACTATCTGAAGGCATCTTAGTCTTTTTTTGTTTCGGAGGGGAGGGTTTGGGAGATTGTACTTGGAGCTGTTGTCTCTATCAAGAAAATGTTGGTCCTTTTCATTCTTTAGTTCTATGAAAAATTGCTTTAAAAAAGAAAAATTAGGTTATCTAGAATTATTTAGGTGGACCACTGCGTACATGGATAAGAGCATCATTTAATTTTGCATTATGAAAAAGGTGGAGATGGTATCATTATGGTGCTTTTAGACATATTATGCCATCTTCCGGCTTGACAATAATTGTTTAGGAGCAAAGGTCAGGTTCATAATTAATAGAGTTGATAGCTATAGACAGTACAACAAAATGTTGGCAATTATATAAAACGTATGTAAACACTACTAGTGAGAAGTCTGCTTTCCTCTAGACCCATATGGGACACTTATTTTAATAGGCTGGTGGTGGATATATGTCCTTGCTGCAAGGTTTTATCTCCTTGAGTTAAAGCTTGAACCGCTTATCTTTTGACTTTGTAGGAAGGATACTCTCATCTTCAAAGGAAGCAGCAGTTAATGCGAAGTTTGATGATTCATTTTTGCAATGCGGGCCTATTAAAAGACAATCGGAAATTTCCCATATATCTCAATTTCTACCGACTTCTCGACGAATTGTGCAATTTTCAAATGGAAAGGTACCCATTTGTTAATTAACTTCAGAGAGGAATTGACTAATCTTGACTAGTATTGCCTACAATGCTGCTTCTACATGTATGGATCTTTTTGGCTTTTATCAAAAATTTATGTTAATATCATATCTCCAATTTATAATTTAATTGAATGGTGTTGTTGTTTAATGCCTTTAGGTTTAGCTTTTGTATTCAAGCGTGACTTTTATTGTTGGTTTAATACTTGTAATACCATGTTTTTTAATCCATGTATGCAAAATCCATCTGCTATTATCAATTCTAAGCTGCTATTGAATTTCAGGGACCTAGTCCAAATGCACGCATTGTATATATTGATGGTGCCTTTGATCTCTTTCATGCTGGACATGTTGAGGTGAGCTAGGTTTCTTCTTATACTAGAAAACTTGATTATTTATGCCTTTTGTTCTTGAAATAATCTCTTCTATTTTTCTTTATTTCATGGAGCTACTTATTTGTATGATAAGCATAATTTACCACCTTTTCCAATTGTTTCATAGCTACCTGTGTTATGCAGTTATTGAGGGGTGGAGCTTGATAGTTTTTGTTGTGTTCCCCTGAATTTCACATTTTGATGGCATGATGCTGTTACACAAGCATCATTTTAAATTTATTAGGTTCTTATAGCAGGGTATGTTACAGTATTTCGTGTTTGTCCATATCAATGTGATTGTTGGGCATCTATCTTCAAAATTTCTCCTAGTCTGCTCTCAACTTACACGAGTGAATTAATCTGGAAGTTGCACAACTAAAGATATTTAGTTGTGTCACTAGATAAGATGTACTTCCTCTAGGCTCTGCGTAAGATGTCATGATGGTTTCTTTTGCTAAGATAGATTGATAGTTGTTTTTTGTTATGAGCTATCGCCTATCATGGAGCTTTTTGTTTGTGATCTCATCATGTTGAGTTGTTCACTGACTCTTTTCATTCTTTGGTATTTGAGATAGATCTTGAAAAGTGCTAGACAACTCGGGGATTTTTTGTTAGTTGGTATCTACTCAGATCAGACTGTGAGGTATTGCTATTTTTGAATATGTGCATATAAATATGCTTTGCAACAAGGTTAAAAGTTCCCAATTATTATCTTTGTAGATCTGTTTCCTCTCTCTTTGTTGGTCATTTAGCTATCAGAAAATTCTAAGTTGAAATGAGGTAATTTGTTTTTGCAGTGAGCATAGGGGAAAGCATCTTCCTATTATGCACCTGCATGAGCGAAGTCTTAGTGTATTGGCTTGTCGTTATGTTGATGAGATCATCATTGGAGCACCTTGGGAAGTTACGAAGGATATGGTGAGTGATATGTTTTTGGGAGCAATTAACGATGGAAGCTACTTTGTGGCTTTTTCATAAATTTTAGTTAGGCCGATGCAATCGCAGTTGATGTCATCCATTAAATGCTAGTATGAAATAGAATATTATAACGACAATACTTGGCCTCTAGAAGTGAAACCAATAGGAATTTTTGGGTATTCAGCATTGCAAAAGGAAGTAATGCCAAGTTAATCTTTTCTTTGAGAGATGCTGTAGGACTGGGTGTAACATTTATGTTTATCTCCATTATCAATGGTTGATTTCATCTTTGCTTAACGTTTTTCTCTCAATTTTGTTTGAGCAGATAACAACGTTTAACATATCCTTGGTTGCACATGGTACAGTATCAGAGAGCAATTTGCCATCAAAAGTAAGTTGGTCGCAAATATTAATTTGCTGTTTTTTCTTCCTTAGCAGAAGACACTCATTATTCATTGAGCATTTTACAGGAGGGATTTGATCCTTACGCCATTCCTAAGAAGATGAAGATCTTTCGTTTGCTTGAAAGCCCTAAAAACATAACTACGACTTCAATAGCACAGAGAATAGTTGCCAACCATGAAGCTTTTGTGGTATCCTTCTATCTCCTGATGTTCTCTTAGCGCATTCTGTAAATTCTACTACTAGCGTGCTAGCTGCTTGGCTTGCATCTGCTGGCAATTTCACTTTCAGTAATATTGAGAAGTCTTGGTTTAAAACATTTAGCTCTCTTTAATGTATTAAAATTGTCAAACCATAAACAAAATCCTACCCCGTCCTCAAAGCATCCTTTTTCTCCCTTTTATGAGGAAGAGCAGTTAAAATCAGCTTTTTGCTTGATTCCATGTATATAATAGGTCGATTGTAAAACCAATAAGAGTTGCCTCTAAGTATCATCACTTGATTTCTTATTCCAAAAAACAATGAAGCAATTCTTTTTGAGTAATTTAAAGTGGGAAATGCTGTATACTGCTTAAATTTTGATACATCAGGCTGGATATACTTTTATAGATGTATTATTGAAGACTTCACTGTAGTCTGATGATGCAACATGCTTCCATGGAAATATAATCTGCTGTCGTCTGGAATTGTTTATGTTGTAGAAACGAAATGCAAAGAAGTCGGAGAGCGAGAAGAAATATTATGCAGATAAGAAATATGTGTTGGGTGATTAGCTCAAAGTACAGGTGTGCTTGTGAAAAATGCCTGTGGGAGTAATTACGCATTTCTCCCTCTGGCATTCATTATCTTAGAGTTTGATTCTTGTTGTAAGGACACGGAAAAAAAAAAACACAAAAGAGTTGAGAGATGTCCAGCACTTATTTTGGACGGGGAGAGGCGGAAACTGGATAGAGGCTCATATGTTATTTTATCTTTATTTTTTATGTAGTTCATTGAGTCAGATCAAATTGTTCTAACATAATTCTAATTATGTTTACGTTTCCCAAACTACTTCTCCTCCCTGAATGGGTCTATTTTTCTCGTAGCAGGTTTTGTTGGTTATCTCTCTCTTCTCTGTTGTATCCCTTGCTTATTGCTGATATGGCCATTGTATGAAAATACGGCTTTCTTTAAGAATTAATCCAAAATACGGTTAAAATATATATATATATATATATATATAAATATATATTACTAATAGCAGCGTCAAAAGTGCAAAAGGGCAGTTGGCATCCGCGCCTTTGACCACTCTAGCCGTGCCCTCTATTTTTCCTTTTTAATTGGAGGGCGCGGCTGATACCACGCCCTCTATATAGGTTGTTTGTTTTGACTTTTTTTCGGCAGATACAGACACTTTTTTTAATTTTTTGCTAACAAATTATTTATCAAGAAATAGATATAGATAAAAAAAAGTTGACAGTTCTCATCAAAAGATCAAATAGAATAAATATATATAAAATTTAGATGCAAATGGATATATTTACACGTATTATTTTAAAAAAGATACAGATACAGATGAAAAACAGACAATCCAAACAGACCCATAGTATAGGTGAAATGCAGCAAAAAAGCCATGGTCATTTTATTTTCCAGCAACCTCGATTTGTTCTTCATCTAATTTTCCACACTTACCTGGTCGTAAATCTAAAATTCATGCAGCAACTTCCTTTTTTATTATTATTATTATGTTGACATCATATGATACGCCTTTTGTTATTTCTCTGATCGTCATTTAATTTCCATATATATATATATACGCATTTAATTTTCCAACTCCGTGCAGTATCATATTTGTTCTATAAGACAAGAAAGTATTCTGCAACCTCTCTTCTCCCCTGTCACTTTCCATGGTCTAAACTTTGAGCAATCATATTCACTAAACTCAACTCTGTGTTCATTGGTTGCTTCTTTTTATTGATTGCTGAAAGCCTGATTCTCAATATTAGCTTTGTAATTTTTTTCATTTGCGTATGGCTGTCGTTTGCGGAGAGGAGAAGAATTGGTGAAGAAAATGGCGGAGAGCAGCAACATGCAGAAGTATTTTCAATTGGAATTCGATTCTTCAATGTTGAAGTACAACAAAATTATTTATAGGGAGCAGCAAGTTTCATTAGTGAAGGAACGGACCATGTCATCATTACTTCAGCGTTTTGGTATTGACGACAACATCGAGGGATGAGGATGGATATCCAGGCTTTATTGGAATCTAACACTATAATAATTGGTGGGATCTTTGAGAAGATGAAAGAGACTAACATGTCAAAGACTTCCTTCCATGCATATATTAACCATATTAAAGAGGTTGCAGGTAATTAAAAAAATAAAAAAGGGTGTGGCTGATACTTACGCCCTCTTTAGAATTATTTGTGCTTTCAATGCTTTTATTATGAATATGTTTTTTTTTTTTACCGTATTTTGGGAAGAATATTATATTCATAATATACATTCAAAAAAAAAAATCCCACAAATCCAAACTATGGAAAAAAAAATTACATGAATACTATTATTGTATCACACTTTGGAGGTATGATACAACTTTTTTTTTTTTTTAAATTGTATACGTATGACACATTGGACATGAGATACACTTTCGATCTCTATCGCACCTCAGATGAGCGATACATATATAATTATAAGTGTGTTGGTTTCTCTCAATCAAGGATTTTGATGATAACAAAAATTAATGAAATAACGATTATTTTGAGTATGTTTTATCAGAAAGTTATCCAGAAAGTTTATTCAAGAGGATTCAAATATTTATGATAAGTCAGAAGCTTAGGCAGAAGGAACATCTATTATGAACAAAGGAAAAATGATAAGTCAGAAGCTTAGGCAGAAGGAACATCTATTATGAACAAAGGAAAAATGATAAGTCAGAAGCTTAGGCAGAAGGAACGTTAGTTATGAACAAGTACACAGATGAAAGGCAGAAGGAATGTCAGAAGATACGATATGAAGAAAAACAAAATATTTGATGATGAAGACCTAGCTCCAATGATTAAATATATTTGGGAAATATATCTAATCTGTTCCACAAAAGTTGGTCATAATCCACAGGGTATTTTATTATTTTCTAATTAAAATAAGATGAGAAAGTTTAAGTAATTTGAAAATTAATTTGGGATAAGATTATGCAAGTAATGTTCGGATATTTTTTTATACATATACAAGATTTCAGGAGCTTGTCCGAAGTCAGAAATTCATGAAACAGAAAAATAAATATCCCAGGCGTGATACTTGAACAGATTCAAGACGTGATCAACAAGAGGAATGTTTGAAATTGTTTGTTTGAGATATTCATGCAAGATTGTAGAGATTTGAAGTTATCTCACTCTCGAGGAAGCTTATCAGACGATTCAAAATTCAAATCCAGATGAGGATAGACTTGAAGAGATATTGTACTCGACATATCCGGAACAAATCTTCATTTTTGCGAGAAATCTGGAAAACAAGTTAATCTGGAACGCAGCAGATTGTTTTCAAGTGTTGAGAAGAACAAATATATACGAACAACTTAAAAATAGAGGGCAGAACGTAGAACAAAAATAACGAGAATTAAAAAGTATTCAAGAGCGAAATTACTGTCATTATTTTCATTGTTCTTCGTATTGTTCAAAAACCGTCGAGGACCTTTACTTTATTCTCCTCAGATTTTGATAAATTATTTTAGTGATTGTGAGTTGCAAGTAGGCTCAGTAGATTGGTTGTTGAGAGAATCAAGCTGAGTGAATTGTGAACTTCTTGTAACTATTCTTATTTATTGGATTAGTGGAACAATACCGGTGTGGATTACCGGTGACCCTGGCTTGGAGCTAGAAGAGAGGATTGACGCTCAAGGCGGAACCTCTATAATTCGTTTTGCATTTCTCTCTTACTCATCTCTCTTTAATTTGTGTAATTTTAATTTGTTTTATTGCATTTGATCGTCAGTCAGAAGGTTAATCAGAGAGTGTTGTTCTTATTGTTCTTGAGTCAGAGAGTTGGTCAGAAGGTTCCGAGAAGAAAGTTTTCAAACTATAGTTTAAATATTCGTGAGATTATTCATATAGGATAATTTTGGTTTATTATTTTTAAAGAAGTTTTTCATCAAATTCATTTATTTTATAAAGATCAAAAGCCATTTTATTAGTATAACCAAGTGTGTGAAAATTTGGTCAAAATTTTTATTATAACCAATTCACCCCCCCTCTTGGTTATCATTTCGGGACCAACAATTGGTATCAGAGCGGTTCTCATCTATTTTTGAGTGATCTTTTCAAATGGCTGATAATAACATTGCTATCAATCGAGCTCCATATTTTGATGGAACAAATTATCTCTATTGGAAAATGCGTATGTCTACCTACATAAAGGCTAATGATTATGCATCTTGGCAGGTGATTTCCTTTGGAGACACACAAGTGGTTATGAATGATGATGGCAGTTTTACGGATGAACAATTGAAGCACATTGAGAAAAACAATAAGGCTAAGAATCTCTTACTCACTACTATAGCTCCTTCTGAATTCTATTTAATTTCTTCTTGTGAAAATGCAAAAGAAATTTGGGATACACTATCCAACACTTATGAAGGAACTAATACTATTAAGGAAACAAAGATTAATTCTTTGTTGCAACAATATGAGTTATTTAAGATCAAACCTGAAGAGAAAATAAGAGAAGCCTTTAATCGTTTTACTGCTATAACTAATGAACTGACTTCTCTTGGAAAGAAAATGGATGATTCTGATTTAGTCAGGAAGATGCTCAGAATATTGCCAAAGTCATGGGATGCTAAAAAGACAGCAATTGAAGAAGCCCAAGATCTGAACAAGTTAACTCTTAGTCAACTAAGGGAGAAACTATTAGCTTATGAATCACACATTAACACAACTGAAGAAGCCGAAGGAAGTTCAAGAGCAATAGCTTTCAAAGCAAGGAAAATCACAAATGATGAAACTGATTCCGATGATGACAACATGGAGGAAAACATTGGCATGCTTGCAAGAAGATTGAGCAAGTTCTTCAAAGGTAAGAAATATAATAATTTCAATAAAACTAACAAGTCAAGTGCAGGAAAGAATTACAAAGAAAAGGAAGAAAAGAAAGAAAAGAAGGAACTCGTGTGTTACGAATGCAAACAACCTGGTCACATTAAGTACGAATGTCCTGTGTTAAAAAAGAAAATGAAGAAATTCAAGAAGAAAAGTCGTGCTATGATGGCGACATGGAGTGACCTTGATGAATCAGAAGGTGAATCAGAAGATACAAGTGACAATGAAGAAGAAGCAAATTTGTGTTTCATGGCTGCATCTGAGGTACATTCTGATTCCGATGAAGATATAAATGAAAATGATATTTATTCTGAAATGAAAAAGTTACTTAGAGCATTAAAAAGGGCAGATGTAAAAATTACAAAATTAGAAGTAGAAAATAAAGCTCTTAAGAACGAAAAGGATGTTTTGCGTCAAACTAATAAACTTCTTATTGATGAAAATGATATTTTGAAAACTGATAATGAGAAGTTGTTTGTCAAAACTGATGGCATCAAGAAAGAAAATGAAGTTTTGAAAACCGAAATTAAGGAATTAAAAGGAAGGGTTGAAGATCTATCTCAATTGATAAAGAACACGTTCAACAAATTTAATGAAAGTGATAAGAAATTGAATATGTTAATTGGAAGTCAAAGACCACCTTTCATTAAACATGGATTAGGATATGAATCTGGAAATTCCTCAAATAATATGAAAAAGACGATTTTTGTGAAAGAAAACAAATCAACGAATAATCAAGTGGCTGTCCGTAACGAAAAAACAAGAACAGTACCAGCAGAAGGAACATCAGAAGGTATGTTCAACCAAGCTATCCAAGCAGAAGGTACACCAGAAGGTACAGGTATGCTTATAATGATTATCCGACACATTATAATTATAAAAGAGGAAATCAAAGGTATCATCAACAACCATATGCATGTTCATTTTGTAATAAAGTAGGTCATATTGAAAAATATTGTTTCTATAAAAGAAACAAGCTCAGTTCATATCAAGTTAAGAAGCAAGATAAAACGAGCTTGACTTATCAAGGACCCAAGTTTGTTTGGGTTCCTAAGAAGGTTTAATCGCCTTTACTTTTGATTGCAGGAACAAGGAGCAAAAATAAAAGGAACATGGTACTTGGACAGTGGATGTTCAGGTCATATGACAGGAGATCCTTCCTTGTTCACTAGCATAGTTTGGAAAGAAAAAGGGTATGTAAGATTTGGTGATGATAGCCGTGGTAAAATCGTTGGAACAGGTACAATTGGTTATCCCCCATACATGATTGAAAATGTTTCATTAGTTAAAGGATTAAAACACAATCTATTAAGTATAAGTCAACTATGTGACAAAGGATATCAAATGAATTTTGAGAAAAACAAATGTTTTGCATATAATTCTGATGGAATAAAAATATTTGAAGGATATAGAAAAAGAAATGTATACTTAATTACTCCATCTGATATGAATGTTGAATGTTGCTTTTTGTCTATGACTGATAGCATTTATGTATGGCACAAAAAATTAGGACATGTAAATTTCAATCATTTGGAAAAATTATCTAAAAAGGATATTGTTGTTGGATTACCTAAAATCAATATAAGGCATGATGTTAAATGTTCAACTTGTTTAAAGAACAAAATGGTTTCAATGTCACACAAAAGTATAAATATGATGACAACTAAAAGACCACTTGAACTTTTACATCTTGACTTATTTGGACCTACTAGAACATTGAGTCTAGGAGGAAGCAAATTTGGTCTTGTTATAGTGGATGATTTTTCAAGATATACATGGGTATTCTTTTTAAAGTATAAATCAGAAACTTTTGAGACTTTTCAAAGATTTGCTAAACAAATACAAAATGAAAAAGGTTTTTCTATTATTTCTTTAAGAACTGATCATGGTACAGAATTTGATAATGCATCATTTATATCATTTTGTGAAGAACATGGAATACAACATAATTTTTCTGCTCCATATACACCTCAACAAAATGGGTAGTTGAAAGAAAGAATAGAACTATTCAAGAAATGACACGTTCTATGTTAAATGAAAGTAATATAGCTAAACATTTTTGGGCTGAAGCAGTAGCAACTGCATGCTATATTATGAATAGAGTATATATTAGATCTCATACTACAAAAACATCTTATGAATTATTTCGTGGTAGAAAACCATCCGTTTCATATTTTCATGTGTTTGGTTGTACTTGTTATGTGAAAAAGAATTTACATAACCTTGGAAAATTTGATGAAAGATCAGATGAAGCAATTTTTCTTGGATATTCACAACATAGTAAAGCATATCGTGTGTTTAACAAAACAACAAAAATAGTTGAAGAATCTATAAATGTGAGATTTATTGACGTAAAAGATGATGTTGATGATGATGATGTTATTAGTATTAAAACTAATGATGTAAATGAGAAGAAGGTTGATACAGATATACATGAGTCTGCAAATCAACAAAAATCTGCTAAGACAGAAAGTAAGACAAAAAGTCAGACCGACAGTCAGACAGAAGGTAGGACAGAAGGTAAGACAGAAGGTAAGACAGAAGGTAAGCAAAAATTAAACTTTAATACTCCTGAAAGTTCAAAGGGTTGGAGATATAAATCTTCACATCCATCAAGTTTAATTATTGGTAATATTGATTGTGGAACTAGAACTAGATCTGAATTACAAGAACTTGAAAATCATTTTGCTTTGATATCTGAAATAGAACCAAGTAACATAGATGAAGCATTGAATGATGAAAATTGGATAAATGCTATGCATGAGGAATTAAATCAATTTCAAAGAAATAATGTTTGGAATTTAGTCCCTAGGCCTGAAGATAAATCAATTATAGGAACTAAATGGGTATATAAAAATAAATTAGATGAAAATGGTAAAATTGTTAGAAATAAAGCAAGACTTGTAGCTAAAGGATATTCTCAAGAAGAAGGAATAGACTATGATGAAACTTTTGCACCAGTAGCTAGATTAGAAGCAATAAGATTATTACTTGCTTATGCTTGTTATAAAGATTTCAAATTATATCAAATGGATGTAAAGAGTGCATTTTTGAATGGCTATATTAAAGAAGAAGTATATGTTGAACAACCACCCGGATTTGAAGATCATCTTAAACCTGATCATGTTTTCAAGTTAAGGAAAGCTTTGTATGGTTTAAAACAAGCACCAAGAGCATGGTATGAGAGACTTAGTGAATATCTCATAACTAGTGGATATCAAAGAGGTGCTATTGACACAACTTTATTTTTGAAATATTACAATGATGATATAATTGTTGTGCAAATATATGTTGATGACATAATTTTTGGATCTACTAATGAAAAGTATTGTCAAGAATTTGCAAAGCTTATGCAGGCTGAATTTGAGATGTCCATGATGGGAGAATTAAATTTCTTTTTGGGATTACAAATCAAACAAACAAAGGATGGAATCTTCATTCATCAAGAGAAATATACCAAACAAATTCTGAAAAAGTTTGGATTTGAGAACTCAAAAGAAGCTGCTACACCAATGAGTTCATCTATAAGGTTAGATGCTGATTCTAAAGGTAAGAAAATTAATGAAAAACTTTATAGAAGCTTAATTGGTTCTTTGTTGTATTTGACTGCATCTAGGCCAGATATATTGTTCTCTGTGTGTATCTGTGCAAGATTTCAAAGTAGTCCTACTGAAACTCATTTAAAAGCTGTGAAAAGAATTTTTAAGTATATTGCAGGTACTGCAAAATTAGGAATTTGGTATCCTAAAAATGAAAATTTTGAATTAATAGGATATTCAGATGCTGATTATGCAGGATGTAAGGTTGATAGAAAAAGCACTTCTGGAACTTGTCAATTTTTAGGAAATAAATTAATTTCTTGGTCTTCCAAGAAACAAAATTCAGTTGCTTTATCTACAGCAGAAGCTGAATATGTCTCAATAGGAAATTGTGTGCACAAATTCTTTGGATAAAACAACAACTACAAGATTTTGGTTTGCATTATAAAAATATTTCAATAAAGTGTGATAATACAAGTGCAATCAACTTAACAAAAAATCCTGTGCATCATTCTAGATCTAAGCATATAGAAATTAGACATCATTTTATTAGAGATCATGTACAAAATGGTAACATATGTATTGAGTTTGTCTCAACTGAAAATCAATATGCTGATATTTTTACAAAACCATTGGATAAAATAATTTGAATTTCTCAGAAATGAGGTTGGAATGTGTTTTCCTTTTTAAATTATTTTACAAAATAATGATAATGTTACAAACGTTTTTTTTAAAAAAAATAATAATAATAATAAATAAAAAAAAAAGGAGGGGGAAATAATTTCATGATGGGCGGCATTTTTTTAGCCTCTTCGTATCCCACCTACACCTTCTTTTCCCTCTCAAAAACAACTATCTTTCTCTCCTCTGACATTCTCAACTCTCTCAAATCGAAACCCTAAACAATGGCAAGAAAATCCTCACGTCTCCTCTCGAAAGGTTTCAAATCCAAGAAAATTACAGAGGAAATAAACATTGAAGAAACTCAGTCCATCTCAGAAAATCATGTAGAAACCACAACTAAAGATGGAACTCTACGGGAATCTCGTTCAAAGGAAAGAAACGATGAATCACAAACTGAGAAGCAAACAACTGTGGATCCTCAACAGGCTGAGGAACGACAATCTGAAGGCCCCATGCTTGAGTCAGAAGATGACTCAGAGCATACCGTCTCTCAAGAAGAACGAGTGCAAACCCCAGCCAAAAGAAAAAGGGAAAGAAATCCTTGATTTCTTCTTCACGGTTGTCGAAAAAGGTAAGAGAATGTTCTTACATCGATTTCAAATTCTTTTCGAACAATGGCTTTTATTGGAATCATTGGCTGAATAGGATTGGATGCAAGAACATATGTCATGTTCTTGACGTAGTTGATGAAAGGGTCATAAAGGAATTTTATGAAAACTTGTCTCAGTTAGAGGATTTGTCTTTAAAATCTAGAGCGGGAGGCAAAGTTATTAAGATCACAAGGAAAGATCTTCTACACTGCTTTGAGATGAAGGACATGCAAGATGATAGAAAAATATTGACACTGTCTAGGAATGCAATATTTCAAGAATTGAATGATGGGGTTGGTAGTTTTAAAGAGAAGGATATCTTTTCAACTGATTTTGAATTACTTATTCGGTTGTTACATAAAGCTGTTGTAGATTGTATTTTGCCAAAGAATGGTAGTACAACAACCATTTCAATCGAGGAAGCTATGATTGTTTTGGCAATGAAAAAGAACTTAGAAATAGATATACCCACCATGATTTTGAAACACATATGGAGAACACGAAGAAACAAACCCTATGGAAATGTTTTAATGAAATTTTTTAAATACAAGAATGTTACCTTGTCCCAAATGTTACACCTACAGTCGGTTTAAAGAAATTTGGAGAAACAAATTTGAAGAAAATGGGGATTCTTGTATCTCAAAAACTGTGGTTTTCCAAAGATGGTGCTTGGTATAGACATTCTAAGTTTAGTAAATTTCGATTTGATTGGGAAAAGATAAAATCCTTGGCTGAAGGTGAACTGCTTCTAGATTCAGAGAATGGGACAGAAAGTGAGGCAGAGGATATTGCAGAAGATAGAGAGAAGAATTTATCTTCTAAAAATACTGGAAAAGAGAAGATGAAAAGCAAGAAAAAGAAATCATATCGTGTTCGCACTGGTGGAAAGTTTGAGATTAGGGAAGGTGATACTAGGATTGATGAAGTAAGTCAGAGAGTGACTCAGAGGATGTTGTTCCTCCACCTCCAGGAGAGACTTCACGATCAGGCCTCCAATCTGCTTTATTAGGTCTCATTGATAAGAAAATCAATGATTTGAAGAAACAATTTAACAAAATCTATTCTTCAAACTATTGATTTGCAGCAAAAAGACGAGTCCCAGCATCTTGACCCCAACAGGACTCACATCCAGAGGTCGTCATGGATGATCTACTCCTGAGAACTTTGATCCAGCTGTTCCTCTCACTACCAGTGACCCACAACTGTCTTCTCAAATTCCACCCTCTGAAGCTTTGAATCCCACAAAGAAAACGTGCAGGCTCCACCTGATGAAGGGATCCAAGCTGTTACTGTTGAACATATTGAGCCAATTCCCTCTGCAGATTTGGAAGCTCTTCATAAGGTTGCTGAGGATATTCTCACTTTAAACAAAACTCAAAAACCTGATCAGCCCACTCAATCTCAACCTCAATCATCTGTTCCTCCTCCAAAGACTTTTCCTCAAAAAAAAACAACCAGCCCGCAAGACAGTAATAACTAGGCAATCAAAGAAAAAATGATTTACATTTTTTTTGTTTTCAGAACTCCTTGAATATGTCTGTATTTTGATATTTCAGACTCTGCACATTTTATTTTTCAAACGCATGAATGTTTACTTTTGGCATATTCTTAGGGGGAGCATTTATTTTCTTAATGCTGGTTTCTTGATGCTAACAAAAAGGGGGAGACAAATAAACAAAATCACTAGATATGTTGGTTCTTTTGGATAATCTTTTGGATATCTTTTCTTTTTCATCTTTAGAAATGAGAATGCGTTAAAATTTCTGGATAATATATAATGTGTAATTTTTATTTATTTTGTTTATATATGGGTTTTGTTATCATCAAAAAGGGGGAGAATGTTGGTTTCTCTCAATCAAGGATTTTGATGATAACAAAAATTAATGAAATAACGATTATTTTGAGTATGTTTTATCAGAAAGTTATCCAGAAAGTTTATTCAAGAGGATTCAAATATTATGATAAGTCAGAAGCTTAGGCAGAAGGAACATCTATTATGAACAAAGGAAAAATGATAAGTCAGAAGCTTAGGCAGAAGGAACATCTATTATGAACAAAGGAAAAATGATAAGTCAGAAGCTTAGGCAGAAGGAACGTTAGTTATGAACAAGTACACAGATGAAAGGCAGAAGGAATGTCAGAAGATACGATATGAAGAAAAACAAAATATTTGATATGATGAAGACCTAGCTCCAATGATTAAATATATTTGGGAAATATATCTAATCTGTTCCACAAAAGTTGGTTCATAATCCACAGGGTATTTTATTATTTTCTAATTAAAATAAGATGAGAAAGTTTAAGTAATTTGAAAATTAATTTGGGATAAGATTATGCAAGTAATGTTCGGATGTTTTTTTAATACATATACAAGATTTCAGGAGCTTGTCCGAAGTCAGAAATTCATGAAACAGAAAAATAAATATCCCAGGTGTGATACTTTAAACAGATTCAAGACGTGATCAACAAGAGGAATGTTTGAAATTGTTTGTTTGAGATATTCATGCAAGATTGTAGAGATTTGAAGTTATCTCACTCTCGAGGAAGCTTATCAGACGATTCAAAATTCAAATCCAGATGAGGATAGACTTGAAGAGATATTGTACTCGACATATCCGGAACAAATCTTCATTTTTGCGAGAAATCTGGAAAACAAGTTAATCTGGAACGCAGCAGATTGTTTTCAAGTGTTGAGAAGAACAAATATATACGAACAACTTATATAAATAGAGGGCAGAACGTAGAACAAAAATAACGAGAATTAAAAAGTATTTAAGAGCGAAATTACTGTCATTATTTTCATTGTTCCTTCGTATTGTTCAAAAACCGTCGAGGACCTTTACTTTATTCTCCTCAGATTTTGATAAATTATTTTAGTGATTGTGAGTTGCAAGTAGGCTCAGTAGATTGGTTGTTGAGAGAATCAAGCTGAGTAAATTGTGAACTTCTTGTAACTATTCTTATTATTGGATTAGTGGAACAATACCGGTGTGGATTACCGGTGACCCTGGCTTGGAGCTAGAAGAGAGGATTGACGCTCAAGGCGGAACCTCTATAATTCGTTTTGCATTTCTCTCTTACTCATCTCTCTTTAATTTGTGTAATTTTAATTTGTTTTATTGCATTTGATCGTCAGTCAGAAGGTTAATCAGAGAGTGTTGTTCTTATTGTTCTTGAGTCAGAGAGTTGGTCAGAAGGTTCCGAGAAGAAAGTTTTCAAACTATAGTTTAAATATTCGTGAGATTATTCATATAGGATAATTTTGGTTTATTATTTTTAAAGAAGTTTTTCATCAAATTCATTTATTTTATAAAGATCAAAAGCCATTTTATTAGTATAACCAAGTGTGTGAAAATTTGGTCAAAATTTTTATTATAACCAATTCACCCCCCCCCCCCCCCCCCCCCCTCTTGGTTATCATTTCGGGACCAACAAAGTGTATCACTCGTTGGACGTGTGATACAATCTCAAACCTGTATCGCATAACCAATGTGTGATATAGAGACTTCTAAAAGTTTTTACGTCTAGGTTGCTAAATCTCTACTCGAAGATGCGGTATAAGTATAAATATTTATATCTTCACTCCAAGATGTAACATAACAACACTAATTTTTTTTTTTTTGGTATAATTTGTATTTATGTATTTTTTTTAAAAAAAACAACCTTAGACATGTGTTCCACCCGTATTTTGGGATTAATTTTTTAAAATGGCCGTATTTTCGTACAATGGCCTTATCGATGATTAGTAATGATCATTGCCCCTCATAAAATAAGGACATGCATTATAGGTAAGTCGTCTCTCGTGTTAGTGGAGGGAGAAATGGTTATTCTATCTCCTCTTTATTTCTTAAAATGTTTACTTGAGATGAATTTCTCTTTCATGCAATAGAAAATTTCTGTGAAAAATTAAACTAAAAAAAAAAATAATTTTATACTATGAGCGGTTATACTTAAACATTCATTGCCATGTTTCTCAACTACCTTTGGAAACTTTCATCATACCAAATAATGTTAATCATACTTCCACTACGTATACCACCACTAGTGGACTCAACACCCCTACCATGGAGTATGGGGAGTAGACATCAATGAGTAGTTTTCATTTTGGCTTGCAACTTTGGGTTTGATGCCTCCATCATGGTATAGATTCAACTCAAATCCTCCATGGTTTATGAATGAGGTTAGATTGGGTGGAGTTCAACGTAGATTTTGGTATATGGGTTCGGCTAGAAACCACCATGGCATGTGAATTGGATTTGAATTGAGTACATCGTTGTTGGTGGTATGGGTGCGATTAATAGGTGGGAGCTTCAGTGTTCTAATAAATTTGATTAGGTTTGACTTGAACCATTGGTTGTGGTGATTTGATTGGTATAATATGTTATGGTAGTATCTTGAATATGAGATTCGAGAAGACTAAGTAGCTTAGTAAGTTCAATTTAACTTCTAGTTTATTTCATATTGCATTTTCTTAGTTTCACTAATGACTATAGCATGGTATCATTTACTTATTCCATTTGATAAAGTGAAGGTACTAATCATATTGAGGATACCATATAGGTGGATAAAGGGAAAATAAAAGAGAAAAGAGAAAGAAAGAAGTAAAGAAAAGCCCTATCCTAAGATACAAGTTCTTCGCAATGACTGAAAAAAAAAAAAGAAAAAAAAAAAACAATGAACCTATAACAATATTTCAATTCATGTAAATATGAAGTTAATTTCATTGTTATAGATCCATTGCCATGCGGCCATCTTTTGCAATAGGTATCATGTTTCTTTGCTTTATTTATTTATTTTTATATTCTTAACTTTTCTATTATGCACTTATGATGTTTGTTAGAAGTTGTAATTTAGGAATGATGAATATGATGGTTGTTTTTCTTTACCTATTCATTTTACTTATAGTATACTTAGAAAGATAGATGTTATAAACTCAAAAAATATATCATATTGATTTTATCGCGCACACATATGTTGTTTTCTTAATTTTGTACAAAGCTACCTATTACAACAACAATCCTTCTTGGTGTTGGTTTGGTACGGGATAGTGATTTAGTGTGAGATGATTCATATAGATTATTTATTTATTTTGTATATATTATTATAATACAATGGGCAACATTTCTTGTATAAATGTGATTTAAAACCACTATCTTCCACATCTCTAGGTGAACAAACTATAGGTTGCTGGCAAAAAACAGCTGATGGAACGATTGTTGTTGCTAACAGTGCTATGCTCAATACGCCTATTGAGGAATGAGGACTATAAAGCAAGTAAAATTTTCATTTTACTTGTTACATATTTCCAGCTAGACATTATATAACATCATGATAATGGCAAGGGAAAGTAATGTATATTCCATCCAACAAAACATAACATAAAGGAGGTTTCATACTTATGTTATAATAAAATATATGATTTGTGAACCCATTATTTGGTTACCTATTGGGATTAATTTAGAGGAGTGAGTTAGATTAAAGTTTGTGTTATTATGTGTTGTGTAGTTTTATCAAATATTTTGGCAACTTTCGATAAACAGTAACCTTTTCAATGAGTTTAAATAACTAATTGTGTCAGTGATTGCTTGTGATCTATGTATTTCTAATTTTGTATGACGAATGATGTTGGTTGATTATCTCAATTCAATTTTATTACTTTTGGATTTAATCGAGTGACATAGAGTGGTATTAGTAAACTAGGTTATGAAAAATCACCTCCTGCTAAAAAGATTAACGTTTGCACCTATCTCTTTTTTTGTGATCCAAAGTGATCAATGATCAATTATCGAATTGAATTTATGTTGCACGTGTTTTCCTAGGAATAGATGTTGTTCTCTTATAATTCATGGTTTCTACAACTAAGTATGGAAATGTGCATTTCTTCCATAGAAAATATTTTGTGTTCTTTTTTGATATATTAAAGTTTTTTTATGTAGCATTCAAACATGATGGTGTCATTAGAATAGGTTTATAGCTCTAACTTTAAGTAATTTTTTTCCTATTTATGATATTTTTCAACATAATATCTATTATAATATGTACTTTTAAAGGTTTAATTATTATCTGATTTTTTATAATATATAATTTTTAAAGCTTTTGTGTTATTGTACCTTTTTCACTTACATCACCCCTTCAATAAATACCAATAAATACAAACGCTTATAAATTTACAACGTCTTCAAGAATTGAATTTGTTTATGCCTACATAATAGTATTTACTCTATTTTTTCGATTATTTATCTATTACTATCAAGTGAATTTGATTTATTCATGTTAAAAAATAAAAATCAAAGTATGACAGTTATTTTTTGTATTTATCTTATTGGATGGTTAGTCCTCTCTTTCTCTTCTCCCATAACTATGATCGATGCTGCTCTCTACCTCTCTCTCTCTCTAACAAAAATTGCTCCACTTTTTTTTTACATACAGTATGGGTGCATCATATACTAGGTTTTTAGAGCAAATCTTTTCCTAACTAATTTATATCAAATAAAAACTTTCGTGTTATTGTACCTTTGTGCTTGTAGTACCCCTTCAATACTTACCTACAAATACAACTGCTCATAAATTTACAACTTCTTTTAGAATTAAATTTGCTTATGCATTTATAATAATAATAATCTTTTACTCTCTATTTTTTTAATTATTTTTTAAAATCGAATCTCTTCCTTTGTAATTTATATCATAGAACTATTACATAATAAATATGCTAACAAGAATAATGCATACTTCGCATAATTTATGCAATAGAAAAAAAAAAATTGCATTCATGATATTTTCTTATAATGATTTGAAAAATGATTACCCTTTCTAAAGGATGCATCATTTAATGTGAAAAATCTCATAAAAATATTAATAATATATGTATATATAAAAAATAGTAGTTTCCCTATATATAATAATTTATTGGTATGTATTATTCACATGTTAATCATGAGATATTTTCATAGGTAATTTATTGATTTTTATTGATAAATTATTTTTTTATCTATTACTATTATTAAGCAAATCCTTTTCATTTGTGTTAAAAAAAAAAAAAACTAAAGTACAACAGTTACTTTATTTTGTTCTCTTTTTTATGTTTATCATTTAGTAACCATTCATCCTAAAAGGGTCAAATCCACCAAATTATATTACTATAAACGCTGCATTTCGAAATGTTAGTCATCATTGCCAAAAACTACTAATTCCAATTCCACTCCCTCTTACTACGAACCATAATCCTTTCTTTTGCCAAATGCAATCTCCTATCCTTTTTGACATTATTGTTTCATTTTTATTTTTTTTCATAACATTTCTCATTAGAAAAAATATTCTTTACTCTTAAAGCTAGAAGATATTATAAAAACTGCTAATTCCAATTCCATCCCCTCTTAGAATACCTACAAACCATAATCCTTTCCTTTATCAAATCCAGTCTCCTTTATCTTTTTAACATTATTCTTTTATTTTTTTTAATTTTTTTCCATAACATTTCTCATTAGAAAAAACTATCTATATATATATATATATTCTTCAAGCTAGAACATATTATTTATTATCAATCATCATGGCAAGAAAAAAAAAATGCTAATTGCAATTCCATCCCCTCTTAGGATAACTATGAACCAATGTTGTCATATTCGGACCAAGGTTGACCGGAAAATGCTAGCGTTGAAGGGTTGAAGCGGGTTCCACCGAAGGTCGAATTGGGTCTCTAAAAGATAAAATTTTGAGTTATATCCTAATTATAAAAAAACAAATAAAATGTACATCAATATCATCAGCTAAGATTTGGTTTATAAATGTCTTGAAATATTAAGTTATTAGTTTAAAATAATTTTTTTTCATTTTTATTAAAAAAAAGTAGATGATATAATATATATATTGCAAGAACATAAATTTTTCATTAGAAAAAAATAAAAGAAAAGCATATGAAATCTAGAAAGAAGTGAGCACATTTCTTCCAAAAATAAATAAATCCCAAGGAAATAACCATATAGTATTAGCCATATATATAAAATAATAAATTGGAAGATGTATAACTTATGATATCTCTATAATAGGTCATGATAGAAAATACTAGCCTCATGTGAACTTTTAATATGAAAAGTAAAATACAATCATAAAATAAGAAATCAAGATAAAGATAAAATCAATCTTGCATAGATTAAGAGGAGCCTTTGAATGCTGTACATGAAAAATAAAAGCAAAAAGGAAAAAAAAGGAGTTAATTCTGGATGTAACTAAACCTTAGTCATAATTGGATTCAAAAAAGGAAAATTGGCTAAACTCTTTGCTCTACATGTACTCATATAAGAGGAGCTTCTACAATCCCGTCGACTCCAGTCAACCATCTAACCATTAAAATAAATATAGTAATTAGAATATTAACTATTTTAGTGATTCAATCACGATTGAACATGGTGTGAGCCATTGGAAAGTAACGAAACCAATCATGTCAAAATTAATGACGGGATCATAAAATTTTCCTTATACAAGAGAGTAAAAGTTGATGTATATATGCGGTTTTATTATATACTATTAGCTAAAAGTTACAGCCATATACCATTTATTTTTACTTATGTTTCCCTATTGAAAATGTTTCAAAGAAACTGAAAAAAAGAAAAAAAGATAAAACATCCATTATAATGCATTCTCCTTCTCTCCTTTACTTGTCCCAAATCAGAACCCTAACCTAACCCTAATCTCTCTATATCAATTCAACCCCCACACACCATGAATCACCTCCACCACTAGCCACAACCAGTGCCAACAAGAAGCACACTAACCATCAACCAAAACGAGACTAAATCAACTTTGTTCTCTTCATCCACACACAACACACCAATCAAAGCTAAAAGCCTAAAACTAAAACTCCTATCTTAGACTTTTCTAGTCCAAAATAAGAAAAAGATGGATTAGAGGAAGCAATAGCAGTTGTCACGCCCCACAGGGTACCCTAAACGTAACAGTCCGCCACATACCATATAAGATTCCCGAATTACCGCCTTAGTCTTTCGAGAGCCTCATATAGATGTAAGGAGTACCTTTACAACAATAGAGTACAAGTCCAAATGGAGATAAAAGCTTAATTTGGCATGCATTAGCAATAGGATATAATTCTGAAAACATAAATAAATATTACAAATTCTAAGGGCATTCCCCGCCAAAGAATAATTAACGGTCTTATATAGTCATCCAAGTCTTAGAAGTTTCCTATGGAAGTCTAAAACATAAATTCCAACTTCTAGGGGAAACTCCTAGCTTCTGTACTTGTTCAGCCGGGTCACATCGCCTAAGCCACAAATGGGAAAGCTGCAAAAGGAATGGACTGTAGGGACGTAAGCTAACTAGCTTAGTGAGTGTAATCTCCCACAAAAACATTTATGTCACAGCGATTCAATCAAGTTATTAATCAAGCAAGTGGATGCATCAAACACATGAGTTCAACATACATATGACCAACGGAAATCTATGTGGATGGAATTGCGCCTCCATCCCGGGTTAGAGATTAACGACTACTGCGGTACTAACAATATGCGTTTATGGTTCACGGTTAACCTACGATTATTCGATGTCGTTTATGGTTCACGACTAACCTACGATTATTCGATGTCGTTTATGGTTCACGACTAACCTACGATTATTCGATGTCGTTTATGGTTCACGACAACCATGATTATTCGATGTCGTTTATGGTTCACGACTAACCTACAAATGCCAATGCTCCTTCCCCTTGTGATATGCACATGTCAATATAGCATTAGTCCAAGTAGTTGATTAAGCCAATTTACTTAGGCGATCAATCAATTTTTCAGACAATCCATCATAGCTAACTACACAACCAAAGTTTATCACCCGGTTTCGATATTCTTAATTTGTGTTCTCACATCATCATCAATCATATAATTTCCCATTAATCCCCATCATTCATATTCCATTCATTTTACCTACATTCTAGTGCACTACTTTACAAGCACATACATAAATGAATCGGGAAGAAAAACTCACTCCGCCATTGGTTCACCTTTCTTCTAGTAATAATAATCCGAGAGGCAAAGATTCAACGTCCTCGGGTTCTCCTATTCACATAAGAAATACCCTAATAAGTATTCTACCAACTTAGGACACTAAAACTCTAAGAAAACTTAGTGAAATCGAAATTCGCGTCATTTTCGAAGTTCTGTTTTAAAATGGCCATAACTTGGTCGTTTTAAGTCGGAATTTCGCAAATCTTATATCGATTTCTATCTGATTCGGAAGAGCTTTCTAAATATGAAGTTTAAATTAAGTTTTGAAAATATCTAAGCCTCGGAATTGAGGGATCAGATCTGTACAGCGGGCACATTGATTCCAAAAATGTAGTTTTCATGAATGCACTTGAGACTCCTAAGTACAAAATGAAACTAAATGCAATGGTAATGATTTTCCCTATCATGAATGTCATGATATGAACTTTAATGAGCCTAAGTTCTTATAACTTTTTAGATTCAAAGAATTTAAATAATCTTTTCTTAGAAAACCATTTCATACCATTGTTTAACAAGTGAATTTAGTACACTTGGTCACACCTACATATTACAAGGATTTTCTTTTAAAAAAACTCCACTTTGTTTAAAGAAATTTTGACCCTTATATTAGTTATATCATAAGGCCTTTATTTCTTCAATAAAATCCTCATTTATAAACTTTTAAGTGGGTCTTTTACTATGGGGTTTCCAAAAATCCGAATTTAGAAATTTCACTTTCAAGTTGATTCCTTTGAGAAAATATATTTTATACCCAAAACTTTAAGTATTTATTATACTTATACCCTAAGGACTTCATTTACTAAGAAAATACCATTTTTGAAGTTGGAAAAATAGTGTTTTCTAACCATACATCCATTATTACGAATTTTGTCTATATGACTTTTAGTTCAAAACTTCTATTGGACTTCATTTCTTGTTTCCAACATTTTCTTTAGAAAATTCTCATTTAGACTCATGAAAAATACTACTAAGTTTATCTATTACCCATAGGCTTCATTTCTCTTGTAAAATATATGTTTAGAAGTAGATAAAAGTGTTTTTGACTAGGTTTACAAAGTCATCCGAATTTACACAAGTTTATTCTTGAAAAGTTTTTCCTTTTTGACTTTATTAACTTATCTAACCATAGATCTATATACTAAGAAGTTATTTACTAAAGACAAAAGCATTAAAGACTATAATGCACATAAACACAAAGTAATAATGAAACCTTAAATGCCTACATGGTTATGAGTAGCAAAAATGATAGATCTATTATTTCATATGCTTAAATGAGTTTTGAAAACATAAAAACTATATTTTTGTAAAAGATCTTTGTTAAAAATACTTTTTGATGGATAAACATAAAGCCTTGGCATGAAAACTCCTTTTAATGCTAGATCCACTTTGTAATGGTTCGGTTTTGTCTGATATCTCATGTCCCTACCAAAAGATCATGGGGACATTTGGTTGAAATATCCAAGAATCACTTAGCCATAACAAAGATCTAAGGGTGGAAGGGGTAAAAGTTTACTTACTTGAAGTGGAATGGAAGATGAAAAGAAGAAATAGAAAGTGAGTGTGTGTGTGTGTGTGTGGCGGGGGGGGGGGGGGGGGGGGGGGGGGGGGGAGGGGGGCGGGGGGGGGGGGGGCTTTAGTTCACGGCAAAGGAGGGGAAAATGAGAGGATTTTGGGAGCTTTTACACTTTGTAAAAGTGAAAAGTGAAAGAATGAGGAAAGAGAGAGAAAAAGTAGTATATTATAATGGATTGGAATTAGGGTAAATGAAGAAGGAAAAATTTCAAATTGGGAGCATGGAGGGGGAGGCTTTTTCACGCGGTTTTGGGAAGCTTGTGGGGGAAGGAGATTTGATTTGTTCCATTTGATTTGCCTTTGATTTGATTTTGTATCACTTGTCATAAATTGTAATAAAGTTGAAGGGACAAAAAGCATGGAGAAAAGGGATTGATTTGAGTGATGGTAAGAGTTGAATTTGTAGAGTGTGCTAATAGGTAGATTATGTGGTACTTGTGAATAGCGAGGAATAGTAGACAAGACAATTTAATTTTCGGTAATAATGAAATACGAATAAAAGGCTCTAATTGTATTTTTCATAAATCGGAAAATTATGAAAAATATATTTTTGAAATCCTTATTTTATTTCGGTTCAAATGTGTACTCATAAGTAAATTTTTGAAATTCTAGTTCCGGGGCACGTTTTTCTATAATGGGTCTCGGGATGACCCGGAATTGAAATTTTCTTAAATCTGATATTTTCTTGGTTTGAAATATAATCAAGAACTATATTCAAATTAAATTTTCTTAGAAAAGTTTCTTAATTGGAAACCGAGGAAAAGCGGAATTAGGGTTCCTAGTTCTCACTCTAGACTTGAGCTATTCCGGTTTAGGGTTTTGGTTTCCGGTTCTAGGGTTATCTTGGCTACTTGAAAAACCGGGGTTTACAGCAGTTCAACCAGTTCCATTCGGTAACAAGACACGCCACAGTCACAATCACACATAAGAAGTCATGGTGAATTTGTCTTTCTTTATCTTTGTGGTTTTGGCTAATGTCATCCTTCATTGTTGATAAAACCAAATTCGACATCTAATTGGAGGAAATGCTCGATCGTATGCTTAATTAGGCATGGTAAATGGGTCATGCCATGTCATCCATGTGCTAAATTTTGTGTGATTTGTGTGCCACATGTTTTCGTGTGCCCGATCCATTCGTATTTGTGTACCTCGTGTGTCGTGCTTCGTGTGCTCTTTTTTTTTCTGCATGTCATGCTGAAATAACCAAAAGTCTAAAGTACTAAATTAATTTGCTTTTATATGATTAATTGATGATTTGTGAATTTAATTGTTATGGTTAAGTTAGTATAATTTAATTTGATTATATGACAATTTTTAGTATAAGAAATTGTTGTAAGTAATGTATATGTGTGTTAGTAAGATTTTAGTAATATATATGCTTATTGAATTTTATCAAATTAAGTTGTATATGTTTGGATGCATGGCTTGGCAAATTTTGGAGCCTTTAACTTAAGCCCAAGCCTAACTTAATAACAAAAACCAAGCCCAAACATAACCTAAAGCCCAAACCCATGTTATGACATCTTCCATAAGCTTCTATAATGCCTCAAAAGTCAATACAACTAAGTAAAATATCAATCCAAAATAGACCCTCTCTCTCCATCGTATTTCTCTCTTTCTTCTATCTCTCAAGCCAAAACGAACCCAAATTTCTCCATTCAAATTCCTTCTAAATCATCACAAATTAGATCCAAAGCTAGGAAGTAAGATACAAACTTAAGAGGAGTAGGAATCAAGCCAAAAAAGTTGGAGAAACAAGCTTGAGTACTAGTAGTATTAAACAAATAAGAAAGGTTGACTTTCTTGTTTGTCTTGCTTATTCATGATTTTAATTGATGTTAATATTATATAAGAGTAGGATTTTGATGTTTTATGTGAATTAAAAGCATGTTATTGTGTATGTTAAACTAGGTATGTAAATAGATATATGTACCCTAGGTGTTTTACAAAATGAAATATGAAGTTTAAGGTAATATGACATGTATATTGATGTTATTAGTGATAAGTAAATAGAACTTGAATGATTAGAGTAATAATAGAGTTCAATAAGCATAAATGATGAGATTATGCTTTTAGGTTAAGTTGTTGTGCACATATATGAGCATAAAAAGGGCTTATGTGAATAATTGAACTTGATGATGTTTAATATTTTGTATAAACTAATTTTGATATGTTTTTATGAGCATATAAGAGCTTAGTAAGAGGTTAGAAGAGATTGAACTTTAAAACTTTCGAAACAAGCATCATAGGACGAATGCTTTGTTCACAACGGGCATAATCAAGGTCATTATCTCCTCGAATGCAATTTTCCTTATCAAATACAACCATTACACGGACCGTTATCTCTTGGAGTCTTTAAAAAGCTTGATACGACCTAGATTGTGGCCGTAACAAGGGCCACTATCTCCTCTGATGTTTTAAAAAGCTTGAATATGGTCGTTTCCAAGCCCATGATTTCTTCTGACTTCTTTTTCTTGGTGGATACGACCTAGATCACGACCGTTATTGAGGATGTGATCTATATCATGACCTATGTAACGGGCATGACTGTACCTCTGGTACTATTCACAGAAAAAATATATATAAATAATTAATTAATAACAATAGATGAATGATTAATGTAAAATGGTGTGAATATTTATAATTATATAATTATAGTGTTGTGTAATGATTTGAGTTTTTTTTTTTAAATTTAACGAGTAAATAATGATTTAATTTATTATTGTGAATAATTATATTTTATATGAAATGGTTTATATGACAGATTCCCATACTCAAGTGAGTTTGAATACAGGTCTTGTACCTAATAAATCTACTTATCAAGTTACACAGTAATGGGATTGTTGATTGTTAGATTATATATATATAAATAATATTTTTTTTTTTTTTCTAAACCAACCTTACTCAAAGAGGAACTAAAATTGTTTGAATTGATTGTGCTTTTAGCCGTTGAATCCATTATGGAGAGCGGCAACCCTATTAACGAGGTTAACATGGTAGTTTAGGTGCTTAGGCCATTAGTCATGATGCAATGACCTTTCTTAGTGGCACGGTGGGTAATTGATAGGGAATATCATCTCGTTGTAGCATTTGCTTACTCTTAAAAGGATATAATATGATTTAGTTAACATTTATGGAGATAATTGAACTAGGTGATATCATTGATTAAGTTAAGTAAAGTTGATAATGGTTATAAACTCTAGATGAAGTTACTTTTTCTTTATGAGGATATAACAGAGATATAAACATTCGGGCTGCTTATATAAACCCCCTGAGCAGCTGCTATTACTCAGGACCCTCAGATTCCCCAAGATTGAATTTGGAGTTTGAATACTCCAATGTTGTATTGTTGACTTAATTAAAGAGAAATAATTTATTATTTGCCTTGCATTAGTTTAGGAGTGTATGTCACATTGTATTTGTTTGTATTACTATGTACTGGGTCTCTGGCTCACTTTCTCTCTTTCAAGGATCGAAGATGACGAGATTTATGATTCTTTGGGCTATGAGATAGACTTCGAGGACCTGGACTGACCTTGTTGTTTTCCTAGCAAAAGAGACCAACTCAAATTTTGTTTGCTTAGAAGTGTAATAGTATAAATATGGCTTGTTTATAAGCCTAAGTTGTAATATAAAGTATTTACTTTTTCTTATACAATATGTAATATATGGTTTGTAAACTTTGTGATACTAAGTTATTGGTATCCATATATTGTTATATTAAAGTATCTACTCCTTGTTGAGTAGTTTTTGTTAAAACTATGAATTTAAATAGGTTAAACAGACAATTCACATAAACACTACTTTTCTGGACAACCTTACGTGTAATATATCCGTATATTATACGTGGTTGGGGGACTTGACATGTTGTATTTTAATATCGTAAATGTTTGGTCCTTACACATGTTAATCCAGTCTATTTATCCATGTGTTGTCTCGCATGCCTTAAATCGATTCTAATTTCATACAGTTTATATGGTTTTTTTTGTTATTTTTAGCTTGTGGGTTTTCTTTCGATGGTTTTCGAAATTTTAATTAAACTAATTATTCAAATTAGTTATAAAAAATTTATGTTCCAAATGTAATAAATAAATTTTACATTTCACATAAATAGAATTTATATGATGTATAAAGATTGATTTTGATTTGTTACTTCATAAAAAATAATATGCATTACATTATTAATCACATTTTTATTTAAAAAAACATATTTAATTTGTTTCAGAAAAATAGTGCGAATATGATGATTAGCTACCTCTGCCTTGACCATTAACGTCGACCAAGGGTTGATATGGTGGTGGTGGTGGAGGATGCTCTGGTTGATAATTTGCCTAATCGAAGAACTAGTTAAGCGGGGCATTCATGGTTTTGAGTATTTCCCTATGTTCTGATTGGACATTGACTATCTTATCCAAATGATCCATTGTATTACTCATGTTAAACATATCGGGTTGTTGTTGTGCTTGAGCTTGGCTTTGCCTCTACCCCTCTCCTACTCTTATATCGAGCCATAGTAAGGACAGATTATCCAAGTTAAGGTCAAAGCTCTGGTCATCTAATTCATTCTCATCTCCTGATCATGCTAGGCCACATTGACCTCTATCATATTAGTTGGCATAAGGATCATACCTGAAACATAACCTTGCTATGTCATTCTTCGTGAATTTGGACCTTGTTTCTTTTTTCGTGTAATTTGAAATGTCAAATCCCCATGATTGCAGAATGACGTTGACGAGTAGACCATGTGTGAGATGTCGCTTGTTCTCTCGAGCACCCAACGCATGCATTGTATCACTAATAGCCAACATTCATTAGGAAGGCGTCTTCAATAGAGATGTTATTTGAATTCAAATTTATATATTATATATATATATATATATTGTAGCCAATCATATAGTGGATTAGTTTACAAATCGGTAGGAGATCTATTTGCTTCATGTGCTTTAGGTGGTCAATTTGGCGCTCACCAATACATATTGGAGTGCTCGCTGTGTTAGATACCCAGTGGAACACGTTGGTCATATCCTAATTTTTACACAACTTCTCGCCCCCATTGGTTTGGTGGAATAGATTATTAATGTAACCCAAGGTAATTCGGAGTATACTGCCAAATATGTAAGTGTGATCGATGTTGGAGTTTAGCATCCAATATCCACCGAGGGAATCACATCAGAATCATCTATGACCTCATTTACTATAGCATTTAGGTAAAACATACGAACAAGATCAATGTATGTCTAATTCGAAAGTTCCATCAATTCAATTAAACCTGTGGCAATTAGGGGGTAGTAAAGTTAAGCCACATGTTTAACCCCTCCATATCATATCCTTACCTACAAGGATAGACCAAGAATAGAATTGTTCTTCATATCATGCTCTCATGACCGGGTTAGGTAAATAGATATCACTTTGTGGCTAGGGTGGACTTAGTGGAGAAGGTAAGGGTATACTTTCCTAGTAACGGCGTCGGGCATGTTTTTTACTACAATGATGTGAAGTTTTAGCACCCTCTACTATTTATAGTAAAAACAACTTATGAAACAATTCTAATTGTAAATGAGAAAAACAAGTGGAGTTGTGCTGCAAATGTTTTGATGGCAACGTGCCTAAGTTCCCAAAGGTATTTATAGTGATGAATGGGGGCATGTTTGAAAAAAAATTGCCATCATAGGCACGTTGCCAGCCAACGTGCCCATGTTGTTGAAGCATGTGTGTGCTTAAAAGATTAGTCTAACATCAATGACAAGAAGCAGACAGACCTATACATTTGGTAGCCCAGGGATAGTGACTCAACCCGAGGCTGGGGGGGCGGGCGGGGCTGTCACCACTGAAGCAGCCACAGGCACAAATAGAATAGTAGGGTGAAGCTAAAGGATTTTAGGATGATATTGATATCGTATAATATGAGGTGGAGTTGTGGAGGATGTATGGTTGATGTCCCTTTTTTTTTTTTTAATCTTATTGTAATTTTCAAAGGATAAAAATTTTATTAATAAAATTTAATTTTTCATCGATCCCAATGCATTTATTAATTTCATTTATTTAATAATTTACAATATTCTAAATAAATTAATTAAGAAAGTTTAACTTTTAATATAATATAATTTAATTACTATTATAATATAATTTCATAATTTCATTTTTTATTTGCAAAAAAAATTTAAGTTAATATGTTAATAATAATACAATTAAAATCATTTTAAAAAATAAAATATGCTAAATATATTATACTATTAAATAAGGAAAATAGATTTAATTAAAATAATAAAACAAACAATTATTTATTTAAATACAATTTAAAATAAATTAAAAATAAATCATTATTTTTATATTATTATTTAAAAAAAAAAGTCTGCATGCTGGTTTGTGTGCCTTATGTGTTATGTCCTGCTTACTCACTTATTTCGTGTACCTCGTGTGCCATGTGCTGGCCCGTGCATGCTCGTGCTTTTATCTTTTTCCTTCGTATGCCTTGTGTACCGGCCCACCCATGCCACATCCCATGTACCATGCATCTGCTTATCGATTAGCTCTCTTGATGACTCTAAACTCTGGCCAATAGACCTCACCAAGACTGACTTCAACTTCACAACAAGTCTAACTCAATCTCCTAGCATTTTTTGCTTTTTTTTTAGTATGTAAACAGCATTCTGTCCTATCTAACCTAACTAGGTCAATCAGTTCACAGTTAAACCGGCCAGGTCAGTCTAGTATGGCTAGTCCAACTAGAAAAACGATCTATTAGTAGGAATCGCCCTAATTTTAAGGTCGATTTCGATCGAACCAGATTGAACCAACTGGTTTGGTCTGGTATGGTTTCAACAACTTTACTATGAACCATAATCCTTTCCTATGCCAAATGCAGTTTCCTCTATCTTTTTAACATTATCGTTTCATTTTTTTTTATTTTTTCCCATAACATTTCTCCATTAGAAAAAATATATCTATTTTTAAAGCTTGAAGCTATTAATTGTGCTTTTAATCTTTACTAGCCAACATTGTACTTGTGTTGCCTGTGCTGATTTAACAATATTAAATCATAAAATATTAATAGCAAAAAGATCTTGAATTTTTTATCGTAAAATATTAACATATTTGACAATAAAAACTTTATCTAGATTTTGGATTATATAGAAAATACCTTTTTTTTTCTTATAGAATCATGTGTGGTTCACAATATAAATTCTAATTCAAACTATTAAGAGTGAAGAATAAAGGGAGCAGTTATTTAACTAAAAAAAAAAAAAAAGTGGAAGATGTTTGAAGTTTTGTGGATGGAGTAGTTTTTATTTAATTAAAAAAAAGAGTAATGAGCTTTATTATAATTAAAAAATAGATAAATAAAATAAAGTTATAAAGATTGAAGATACAAATAATATCCCCTAGCTTTAAGAATAATGTTAAAAAGATAGAGGAGACTACATTTGGTAGAGAAAAGGATTATGCTTCGTAGTTATTCTAAGAGGGGATGGAATTGGAATTAGTAGTTTTTTTGCCATGAGTTTTATTACAATTAAATAATTAAAATGAAGTTATAAAGATTTAATACACAAATAATATCTTCTTGCTTAAGAATAAAGATATATTTTTTCTAATGAGAAATGTTTTGGCCAAAAAATAGAAAATTAAACGATAATGTTAAAAAGATAGAGGAGATTGCATTTGGCGGAAGAGAGGACTATGGTTTGTAGTTAGCGCCAAAAATTTGTGTTATCATATCGTGACTCGTATTTGTGTCTAAACAAGTTTGTGTTTGAAAAACCTTAATCCATGAAAACCTAAACTAATGATCCGACCCATTTATTCAATGTCTCGTGTTAACCTATTTATTGATTGATAAAAATATATAAAATATATAGATTCATCAGAATTTAAATATTTTGTATCATCTTGGATAATCAATGTATTAAAATAGTTATTATTAAAGATGGACGTGGTTAACAACTGTTGTCTGATATATTACCCACATATAATTAAAAAAGAAGATATTATAATATGTGACTTAATGCATTGTTAAGTAAGCATGATATTAGTCGATATATGTATACAAATTTGTAGTTTATATATACTTTTTAAGTTATAAATATTTATATAATTTTTAGAAAGTATAAATGTTATATGTGAAACTATAGCTTAATGTAGATATATAATTTATAAATCAATATATATTCATATGTTATGTTATATATGATGTATATTTGATTACACCCATAGTATATTCATTTCATGTAACAAATGAACTACGACATACATATATATAATAAACATATATAACACATAAATTATGTATTTATAATTGATAGACCTTATATATGTATAGATAAGATGTTATGTTACACATATATGTATTTTTTTTTCTTATATAAAATTACACCAGAAGGTCATAATGTTCGAAGTAAGTTCATTTTAGATAACAACATTTTAAAAAAATTCAAAAAAAGTCACAACATTTAGTGAGTACGTTTGTTTTATGTCACAATACTTAAAAAAGTAGGTCAATTGAGATCATCATAAACACATATCAATAGAAAAAATTTAATTAAAACTCAAGCAACCCTTTTGTAAGGCCCTATTGACATGTATCAATAGGAAAACACTTAATGAAATCTCATACGATATTTTTCCAAACATTATGATCTTTTTTGAACTTTTCAAAACATTATAACCTAAAATAAACTTACCATTAAATGTGATAACCTTCCAGTGTAATTTACCACTCCTTTTTTGTGTGTAATCTTATATATTTGATTACATATATTTAAGCAATATATATTATATGTAATTCATACTTTATATGTACTATATAAATTACATGTATTGTTACATACAATCTAACCACTTTACAAATGTTCTATATGCAATATCTATTTTTAATATAGATTCATAAATATGCTAAAAGCATTATCTTTTATATATATGGATTATAAATATCTAATCTATTGGTTTTATTTTTTGTGTGTGTTTATTCTATGCTACAATTTTATATCATGAAATAAATCAATTGTATCTCATATATATATTAAATATTTTATTTGTTAAATAATAATCTATACTTTATATTTGTTATATGTCTGTTCTATATAAATTTATAATAGCTATACATACAATATATATAATTTGTTTTATATGTTATTTTGTAATTTAGTTCAAGATATAATATTATATTTTACCAAAATACGCATTTTCGAACAATAGCAATATAATTTAACAGATTCGTGGGTTTATAAATGGTTTAGGTCTTAAACCCATATTGTTTTTAGGTTTGACCCATTTATTATTTGTATCAATTTTTATTTATCCAAACTCTTTTATAGTCATGTCTAGATTCATTAGTCAGGTATTAAATTGCCACCAGTATCTGTAGTTATCCTAAGGGATAGAATTGGAATTAGCAATTTTTTTGCCATGGTGATTGATATTTTGGAACAAAGTAATTATAATGAAATAGTTTAGTGGAAGGTAACCTAAGTTTTTAGGATTAAGTAATTATTTAAAAGATAAATATAAAAAAGAGAATAAGATAAAGTAAGTAATTATTGTACTTTATGTATTAACTTTTTGACACGAATGAAAATGATTTGCTTAATAAAAGTAACAGACAACTTTATTTTATTTATTTATTTTTTAAATTAGAATAAAACTCAGTACTCTGTTTTAATTAATCCATCCAAAAAAATCCACATACCTTACTTTTTTTTTTTTTTGCAATTAATATTTTATGATTTAATATCACTAAATTAGCACTTGCAATATGAGTACAAAGTTCTCTAGTCATATAAATTTTGAAAGTTTTATTCAAATGTCCTCTTATGCAAATACAATAATCATTTCATGCTATAAAAATTGTTCCATAAATGTGTAATTTATAATAATAGTAGTTTTGTATATTATAATAATTTATAAGTTAATGTTGTAAAATGTTAATGTGGAGAGAATAACTTCAATCATTTTATGATTTTTATTGATAACTACTATTAACAGATGTGTCCCTTTACAAGTATATAACTTTTGTACAATTAATGCAAAATAACATTACCTTGCAACATGTTTTTTTTTTTTTTTTCACAACTCGACCACATAGGATCATTACAACGTGCTAATACGAAGAATCGAACTCGGTATATCAAGGATGAGAATCTAAATGGGATGTTGCTAGGCTACAAACTCTATTTAAGAATGATACTTCTTTTTTAAATGGTATATTATTCTATGAAAAAATGGTTACATTAAACTATGATATATATATATATTATATAGAGAGAGAGAGAGAGAGAGAGAGAGCAGTAGTTGTGTTACACCTACTATAATATTTAATTTTTTTAACTTTGATAACTCTTCAATATGAAACTTTTATAATTTGCATCTTTTTACTAAAATGCCTTTTTTATGGACAACTACGCCTTTTTTTACAAACTACTACACCTTTTTATTAATTAAACTTATTTACTTTTAATTAAGCTTTTCATGTTACTTATGAAAGACTGTATGTATTGAATAAATTACTACAATATTTGCATGATATAACATAAAATAATATAACTTTTAACACAAGTTTGTATTTACCTATCTTGAAGGACAACTTTTCTCATGTTACATATTTTTTCCAAATATATATATATATAATATATATGCATAGTAGGGGTTTTATTACTTTTCTTGCCATTATACGTCTTTGATATTACCTTATATTTGGACACTCTTGGTATTATTGCATTTTAAGAAGCAAATTAAATAATAATTAAAATTCTAATTCACTTATTACGCTGAAACTAGTATTATTATAATTTTAGGAGCTTTTCATAATTATACCTATTCATTAATAATTTCTTTTCGCTATTTATAATTATTAATTCTCCTCACATATATTTTCTATCACTAATATATTTTCACCATTAACAATTTAATTTTTATAATATGCATATATGGGATATATCTTTATCTTAATGATAATACTTATGATCATGTTGCAAATCTTTGCATAATAAATACAAAATGATATAATATTTGGTACAAATATAGTACGACTACAATTTAATAGGTTACAACTTATAATGGCATAATTTTATATAAATGTTGAGAAACCGTAAAAAATAGTGATATGAAAATAATATAAATATGTTTGGTACTAAATAAGAGTATTCACACACAAATTAAACAACACTTGTATTTAATGTTTACCGTGAAAATCTGGGGAAAAGGAAAAAAATATTATTAAAATTAAAAAAAATTACGAAAATGCCACTGGGACGAATTTAATCCCGAAATAGGCAACACGGCCTCGTCTCTTCAAGAGACGAGGCGAGGCCATCCCTCCCAATCCTCGTCCTTCATGAGACGAGGCCAGCCAAAATCCCCATATTTTCTTTCATGAAAAAGAAAAAATTTTACATAAAAAACCTGTCAAATACAAATATAAACAGCGATAAAAGCCATTAACCGTCCTCCAACATGGCCAAAAAAACTAACAAACTACAGTGTTTCGAAGCCCAATCGAAACTCACATTCCCAATCCCAATCATAGACAGTGCAATGAAAATATGAGTATTCGTAGAGTCATAATACATAGTAGGAAATGAAATAGAATGAAATGTACAGTGATTGTTCTAATAGAATGAATAGGAGAAAATGAGTACGATCTATACATACAAGAATAATACAATGAAATAAGAAAAAGCTACATACAAAATGAAAATAAAAAGAAAAATCTATCTGTCGTCCACTACTCCTCCTGCTGATGTGTGGCCCTGCTCCCTCTTCCTCGGCCTCTACCCCGCCTCACGTATGTCCTCGGGAATGGGGTACGCTGATGATGAGGATGCGGGGAATATGGGCGAGTCTCTGTAACTGGAGCGGGCTCCTCTCCCGTAGCAGCACTGTACTGGTGGAATGGGACAGGGTCTGGCTCGACCTGTGTAAGGCCCTCCCCCATATCATGAGATGGCGATGGTCGCCTCTTCTGTGGAGCCAGGGGAGTGTGGAAGTCACTGGATGACGGGTCTGGCATGGGGGTGTCCCCCATATCGTAAGAAGTGGAAGATGGGCCAGCCCCGTCATGAATGACCTGGGAAGGACCAGAGTCATCGAATGGAGGTAGGTCGGACGGCTCAGGCTCATCTCTGATCTGTATACCTGGAGCCCGAGCTCGGCCCCGACCCCGTCCCCGTCCCCGCCCACGCCTCTCTCTAGATGGATGTCGTCTCTGTAAGGTATGAGGCTGTGGGTCACCCTGTCCTGCTGCTGCTGGTGGAGCTGGTGGCACTGGATCATTGAAGTTCAGCCCCATAAACTCATCCACTACACGACAGACATCTCGTGCAGTGGATGCAGTGAGCTCTGGGGGCATGTCAGGGACGCTAGAAATGAAATCAGCCTGCGAGTAATAGCAAATATTTATATCAGTGAATAGCTTATAAGTCAGTACAAGTATATATAAAGCTTACAGAGACAGCGACCGTACCATGTATCGCATGATAGCTCCCGTGCGACCGATCCAGCGTCGGGTGATGGCATAATACCACTGGAAGTAATCGTCAGATGTCCCAGCCGGCAAATCTGGCATCTGTACAATGCAATCACGCCGAGCATCCCACTCAGCAATCCATCTAGCGTGCTCGGACTGCCAGTTCCACTCGGAACGTCCCCTCATGTCAATCTCATGGAGGGGTCTCATATCAGCAGGGGGGGCTGGTATCTCCTGGAAACCACCAAACTGTCTGAGCACTCTGTCCGGATAGTAGTGCTCGACAAGGTAGAAGCATACCAATGGCACCCGGGCACGCCATACGTCGTTGCCTACCAGGCAGTACGGTGGCAGGGCGGGCAGGATGGAGCTGTATGGGTCCCACACCACCTGATGAAGTAGCAAAAGTGATGTACTGCATAAGAAAATGACCGTACAATAGCAATTTAAGAGTAGAAGGCAATGAAATCAAAATTGATCTATCGCATACCTGATGTGGCATCTGTCGATCAAAGGAGGCGCGGTACTCAATCAATAGGTGGGTCGACACACGGGTGACGTCGAAAGTCGCACCCCAATGACTGATGAGTGGGCGGCCTGCGGTAACAGAGGTGAGCAGTCGCCGTACCGGGGCAATGTGGGGGAAGTGCTCCCATGCCCATATCTGCAGGACAACTAGTGGTCCTGCCATGTCCCCCGTGTCCACGTCGGAAGCCAGGCATAGCTGCCTGTACAGCCAAGCCAAACAGGCAGCTCCCCATGCGTGCTGCCCTGCTCGCTCGAAATCTCGGAGCAGCTGGAGGTACATAAGATGAACGTAGTTGGAGGATTTGTCTGCGACAATAAATCCCCCAAGCAGCAACAGAATGTATGCCCTAGCATGACGTCGGATCATCACGTCATCAGCAAACTCAGGTAGGTCGGTGAAGTGGCTATCTAACCACGACATCTTCAGCCGACCTCCATCCATGTCGACGCCGGGGACTGGCCGAACTCCTAATAGATCCTCGCACAAATCTGGCCAATCCATGCGAGCCGTGCCAGTAACGGCCAATCCATCCACAGGGAGGCCCGTCAGGATAGCAACGTCCTGTAGTGTCACAGTCCACTCTCCCGTGGTCATGTGGAACGTGTGCGTCTCTGGGCGCCATCGCTCGACCAATGCAGTAATCAGATGCCAATCCAGCTGAATGAAGGGCATCTGAGCCGCCCCTATGAACCCTGCCTGCGACAGGAATGGCACCATGCGCTCGTCCACGTCTGTAGGTATACCAGCAGGTCGCCTGAGCCTGGCCTCTCTGCGCCTACAATGTAGTACCTCATGCTCCTACAACAAAGTGAACATATTTATCAAAAATCATAAACACCGCATCAAACAAAACTGGAATCAATAAAATAGATAAATGAACTGACCTGCCCATCCCACGCTAGAGTGGACCTATGTACAGGCTGCTGCGTCAGTAATGAACTATCGAGCGGTCCGGGATCCATCTGCGAAGAAACGATGAGGAGATATTGTTATTGACAACAAATATGGATTATAACAAGCACAACAAACATAACGTCAGTCATGACTCAATAATACAGTGTATAGAACATATGGAAATAAAGAATTACCACTACGACTCGACCGCCCCGTTGGTACACTACCCATCGATCCCCCGTTTGGACAACTCCTTCTGTTGTGGCCTTGCTGCCCACAACAATCGCATGCGTAACCACGAGGGCCCTCTCGAATATCCATCTCATTCTGGAATCGTTTCTCCCGAGGCCGTCCCCTTTTCCTAATAAGTCCCGGTATAGGGTGCCACTTCGGTAAGTCCAAACGAATCCAATTTGCCTTATCAGCTGCAGGAATGAAGGAGCGACCATACACTTTTAGCTGGTGGTCCCACCTGTACCACTGTCCGACGTAGGCAAGACAATCCATGTGCATTGTACCCATTACCGCCATTGCATGTGAGCATGGAATTCTGTATGTCTGCCACTTGTTACACGTACATCTACATGCTCTTAACTCTACCTTTTGAATATGATCCCCCTTCTGACCATACATTGTAGGACGTGGTGCAGTTATGACCTCATATATGCGTTCTTGATAGTCGAAACATGTCACTCTATGCGAGCTGGAAATGCTATTCCATCGCTCAAACTTATGTGCAGCATAGTCTGTGAGCAACTTACCTATACTCATGGCATCGCTGGCTTCACGCCTGTGCTTATTAAATATAGAGTTACAATTGTAGAAGGTTTTTTTACCAATGCCGATACTGGTAAGCACCGGGCATCTTTTATAACCGAATTGTAACTCTCAGCCATGTTTGTTGTACCTAGGCCATATCTGACACCTTCATCGTAAGATAAGGTCCACATGCATGGAGGTAGCTCACGAAAATATCGTCCCGTCCAAGGATTGCTTTGAAGTGCTGCATTGAAGTATCCATGAAATTTTCGACTCTGCGCTTGATAGGCCGCTCTTTTTATTATTTCCTTACATTCCTTGCTTTTGGCCTTCGAATTGAAATTGCTTGCAACATGCCGGATACACCAGCGCCAAGGCCACCCTGTAGGCCACACCGCATTGTCACCTTCCACCGCACTCTTGATACCCGCATGGCGGTCCGATATCAAGCAAATGTTGGATCGGTCTTTGATGACGTGTTCCAACACTTTTGCAAGGAACCAACCCCAGGTTTCCGCCTTCTCCTCATCCACTAGCCCGTAGGCCAATGGGACTATATGATTTGCACCATCTACTGCCACTGCAATAAGCAATTTGTGCTTGTACTTGCCATACAGGAAGGTACCATCAACTGTGATCACAGGTCTGCAATGATTAAAAGTATATAACATAGTCAGTGAATATCAATCAGGTGTAACAAAACTAAAGCATTATTACAATACATACCTGCAATACTGGAACGCCTCGATACAAGGACCGAATGCCCAAAAAAGCTTATCCAAGAACACGTGGCCGGCTGCATTTGAATCTTGAGTTTGCCAATCGACCTTCGTTCCTGGATTTGCCTCAGTAATTGCATTTAGTAGATGCGGGAGCTCTACGTAAGACGACTCCCAACTACCGTACACCTGCTCAATTGCCTTTCTCTTTGCCTCACGAATTCTCTTTATGTGAACGTTATATCCGAACTCCTTTAATATATTCGTTTGGAGATCCTTCGCCCTCACATCTGGAGAATTGCGGATCTCCAATATTATGGCCCTAGACAAGCTGGTGGAGTCCAACTGAGAGTGATCCTGTCCAGTGATTTCATCCAAGCAGGTATGAGGCCCATCAAATTTAGTGATATGAAACCAGCCACCGTGTTTCTTATAACTGCCTCTCAGTCTCCACTTACAACCTCTGTTGTGGATATCGGTACATTTCACAGCCCATGACCTTGGATCCGAATCCACCACCTTGAAGTTATAGTGGTTCTTTACGTGCCACATTTTAACAGCCCGGATGAGATGATCTTTGGTTTCAAACCGCATCCCAACCTTAAATTCATCACTGAAGCTCCAATTCCCAGCACTCATTTCCTGCTCATCATCGTATGCTGCATAAGTACTACCAACTTCAGCATTGAAAAACGGAACTGCCACTGAGCTCCCTATTGCATCAACATCAGTAGGAGCAATGAAACGGTCCCAGCTATTTTCCCTTCTTTGCACATCAGGCAAAGCATATTGTTGTGGAAAAACTTCCACATTATCGTTTTCATCATCATCATAGTCGTCACTGGATTCACTTACTGATGAGTCTTGCACAGCCTCCATATCATCACCACCTATCGAAGTACCGCCACAAAATTCAAAGTTACCTATTTCCAGTTGTGCACTGCCTATTGTCTGAGCTGGGGTTGAGTTTGAGTCTACCAGCCCCTGGCTTCCAATATTTCTATCAATGCCCCTATCCCCTGCGGGTACCTGTGACAATTCATTTTCAAATATCTGCACATAAACAGCCACTGATCCCTCTGTGTACACCAACATCTCATGCGCCGCATCATCATCGGTCACTGGAATAATATCATAACGTAGCGTCCTATCTCCAATAGCTACCCTATGATATAGCTCCACCCGATGTGTACACCTATTTACCTTTAATCTATTGCAAATAATCTCCACTATCTGCTCATATGTTGAATTCCTACTGATACTGACCATAGCAACCGGCCGCTTATCATAACAAAAACCATCATCCTCTTGTACAATATTACCATGAGCATACAGTATGAACTTTGCCTTATCCATTTCCTCAACAATCCTGCCATCTCATCAAAATTAGCTTCAATGCATCAAATTCGCAAAATCACACTTATGAGTTTCATTCCTCATAATATTCAATCAAATTCCAAATGCAACATTTCCAAAGTTCTATTTTTTTTTCCTAAGAAACTCTGATTTCCTACAAACATTATCTTTTTTCACCGCACATTTCCATGATAAACCAACACTACAGTACCGAATACACCCCCTTCACGACATTACAAGTTATTTTTTTATTTCTTTCCCAACTACATTTCCTAAAATAATTTTCCAACAACCAATAACTACATTAATTTTTTTCCCCCCAATGTACAAATATATATATATATATGTATCCATATAATTAGAAAATTTTCTACCGTATTGGAATCGCTCAACAATACCCGTTGCCGACATTACAAGTTATTTTAAATTATTTTCCCAACTGCACTTCCTAAAAAATTATCCAACAACTAATCACAATATTATTTTTTTTCCCAATAATTTCATATATGTATACGTATGTATCTATCTATATAACATACAACAACCGGATTAAATCCTTTCACTTACTAATTGCACAATTAAATGATTCTAACAGCACATACTATCACCATTGAACAATGTAGCAACATTCATTAACAAAAAAAATCAAAAATCACGAAAATCATACCTCAAATTTCGCCGGCGGATTTCGGTGATTTATCGCGCGTATCGCTCCTCCAACCCACAAATTGCAATGTAGACACCGTCTGGGGGCTCTGAGATTGCCCAATCACAAAAAAAACCTAAGAAGCCGTGGAGAATCTACCAATGCCGATCGAGAGAATTGGGAATTTAGGGTTCTTATTTTTCGAATTTGGGGGAAATGGGGAAAGAGGCGCGCGGCTAGTTTATCGCGCAGACCTCGTCTCTTGAAGAGACGAGGTCACTAACTAATGACCTCGTCTCTTCAAGAGACGAGGTCACACGCGGAGCAACCTCGTCTCTTGAAGAGACGAGGTCAGGCACTAACGACCTCGTCTCTTGAAGAGACGAGGCCGTGTTGCCTATTTCTGGGATTAAATTCGTCCCAGTGGCATTTTCGTAATTTTTTTTAATTTTAATAATATTTTTTTCCTTTTCCCGAAAATCTGAGAAGTACTTTTCTTTTCCTTTTTTTTTTTTTTGAAAAAAATACATTTTTAGTCCTCAATACTTATTAAATTTTCTACTTGAGTCTTAAGATTTTTACTCCTTCTATTTAAATCCTCAATGTTTTCTAACATTTACAGATTAGGAATTTTATGAGAATATAACATGTTTAATATACTTTTTAAAAAAATTACATAAATAAAATCATTATATCGTATAATGATTTTGCTACATAGATTTTATATGTATCGCCTTTTGTTTATACGATACACATATCTTCATGCATCCTTTCGATTGTATATCTGCAGTATCGGAACACAAACCGTCGTCTCCTTTCCCTATGTCCTCCTCCTCTACTGTCGCAACCAAATCCGATCTCCGTCCAATCAATCAATAACAGCCACGACGACGACCACAAGAATCAACACAGTAACAACCACGTGAAATGGTCCAAGCATACCTAGAGCCAGAGCCAGAACCAGAACAAGCCAAGTCAACGGTCAACATCGCCGGCTATGGCCTCAGAGTCCTCTTCTCTCTCTGCCGTGTCAGGACTACCGACGTTGAGAGAACAGCCGATGGTTGTGGATATGAAGATAAACAACATAACAGGAAATGGAATATCGGGAATGCTTTATAAGTGGGTGAATATGCGGAAATGTATGGCTCTGTGGCTATAAGTGAGCACAAAGGATGGACACGCATCGCTCTTCATAGATGCCACAAAAGTATCACCAACCCTAAATGCGATAAACAAACTAGCAAAAACTTATACCTCTAGATGGTCGTATTGCTAGCATTATATGCTATACAAATAAAATTAGGAGTATCTCTCATTTAATATGTCATATAACGATATTAATTTTATAATTATTTTTATATAATTTGTATAAGTATTTTTTCTTTTATTTTTTTCGAAACAACACTAAACACGTGTGTCATCCGAATTTTCTTAACAGTGTTAAGTTCCCATCCACAATTCACACTTGGCAATATCTAACGCATTGATATTATTCATTCGAATAAATAATATAATTAAATATATAAAAATTAAAATAATTGCTAAAAATGATAAAAGCAGGAAAGATAAAAATGAAAACAAACCTAAAATTTAAGAAAACTAGAACAAACTAATTTATGCCTAACTTTAAATTTATAAACACTAATTTGTATATTATAAAAACACGTAGAATAAAAATGCCCTTTAAATATCATATTATAATCGAAGTGTCACAATAATTTAATATGCTTGAAATACAAACAAATCAAGCTGCCTTCCAAAAATTCCAGTTGCTTTGCTGCTTAAAGGATTAAGGTCTTATCCAAGAAGATTTCAAATACAATATGCAATCAAACATATTTAATACTCAAAGCTTAATATTATAAACAATGCTTAAGTTAGCCAGGATTATTATAGAAAAGACCATGACAAACAAAAGATAGAATGCAGCTGAGTCGGTCGTACGGGAAAAAATTTGCGAACAATAACGCTTAAGTTAGCCAAGAATATTACGAAAAAGATCACCATAAAGTGAAATTACAATACGGTTGAGAGTCCCTTGTACGGAAAAAATATGTCGAAAATCGATTGCAGCCATACAACTGAGAAAATGTAAATGGGAAGAACCCGAGTAAAGACCAAAACTTGCAGTTAAAAGGAGGAAAAAGAAGAAGAAAAAAGAAAGAGGGAAGATCCAAACAGTCACATTAGAATCTAAAAACGCCGCTCCCTTGATGCAGTTTGAAACGGAATCCTTGTATATATCAAGGGGGATACATATATATATATAATATCAGGACCAAGAAAGAACTGTTCTAAACCGAAAAATGAATGATTATTACCAACGTATATCAGTAAAAAAAATTTCTTGCAAGTGGTACAAATGCATTCATACATATTCAAAACATTTTAATTCCTCAAGCTCGGAGGCAAGACAACAATTGACTTTAATTTCATCAGTCAATCCATCTAACATTGTATAAATTTCCTCCGCATGGGCAATGGATGTGTCATCAACTAAGAAAGACAAGAATCCATTGCCCACATCAATCCAAGCACATCCGGGATCCTTTTTTATACCTGCATCCCTCATATATGTCCTCACCATCGCAAGCTCATTCCAGCAACTACCAGCAGCATACATATTAGCTGCTAGCACATAATAACCTGCATTTTCAGGCTTCATTTCCAACAGTTTCCCAGCTGCCCACTCACCTAGATTCATATTACGGTGGACTCTACAGGCTCCTAAAAGAGTAGCCCACATGGCAGGAGTTGGTAAACAATTCATCCCAGTGATTATATCCTTTGCTTTATATAACAAACCAGCTCTACCAAACAAGTCAACCATGCATGCATAATGCTCCAAACGCGGAGATATGCCAAAACACTTTGCATCTTTTTAAACAATTTCTCACCCTGGTATACAAGACCTGAATGGCTACATGCTTAGGACTGCAATCATTGTTACATGGTCAGGTTTGATCTGGAGGCTAAGCATCTCTTCGAAAAGACTCAAAGCAGTTTTTCCCTCTCCTTGTAGTCCATATCCAGCAATTAAGGAAGTATAAGTCACTTCATCCCTCTTTTCCATGATGTCGAACACTTTTCTAGCTTGCAACACCTTACCTGATCGTGCATACATATCCACAAGAGCATTCCATATCGGCAAGTGAAGCCAAAAATGTTGGCATCTCATAATATAACAATGAAACTCCCTACCGTGCTGTAAATTTGCCACACGTGAACATAAAGGAAGAATACTAGTGACTGTCACATGATTTGGCTCAATGCCAGAAACCAACATTTCTCTAAATAAAAATGAAGCCTCTTCAAACAGATCCATATGGCAATAACCAGAAATCATAGAATTCCAAGTAACCACACTCTTCTCTTCAGTAGAATGAAATAAAATATATGCATGTCTAATGTCCTTACATCTGGAATACATAGTGATTAATGCATTCATCACCTTATTTAACCCATGATAATATCTACGTATCGCAGAACCATGAATCTCTTTACCTAACTTAATGGCCCCAGATGGAACATGCCCCTGTGCCAATTAGCATTGCAACTGGATCTAGAGGTATCCCAGTGTTACTCATTTGAGATATCAAATGGAGTGCTTCCACATGATTACCTACCTGTAAGAACCCTCCAGCAATAGTTTCCAAGTTATTACGTTTTGACTCCACACCCTCAGCACGCATCCTCTCAAACAATTGAAATGCATGGTTCCACATACCCTTGGAGGCATAGGTAGAAATCATTGAATTCCACGAAACAGCATCCCTTTCAGCCATTTTGTCAAATATATGCAATGGGCGATGCTAACTTCCCCAAATTTCCCATACATTGAAAGCAATGCATTTTGCACAACCAAGTTCCTTATATGTGTTGCATCAATTGATCTATGCACTTCTCTTCCTAAATCCATTTCCATATTTTCACCGCAGGCTTTAAGAACAGAAGGGTAAGTAAAATTATCAGGCGCAATCCCTTTACCCAACATTTCTTTATAGGCAAAAAGAGCTTTCTCATGTAATCCATTTCTCACATATGCAGAAATAAGTAGATTCCAAGGCAATGGATGCAAGATGTCTGAATTACTAGCAATGGAATGTGCGTCAACAAGAAGATCAAAGGCTGAATAAAAAGCAACAAGCCTACGAACCAAGACAGGCTGTTGCTCAAGACCGAACATAATAGTGTGGGCATGAAGCTGTTTCCCCTCTCGAAGAGCCTTAAGGCTTGTACAAGGCAATAAAAGTGAGGAGATAGAGTGCAGAATATAATCACAAAATCCAAAATCGGATACATGAAGTTGAACCAGGGACAAGGTTCTAAAAGCTTCTCGTAAGTTTCCCTGTTTCACAAAATTTTTAAGTGATACAACAAAACAATCTATCATAGATTCATCGGCATTGGGGTGAGTTTTCTATGAGACAATTCTTGAATTGCATGGACAATTTGTGGTTGATGATAGCTGTCTCCCAATTTGTTTCCATTTCCTAGGTATGAATTTATGGATTCTGAGAAATCCATGACCTTTTTGAAGAAATTGAGATGAAGTAGGCATAAAATACAAAAGGCTTACTTTTTACAAGCTGCATGGCTATGCCTGTAGCTGCAACTTATACAGATTAGGTGTCAAGCAACCCTTTTTGTAGGAGATAGGATTTCAAAAATGACAATTAACCTGCAAACATAATAATGGGGCAATGTCAACTTTAATTGAATAGAACAACATTAAAAATAACAAGATTATGTAAGGACAATATGATTCTAATGGATCAAAAAGTTCAATAAGCACTTTAGTAAGCTCAAAAAAAGAGCATGTTCTGACATTAACTTGTAAAGCTCTTTGATACCCACCACATGGGAGACCAAAAAACTTCAGTTGCCATGTATTGATAAATAGGAGGAGGAAAAGACAGTATGCTGGGAACCTAGAGTTTCAATATAATGTGTAGCATACAGATCCCGTACAGAAAACTTAAACATATAACACTATAGAAAAGAAAGCCTAAATAAAAATTTTTCTTTCTTGAATTATAAGGAAATAAGCACGGGACTTTCTTCACACTTCATGTTACCGTATAACAAGCCCCATGCAAAATGCATGTCTATACAAGAATCGATATGCAGCAAACCACCCAAAAAAATAAAAATAAAAACTTATGTGACAGAGTAGAAGCGTGATCATGGTTGGGCTGAATATTCTTCTATTAATGGACAATTTGGTTTTGTTATAAAACAAGATTTCAATGCAGATACTCAATTCAATATAGAGTAATGAGCTCCACAATCTGGAGCATATGTGCTCCTCAATAGTATGATTGAAAGTGGCAGAAACCCTTCTCTCCTCTGAACTACTATTTGTAGAGCTAAGTACAGCTGTCAGTTACAATCTAACTTCTTCTAGCTTGTATCTACAACTTCCAAAAACAAATATATTTGCTAATGAGCCCTTACATGTCCTCCTTTTTCCTATAAAAAACATGAGATATAGGCAGTCTATCAATGCCTCCCTCAAATTTTGCCTTGTCAGAAGGAAATCTGGAAATGGAGCAAAAAAATCCCCTCCGAGCATCAAGGTAGATTAACTATGTCTTCCCACTATATCCATAGCGCAGAAGTTTGAACTAAGAAAATGATCTTTATCATGCCTCCGCTTCTCCACACTGCATCGGTCTTCCTCTTCATCGATCCCCTCCTTCCAACTCATCCTCCAAAATCACTACCTATAGGTCATATTGGCACATCGGTGAAGTGATGATATGACTGATGACATCCACCTTACACATAACCCTTTTCTTATTTGGCTTAGTTATCAATATAGGAGAGAAGGCAACTATCATTCATCCCTATACTAGTAGCGCCAATAAATCAATATGCAAATCCCAGTGATTAAATTGATCACAAAGGACCACTTATAAAAGATGACTCCACATAAGGACTTCTGCCAGAATTCGCATATCCAGAAGCAAAGATTGTGCAATTTTGAGCCTTAATATAAGCATTTTAAGTCTTGGAAAATTTAGAAGAGTCAAATTCATTCTTCCCATATCAATAAGAAACTTTCAGACGAGTATTCTCTCACATCAAAAGTCAATTTGATTGCTCATACTGCGTTTTAGGAGCATGAATGTGATTCCTTTTCCATATACTATCCCTCAAGCCATGTAAAAGTCCTCTCATTAGTGTGTCTCTAGCAAATGAGGCATCTTAGCTACAAGCAGCTCAAACTTACAACATCACTTTCAATTGGATCCTCTCATCAAATTGCAAACAAGCGTTAACAGTAAAAAATCGTTGCACCAAAACTGTTGTCCACTGCTTTGGCAAAATATGACCCAGTTTTTTCCTTCATGCAGTGACTTAATAGAAAGTTACCTATAATAAGGTTAGGGTTCAATTAGGCAAACAAAAGGTTATTTTTTTATTGATTTCAAATGAAATACTAAACCAGCTTCAAACTATAAAAGCTTGATGGGCAATATGCTCACTTAAGCTTACAACTTCAGCTAATTTTTCTAATTAAAAAATTGGTCACTATCTATCAGCTATTTATAGAACTAGGCTAAGTAACTGACTGTAACTAACTCCTTCTAGATAGTTCTAGAAGGGTATACAACAGCAATTGCTAAACAAAATATCTGAAAAAAACAAACACATACAAAGAAATTGATTATCTAAACTTTCCCTGGTCTTCAACTACACATGCATGACAAGGACTTGTACATTCTAATGGTATCAAGCTATCTTGGGTTAGCTCACAACCAAGCATGTTTCATATTAAATTAAATGAATTCTAGACTGCTACACAAAAATGAGCATTGATGCTCCACAGCTGTATGCTTTTCTTGAGGGACATTACAGTTTTCCCCAATTACAACATCTACATCGTCAATAGCTTCATTAAATTTGTTTAGAACCATACTAGGTAGGACAACTCAAGAGGTAGCCTTCACAATGTAACACCTTGTCGAAAGGGATTGAAAAGGTAACTCCCATATGTAACACTTTATCCTATTGTTATTAGTTGCCTTATTGGCTAGTGAATTGCTTTGGTATCACAATGACCAAAACTCTTCACACCAAGATATAATCTACATTAGCATAATACACCTCAAAGTTTTACCCCCTCTAATTGAGATTATTTATGTTTAACCATCATTTTAAAAATAATTATTAAATATAACTTTGATAAAAATAATTACATAATTATTATCACTATATCGCATGTTGAACATGTAATATAGAGTTTTTTTGTGTATCGCACATTCAAAATGAGATACACATATAATTATTCAACGTGTATCGCATGACCAACAGATACACATTTAGACCTATATCTTTACCCTGACATGCAACACAGTTATTTTTATAAGTATCGCCATTATATCTCTTCTCCAACATGTGATGTAGATGTGGTATTTTTTTTCTATAATTTGTATTTTTGTGTTTTTTTTTTTTTTTAAACAAGAATGCTAAACATATCTTTCACCCTGTGTTAGCAACTTCTCAAGAAGGTACCCATATTGTTTATTAGTGAATGTGCTTAACATTGGTGTTTGTCAAAACTACAAATAGCACATGATGGAGCCGTGGCAAGAAGACCAAGAGTAGATCCACTTATGATGCCACCTGGACCGGCTTCAAGGACTCGAGCTAAAAGATTCAAGGAAGCGTTCAATGGGTTGATTCAGAAGGTTCAATAAGAGGAGGCACAGTTTCATATCATCCAGAATGAATCCAAGCTAATCAACATCATTAAGGCGAGCTCGAGAATGGATCAGAACAAGTTTCAAGCGTATTGGACCAAAGCTAGCAAGGAAAGCCGACAGCTTTCATCTTAGGCCACCGGCCTATATATAAGCAAGCCGGCCTTGGAAATGTCTTCAACGTCCCCCTTTATTGTACGCTAGTTGAACGCTGCCGGCCTTGATGGCTTACACCGAAGGCGTAGGGACTTAAGCCGCCGGTCGAAAGACTGGAAGTTGCCCTCGGATTTTTATTTGCAAATGAAAGGCCGCCAACTTTTATTAGTTGACAATTTAATTTCTTGTTTGTCTTTTGATTTGCCTTTTCTTTGTTATATATATCCTTTGGTTGTATAAACAAACCAGATTATTATGAATGAAAATTGGGAGTATTTCTCTTAGGTTATTGAGTGAACTTTTTCTAAACTTATTGAATCTAATTCGTGACGTTCAACTTTTCGACTTCTCAATCGAACTTTCCATATTCGATTGTGACGTCTTGGCTTGATACCAAGGTTCTTGTCTCTCTATAGACAACAGGTTACGGTTTTCATACAAACACGAACGGTCTTGGGAATTGAAATCAAACGTATTGATATCGAGTTGCGTCGATAGATTGATGTGGTTTATATCAGCACATCAAAAGGATTATAGCATTTATGTTGTTGCCAATATCATTGCACACATCCAAGACCCTAGTAGATAAGGATGACTCAAAAGTAAACCCTACTCTATAGCACTTCACCCTAAAAGAGTTCAAGAGGTGGCTCCCATGGATTACCATCTTGTGCTATGTTGCATTCAATTTCCCAACCAGCGATAAATTACTGTGATATCGTTTGTAACGATCAAATTCCTCACACCTACTTACCATCCACTATAACGAACTATAGCCGCCACGACAATAGTGTCTTGATGTTTCATTGTTTCTTTACACTATTCCTCGCATTTTATAAGCACTTAAATAGATTCAATGGTATCGATCCCTTTTATAATGAATCAACTTTTGCATCAACCTCCATGTGATGTGAATTAGTATTTACCTCAAAACCCTAAACAAAAAGCTTATTCAACCCTCCATACAAAAAAAGGCTATTTGCACTTTCATATATGGCATGGTGCCATGCCATCAAGTATTGTTTAGCATGTCAATTGACTTGAGTAAATCAAAGCCATCAAAAGTCAGTAAGTTTACTAGCTTCACGATATCAGCACATTATCTGCCACAGTAAATCAACTCCCTTCACAGTAGTGTTCACATCACCACCACCAAAGTAAGAGCGGCTATTGGATGGTTATGAAGGTTGGAGCACACGTATCCATTGTTGTAATAAATGTCAAGCACAGAGGCACATCTGTTACCATACTAATTCTTAATTACCACTTCGCTGTCCTCTTAAGATCACAATTCGTATCCAAACATTTATGTACTTAGCTATCTAAACACAATTTTTCCTCTTATATCACCTAAAATCATTTGACAACTCTTTCAAAATATCCCAAGTTCTGTACTCAAACTCTATTTTAGACCCCTCCTCAGTGCTTGATCCAAGGGAAATCCTTCTCTCTCCTCTTAACAACTTTTAAGAAGGCAGGCACAATTATTAACTAACAACCAACTTAAAAGTTGTCCTCAACATATTCTATATTTGCTAATGATCTCCTAACCTGCTCTTCTCCAAGTAAAAACACCAAGCGTCTATCAAAGTAATTGCAAGTCACTGTGTATATGATGCAAGTAGCTTTGTGCCATTCACTATTTGGTCAATCCAATGATAACTCAAGAAAAGAAAGTCAACATATACTAAAATAAAAATAAAAAATAAAAATAAAAAAGAAGCAAATTCAACCTAAAACTATTAGCCAGTGCAGATATTGACCTTGAACTCTTTAAACATGACTTCAAATCTCATGATTTTCATGAATATATTACCTTCCTAACCATCAACTAAAGCTCCCAAAACTATAGCAATTCATCAGCTTTTAGTAGTCAAATAGAATCTTTTTGGTGGGTTGGGGTGCTAGATGCATATATTCGAAAGTCATTGAGAGATGATGTCACAACGCATGAGTTTAAAACTGTATCTGCACCTGCCCAACGGTTTCTTAGGTGAATTTGCAATTGCATAAAGAAAAAAAAAGGAAAATTGCATCTTCATGTCCTCAACTACGCAATTCGTCAATTTATCCCTTAACATATAGGATCCACATTTAATCTGCCATAACATGGATTTTTTTTTTTTTTTTGATCCATGAAAACACCAAGTCGGAAATAGAAGTCTCTATGATTTTACTTAAAAAAACACGTTATATAATGAGCTAGGTTATTTACTACTGCCAGCAAAGAGAAAAATTGATCTAGTAAAGGTTTGCGGAAAATAAAATCATAAGCAATGATGCACCAATGATTCTTTACCTTTTTCAGACAGAATCAGGTACAAACTTGATTCAGGGATTTTCACAAACACATGACGTGCAGAAGTAATTTTTTCCCTTTTTTCTTTTTCTGTTGGTTCGCAAGTCCCGCCTAGTGGAATATAGAAAGCAGCAAAAGCAGCAAATTAAATGGTTGCACCACAGAAAGTATTACAAGTGAATGTCGGTGTTTGTATTCCCTTTTCAGAGAAGCGAAGACGATGAAATAGTCTCTTGATGACGAGAATGATACAGTACATACCCTTATGTAGACATAGATATCGGTAGAAGTCTGGAGAAGGAGATGAGAAAGTTGAAGAGTGAAAGAGGAACCCTTTTGCGGCACTGGCGGGAGAATGACTTGGCACTCTGGTGTCCGGCTTAGCAATTTAGGATAGAATTAGAATTCTCCGAATGCAGAGATATTCACAAATGATTTTCTATATATTTCTTTGTAATGAGCTATTTCCTTTTTATAAGTGAGGAGATGCTCTTTCTGTTACATTTCTGAGTGTAATTTCTCATGACATAGTCACTGTATTTGTAACAAGATTCTAACAGACTAGTAACAAATTTAGAAACAGAATAATAGGTAGGATTCTATTATAGTAATTCTAACTAATTTATATGAGGCCAGCCCATAACAAAAACCGCCCATATCCAATGCCTGTACCCAGACCAGGTCCGACCCGCTGCTTCCAAATTGAACTCGGATCTTTTTTCTTTTCTACGATGGATCTTCTTTGTCTTCGTACTTTCCCTTTCCCGAACCAGTTCATCCCCTTTCTCTTCCTCGTCCATGGAGCTTTGTCTCCTCCACCATAGACCTTACCCCCACATCATCTCTCCCCCCTTCAAGAACCCTTGTCCACAAGGGTTCATTTTTTAACCTTAGTGTAAGGTCTGAAACGAACTCCCAAGTAGCTTCACTGTAGGTTGTTCCTTCCATTTAACTAACACCATTGTGTCACATGCAGGTCCTCGCTTCACCATCTGCGCTCGAGGATGGCTTCAGTTCCCAAATCTCTCCTTCACATAGGTTCGGCAGATCTGTGGTGTTGTATGCTGTCCAGGGATGAACTGCGTAGCTGTGAGACGTGGAACGGAATGGACTGTTGCTTCAGCTGGGAACTCCAATCGGTAAGCTACTTCCCCGATTTTGTCAATGATCTTGTAGGGGCCATAGAATTTAGGGCTCAATTTATGATTTGCATGCTTTCCTTTTAGACTGTGCTGTCGGTAGGGTTGTAGTTTAACTAGTACCCATTCCCCAATTTGAAAGACCCGTTCCGATCTCTTCCGATCAGCCATCACCTTCATTCTATCTTGAGCTCTTTAAGATGGAATTGTAAGATTCTTAGGGTTGACTCTCGCTCAGTCAGTACCCTATCCACCACTTCGTTTCTCGAGTCTCCTGGCATGTAGGGTAGGTGCAATGGAGGTGCATACCCATATACAGCTTCAAAAGGAGATTTTAGCTCGTGAATGGTAGTTGGTGTTGTACCACCACTCTGCCAGAGCTAAAAATTCCACCCATTTCCTCGTTCATCACTGCATACATCTAAGATAGGTTTCAAGGGCATCGGTTCACCACCTCGGTTTGGCCATCAGATTGTGGGTGGTAGGCAGAAGTGAGCCTCAACTCAACTCCCTGTAGGTTGAAAAACTCCTTCCAGAAGTGACTGATGAAAACTGGGTCTCTTCACTTACTATTGAATAGGGAGTCCATGTAACTTAAACACATTGTCTAAGTACAATTTTGCAATCTGAGGGGCAGTGTAAGGTGGGTTAAGCTGACAAAGTGAGCGTATTTACTCAATCGATCAACTATGACCATGATCACATTTTTCCCATGTGACTTAGGAAGTCCTTCTATGAAATCCATAGATAGATCAGTCCAGTATCCTTCTGGAATGGGCAAGGGTCGTAGTAACCCTGGTTGGGCCACATTCTCATACTTGTGGCGTTGACAGACCCCACACTCCCTCACGAACTGCCTGACATCCTTTTCCATACCCTTCCAGTAATAATTGGCATGTAGTCTCTTAAAGGTAGCTTGACCACCCGAGTGTCCACCCATCGGTCCATCATGATAGAGTGAAATAATTTTGTTTTTAAGTTCCTCTATAGGACCAACCACAATTCTCCCTTTCCTCCTTAATAATCCATCAGTCATGAGAACCTTTTGATTGATTCCCCTTTCTTTAACTCCTGGATGATGGCTGCATAAGGTGGATGTGTGGTCACACTATTCTGAATCTCTTCCAGCAATTCTGTGGATAGGTCCCAGGGTATAAACCGTGGCCTTTAGTCCATTCAATCCAGCCTAGAGAGTGCATCAGCAGCTAAGTTTGTGCTACCACTCTTATATTGATCTCATAATCCAAACCTAGTAGCTTAGTTAACCATTTCTGTTGGCTACTAGTGGTTAATCGTTGATCCAATAAATATTTAAGACTTTGATGATCAGTCTTAATGACAAAATGGTGTCCCATCAAATAATGCCTCCATCTCTCCACTGCTTGTACACCGCCATCATTTCCTTCTCATATATGGATAGACCCTTCTGTTTCATCCCCAAAGCTTTACTAAAATAAGCTATGGGATGTTGATCCTGCATTAGGACTGCCCCAATTCCCTCATCACAAGCATCTGTCTCAATGGTAAATGGTTTGGTAAACTCGGGTAATTTCAACACCGGAGCCCTAGTTAAAGCTCTTTTTACCAATTCAAAAGATTTCTCGGCCTCATTTGTCCATTCAAAGTTGTTCTTTTTGAGCAATTGGGTAAGAGGTCTTGTCAGACACCATACCCCTGTATGAACCTCCTATAATACCCTGCAAGTCCCAAAAACCCTCTTAGTTGTTTCACATTCAATGGTCTTCCCAATTTTGAACTGCTGCAATCTTTTTGGGATCCGTAGTTACACCATGGACAGATATAACATGTCCCAAATATTCTATGTGAGATACACCAAAAACACACTTGCTACGTTTCAAAAGTAGAGTTTCTTTTCTTAGAATCTCCAAAACCACCCTTAAGTGCATGACATGTTCCTCTAGACTTTTGCTGTACACTAGGATATCGTCAAAAAACACTAGTACAAATTTCCTCAAATGCTCACGAAATAAATCATTCATTAACCCTTGGAATGTAGAAGAGCGTTGGTAAGGCCAATGGCATAATCCGAAATTCATAGTGACCAGCATGAGTCTTAAAGGCAGTCTTATATACATCCTTAGGGTCCATTTATATTTGATGGTACCCTGACCTTAAGTCTAGTTTACTGAAGTAGCAACTTCCAAAAATTCATCAAATAAATCAGCGATCAAGGGTATAGGATACCTGTCCTTAATGGTCAGTTTGTTGAGCTCGCGGTAATCCACACACATCCTCCAAGAATTGTCCTTTCTTTCACTAGAACCACTGTGAAGAGAAAGAGCTGTGGCTGGTCTGATAGTCCCCTGTTCGAGCATTTCTTTGACCATAGCCTCCAATACATTCTTTTGAATCATGGAATGTCGATAAGGCCTTAAGTTGACTGGTTGGGCTGCTTCCACTAATGGAATTCTGTGCTCGTGGCCTCTTGAAGGTGGTAAGGAATGAGGTTGCTCAAAGAGATCATGGAACTCCTCCAGCAGTTCCAATATGAGGGGCGGAACAGGTTCATTGTGTTGTTCTTTTGAATCTACCTTCCTTGCAGAAACCATCCAACACTGCAATTCTAGTGGACGTCTGCTGTGGTGAGAAGTGAGTTCAATTTGTCTCCTTCAATTACCCCCAAAGGATCCTTTTGGCCTTGTAATTTACAATGACTTCCCCTATAGTTAAATGCCATAGTTAACTCAGAAAAGTTCCACACTATGTTCCCCAGCTGTTGTAACCATGGTATGCCCAAGATTATGTCCTCCCCATCTAATGGCAATACATGGAATTCTAGCTCAAATGAGTATCCCTGCACTATCAGTCTCAGTTGTGGAATGAAGCCTTTGGTGAACATAGGAGTTCCATCAGCCAACGCAATCTTCACACATTTAGTATCATCAATTATGCATCCCAAATCCTTGAGAGCTCTTTCATCCACAAAATTCAAGAAGCTACCAGAATCCACAAAGACCCCTAGCTTCCTCTTATTGTGATAAGCCAAAAACCTCATCATGTTAAGATCATGAGTCTAGTTGATAGAACTCAGTGTCAGATTGACAGTTCTTCTTCCAAGGCTGGTATGTCTTCATAATTTTCTTCCATCATCTCATTTCCTTCATCCACTAGTATCATCCTTAGCGATCGGTTCTTACAACAATGCCCAGGACCAAAAGTTTCATCACACCAGAAGCATTGTCGCTTCCTTCTCTTTTCCTCTAGTTCTTCGGGTGTCAACCTTCGGGTTTTGCGGTTACTGTTTGGTTGAGTGGCTACTGTCAATGGGGTTGGATTGGTCTGTGTATGGGTAAAGTGTTTGGGACTGTTCGTGGTTTGGTAGGTAGAGATATTTTGTGTGTTAGTGAGTGGTTTGATCAATGTGGATTGGCTAGGTGGTGTTATGGTGTTGTTGAAATAGGATGACCTGATGGTTTTGGGTTGAGTTCGACTGAGGCCTAGGGTGTTTTCTTGGAGTTTTGCTAAGGTAAGGCATGTTGAAGGTTTTGAGGTTGAAACATCCTCACAGGGTATTGTATTTCAGGTTTTAGACCGCTTAAAAAACAGCTCACCTTGTAGCTCTCAGCTAGGTGGACGAGGGTGGTTAAATACTCAAAATCCCCCCAATACTCTTCCAAAGTTCCTCTCTGCGTCAACTCCTTCAAGGATGCCATAGGGTCTTCAAATATACCTGTACAAACCTTTGTTGCAAACACATAACCATTCTTCCCAAGTTATAGGGTTTGAGTGTTTCCAATTTTGCACAAAAGCATGGTACCAATGCAGGGCTATTCCTTCAAAATGCATTGCTGCTACCTTAACTCTATATGTCTAGGAGTATCATCCAGTTCAAAGAAATGCTCAGCCTTAATCAACCATGATTTAAGATCATCACCTGTGAATGTAGGAAATGCCAAATGAGTGGCTCTAGTGGACAGTTGGTATGAACTTCCCTCGGTGTAAGTGGATTGGTCATTCCAGTATCATGCCTAATTTGACCTGATCCTGTACTTTGTGCAGCATTGTTGTTATTAGCGTCACCACTATACTGTCCAGTGTTGATTCCCTCCTGATATTTCTTCTGCAGGTCCACAGAGCAGATCCAAATTTGTCCAAGGTGGTTTGTTGCTGTTTGAACAAATCAAGGACCGTCTGCGTCAATTTGTCTTCAATGGCTTTCAATGATTCCTCCATCCTGGTTGCCTCTCGGGTTTTGACCATCCAACCACTAAGCTCTGATACCACTTGGTGTCCGGCTTAGCAATTTGGATAGAATTAGAATTCTCCGAATGCAGAGATATTCACAAATGTATTTTTCTATATATTTCTTTGTAATGAGCTATTTCCTTTTTATAAGTGAGGAGATGCTCTTTCTGTTACATTTCTGAGTGTAATTTCTCATGACATAGTCACTGTATTTTGTAACAAGATTCTAACAGACTAGTAACAAATTTAGAAACAGAATATTACGTAGGATTCTATTATAGTAATTCTAACTAATTTATTATGAGGCCAGCCCACAACAAAAACCGGCCCATATCCATAGTGCCAGTACCCAGACCAGGTCCGACCCGCTGCTTCCAAATTGAACTCGGATCTCCTTTTCTTTTCTACGATGGATCTTCTTTGTCTTCGTACTTTCCCTTTCCCGAACCAGTTTCATCCCCTTTCTCTTCCTCGTCCATGGAGCTTTGTCCTTCCTCCACCATAGACCTTACCCCCACATCACACTCCGGCGTACTTTTGCATGTATTTTTTAATTACTCTTTTTCCTTCTAAAAACTAAGTTTTAAGGGAAAACGAAGGGTTAAGGAAAAAAAATAACTACCTTTCTACAAAAAATTACACAAATCTATGAATAAGATTGATTACAAGACATTGGGGAAGTAATCAAATCGTGAAAGAGTGAAGAAATTCATGTAGAGATTCTCCAAAATCTTGTTGAATTCAATAGGTAAGTGTGTTTGAATTTTCACTATTAGGGACGTTGCATTCTTAATAGTGGGTATTGAGATCATGAATTCGCTGTTAGTGATGTTGCATTGCTGTATGGGTTGAAGAAAAGAGCTTGCTGTGGGATTCTTTTTTTTGTTTTTTTTTTCAATTTTTCCCTTTTTTTTTCTATGGAATAAAGTTAACTTTTTTTCGTTAGATTTTTTTTTTTTGTCAAATGTTGATGCATTTTCTATATTAGATAGGTGTTATATGTTAGATGGGAATGTGATTGATATGCTAATCGATGTGTTGTTGATACTGCCTTGTAGACAATGTCTGATGTAATTATGATTATACTCTTTGGTGTTTGAATTTAGGAATCAAATTATGCAATCATATATTGTTATACATCCTACCTATTGATCATATACTATTATGAGACTGGAATGGATATGGTAGTATTAGCAAATATGCTTAAATATTAGAGGAGTGCAATAGATAAGTCATTGTGCGAATTTCATGCATTCATCCTATGTTTTATGAGATACCAGGATAGGTGAGGAAATGGATACGACCAAGTTTGTACTCTATGCTTATGGCAACATTATGGAGGGGAATGATAGTTTTGGTTATGATAAACAGTCAGTTGCTGTAAACCCCCAAAGTTTTGTGATCAATTGAGCTTAAAACCCTAATTAGAAAGTCAACCGGAATCCCGAAGTCAACAAAACCCTAGTCTTTTGTAGCTGTTCAAGTCCAGCATTCTCGTTTAAACAACCCTAGGAAAGTTAGTAAGAGATTAATATGGAGAATAGTTCGTAAAAACCTGAGAAAGCTTAAAAATATCAGATTAGTTAAACCGCAATTCGTTTTGAGTACAACCGGACACAGTTTTTGAAAAGCGTATCCCGGGGATCAGATTAGTAAAAATATTTCGAATATACCGTTAGACTTTTAAAAATATAAGGTTTTTAAAAATATCAATTTCATAATTTTTCGGTAACTAAAAATATCAGATTTCGCAATTATACACGTATTTTCTTACTACCGATACTAAAATTGTCATGTCTACTTTACATTACACTATTTTCTACTATTCTATACTATTCATCTATCTCTACTTTTTCTTACAACCTACTCTTACAAACCATATCTCTATTTCTTATAATTTTCATGTCCAATACAACTTCACATCTTTCATATCTTACTTTTCATTAATAAAAATATAAAAAAATAAATTTTTCTCTCCCCTTTTACCACAAGAATTGCACCAGTCCCCTCTCTTCCTCTACTCAATTTGTTTTATTTTTCATTTATTTAATTAACACAAATTTCCTCCCATATTTTTCTATAAATACCCCCTCTTCCTTCCACTTCTTTCACACTTTCTATACACAACAAAATTACTCTCTCAAATTCTTTACAAGAGTTCTCTCTCAAAGTTCTCTCAAAATTAGTCTTGATAAGGTAATTCTTCTTTAGAGTTTTCTTTATGTTCATTTACTTAATATGAGCTTAGTTTGTGTTTTCTAAACCATGAAGGTTAAAGAAAGCAACAATAAGTTCATACATTGTTTTTGTTCATAAATCAAATTTCTGTTATGTTGCTTTTATGCATATAATTATCTAAATATATCTATGTAGCTATATATATCTTTTAGAGCATATAATCTCATTTGTTTTGCAATTTATTTACTTTTCTTGCAATTTATTTATTTCCTTGCAATTTATTTACTTTCATGTTGTTTTTAAGACTAGTCTTTCTAGTCTTAAACTTGTCCTCATCAAGTCAAAACATTTTCTTTTTCTTTTTGGGACTAGTCTTTTCTTAGTCCGGGATACCTTGATGAAGCTAAGGTTCCAATACTTGATTTATTTCTTTACTAGCTTATTTCTTTAAGTTACTATGTTTCCTTATTTTTTCATAGCTTTATGATTCATATTCATGCATGAACATAATGATTTTTGTCTCAATAAAATAAATAAGGAAAAGTTTTCTTAAAATAGAAAATTTTCTCTAAAATTAAAAGTAGGAAGTAATTTTCATAAAAACCAAGGATTTTACCTTAACAAACTTTTCTAAGAAATTTAGAGGAGTTCATAGGAAAATTTTACAATACATACATAACATGTGAAGAAATTCTTAAGCAAAATACAAAGCTTTACTAAACTCCACTTTTTCATTAACATTAGTTTGACAAACAAGAATTTCTTTCATGAAAATAAAAATTTCAAGAAACAAGGAAATTATTTCTATAAAGATAGAATTGTTGTTATTTTCAAGAAGTATTAGAAAATGAGAAAATAAAATCATTCTTTGAAAATTTAAAGGACTAAGGAAAGGAAATTTACTCATAACTTGAAATATTCACTAGTAAAAATAAGAGGAATTTTCAAAAGTCCCACTTTTCTTTAGAAGACTTACTTTTACAAAAATTTATGATTTGAGACAACTTCATTAACTTCAACATTTGATATGAGTCAAAATAAATGTAATATCATTTCAAAAGTTTTACAAACTATTATAGTATCTATCTCTTTAAAATGAGCTTTTGTTAAAAGAAGGAATTCAAGTTTGTGAAAATTCATGGTGAATCTAATCACCACTATTTCGAAACCCAAATGACCTAGTTTGATGAAGATAGTTTATAAATAGATAGATCATTTCGAATAGGTAGAAAATGGTATATAATATACGAAATTCCGAGTTAAAATGAGCAAGTTATGACCATTTTAAGTTGGAATTTCCTCCAATCCGATTTTACCGTGATTTTAAGATAGATTTAGAGTTTTCAAAGATAGAAATTCTATGAAAGACTCATTGTGGATATTTCATCTTGTTTAGGTGAAGAAGGAACTGAGATCACTTTCCCGGAAGACTACTTCGATTAGGAGCTATCGACATGGAGTGAGTTAATCCTTTACTAAGTTACATTTCCTTGTTTGTGCTTATAAGTAGTAGCACTAGAAAATAAGGAAAAGATAAATGAAAAATTGTTGTGTGATTTGAAGTTATGATTTGTTGAATATAAATTAAGAATATCGAAAGAGGAATTGAGGAATAATTTACGATTTCTTGCAATGATATGATGAATTTGATTTGATCACCTTTAACTTGAACTTAACAATGATGGAATAAACTTATTGAAAAAGATTCATGCATATCATATTTGTGAGTCACATTTATTTCACTACTATTCTTCGTGTGGGGAAACGAGGAAGTTGTAGTGGTGGCTAGTAGAAGCCAGAAAGTCTACATGGGCCAGTAGGAGCCGGAAAGTCTACAGGACAAGTAGGAGCCAGCAAATCTGCAAATATTGATGGTCGTATGGGTTTGTAACCTCCCAACCCCCGACATGGAGAGCAAAAAATCCATGCTACACATGATTTCCGATTAATCTTGTGTATTTTGTTTTCTCATGTGATTGGTGCATTCTCATATGATTGTTTTGTTATATGGAAATGTTTTGTAGATGGGAGTTATCTCACTAAGCTAGATTTGCTCATACCCCTATAGCTTTTTGTTACAGTATGATTATCTATGGTTGGCACCAAGGAGCCCCGTATGCCAGGTATGATCCAAAGCTACTAGGATTTTTTGGGAGAAGTTATATATATTTAGTTTTGAACATAAACTTCTAAGAAAATCTCTATGATAGGCTTATGTTATAGTTATATATATTTTGTTGATGGTTTAGTTAAACAAGACTATTTAAGACGGGGGAATGCCCCCAAGAAGTTATAAGAGATTATTATCTAAATGAATACTCAAGGTTTATTTATATAAGTTTTTTCATGCTTTTATTATCTACTTAAATGTAATATCCCTGCGAGTCTCCTACTATCTTGAAAGCATGCTTTACATGTGATATCGAAGCTCCTGCATGACTAAGGTTGTCATTCATTAGCTTTAATATTATATGCAGCGGACTACCACGTTTAGGGTACCCTCCGGGGCGTGACAATTGCAGTGGTCAATGTTAGTAGGAACTCAACATATGAGCAAATACTTAGCATAATTTGTAATAAACTTAAGGTAAATAGGTCTACACATCAGGTTGACCTGTACCATATGATAGCTATTGGAGATAGGATGCTACACTATGATGTTATTCCAGTGACTGGTGATGATGCTGTGTAGGAGATGTTGGTGTACATTAAAGGGTCAGTTCCTATATATGTGCAGATATTTAAGAATGAATTGCCACAGGTGCCTGCAAGGGCTGTGCGTATTGATGGAAATATTGATGCCAAAGGTTGGTAGACTCAAAGTCTACGCCAATCAGACAATAAGTAGCACACAGGTGCAAAAGAGTAACTTCGAAATTACTGCATCGGATTGGACATGTGATTATGAGACTAATGTGATGCAAGACTCCTCGGCAAGTGAATCTAGTGATGACTATGATGATGATGGAAATGATAATGTAGAAGCTTTTCCTCAGAAAGATACTGCAATCGGGGTACAACATAATAGAAATGACTAGCGACATTTTATGGCTCCCACAAACGTTGATGTAGTAGAGAGCCCAGCACTAATACCTTTTTTCACTTGTGATGTTAGTAGTAGTTATGCTGCATTTGATAATGAACAGGAAATGAGTGCTGGAAATTAGAGTTTTAGCAATGAATTCAAGGTTGGGATGAGGTTTGAGACTAAAGATCGTCTCATATGGGAAGTTAAAATGTAGCATATATCAAATCATTATAATTTCAAGGTGGTAAACTCAGACCCGAGGTCATGGGTAGTTAAATGTACTGATATCCATGATAGAGGTTGCAAGTGGAGACTTAGAGGCAGTTACATGAAGCATGGTGGGTGGTTTCACATTACTAAATATGAAGGACCCCACACCTGTTTGGATGAAACCACAAGATAGGACCACTCTCGATTAGACTCCACTAATATGTCTAGGTGCATTATATTGAAGATTGGTAATTCTCCAGATGTGAGAGCGAAGGTCCTGTAACTGACCATCTTAAAAGAGTTTGGGTACAATGCTCATATGAAGAGAATTCATGAGGCAAAACGAAAAGCTATTGAACAGATGTATAAAAGTTAGGAAGAGTTATATGCGGAGCTCTCGCATATACTTAATGCAATAATAAAGGTAAATCTAAGAACAAAGATTGAGTAGAGAACTGTGGATTCACATACAGTAGGACACATTTTCCTTGATAAACTTTTTTGAGCATTTGCTCCTTGCATTGAAACATTCCAGTACTACAGGTATGTTTTGAATACATGATTTAATTTAGTTATAAATGATAGATATCGGTGAACTAAGTTATATTTGTTAATTCTTCACAGACCAATGGTCACAGTCGATGGTACCTTCTTGTATGGCAAGTACAAGTATAAATCGCTTGTCGCAGTGGCAATGGATGGGGCAAATCATATCATTCCACTTGTGTTTACCCTTGTCGATGAAGAGAAAGAGAAAGAGAAAGAGAAAGAGGACACATAGAGTTGGTTCTTTGGAAAATTGTTAGAACACATTATCGATGAAGAGAAAGAGAAAGAGGACACATGGAGTTGGTTCTTTGGAAAATTGCTAGAACACATTATCAAGGATCGCTTCAACATTTGCTTGATATCCGATCAACATACTAGTATTAAGAGTGCAGTTGAAGGTGAGAATGTTGTATGACTTAGAGATTGGCTTTAGTGGTGCTATATTAGGCATGTTGCTAGAAACTTCAAATCGAAGGCGAAAAGTAAGGAATGTAAGGAGTTAGTTAAAAGAGAAACTTACTAAACCCAAACAAGAAAGTTTCATGGTTACTTCAATGCATCAAAGAAAAGTAGTCGATGGACATCGACGTATTTTCACGAGTTGCATCCATATATGTGGACTTTATCTTACAATGAAGGCGTAAGGTTTGGAATTGGTATAACAAATATGTCTGAAAGTTAAATTTCGTTCTAAAAGATGCTCGGTGCTTACTTATGGCAGCATTAGTAAAAAAAAACCTTTTACAATTGCAACTTAATATTCAACAGGTAAAGAAAGGAGGCAAGTGAAGCAATGAGTTTGGGTAAGTTGTTGACTATGTATGCTGCAACGAAGTTTAAGAGGTGGAACAATGTATCAAGTACCCATCGGGTAACATGTTTTGACTATCAGGAGCGAATATTTGCGGTTATAACTGCTCTGCGCCCTACAACGTATGGCCAAAAGGGAGATCACATTCAAAAAATGGAGTTGCGAGCAGGCAAATGATCATGCAATAAGTGGCAGACATATAAAATTTCATTCTCCCATGCAATGGCAGTAATGGGTACTCTGCACATGGATTGTGTTGGCCAAGTTGGGCAATGGTACAGATAAGAGAATCAGCTATGGCTATGTTGGGTGATCCTTTATACCTGTAGCAAATAAGGCTAATTGGACTTCTCTCGACATTCCAAAATGGTACCCTATCCCAGGATTTATTAGGAAAAGGGGTATGGCTAGAAAAAATTATTCTAGAATGAGATGGATATTCTAGATGGCCGATAAGATTATTCATGCGATTCGTGTGGGCAGATAGGACATAACATCAAAAGTTATCCTAATAGGTGAGCAGCTAGTAGGACAGTTATGGGCCAGTCGAGTCGTAATGGTATTGCTTTTTTTTTTTCCTTTTTTAGTTTATTTGATTTGTTTTTCTGCACTTATGCAGCATACTTTATCTGTTGTTGCTCTGTTTTGCACTTAAGCTTGTACTAACCTTATTTGTTACTTTCTTCCTTACAGATGGATCCAGGACCGTCGATGACTACATATTTATGGGGCATCCTATTCATAGATCGAGGTTGGCTTGGGAGGGACAAGTAGGATTATTTCCTCATCCAATTAGGTAGATTATTTATACAATGTTTGTGATGGATTTGTTTTCGAATGCAGGAGCACGTAGTGTTACACTGTAGCCATAGAGAGGCGAGGCTAAGATAATAGGATGACATGCCTGCAGTTCTAGATGATCGACTTATTCCATTGCTGTCTTAGATTGATTTCATAGGTGTTGCTCATATACCATTTGTACAGCTGGATTGGCATTTAATTATAGCTCTAGTAGAGAGGTGGTGTCCAGAGACCCTTACCTTTCACATGCCGATGGGGGAGTAGATTGTGACGCTGCAGGACATTACAGTACTAATCCCCTTTCCCATCGATGGCCAAATAGTTATCGTACAGCTCAGTTGGATTAGCCAAGGTTATGCCACAAGTTATTAGGAGTTACACCTGAGCATGGTGCGCATATAAATGGTGGTCAGCTGAAGATGTCATGGCTAGATACACATTTTAGAGTGCTAATCCACCGTATAGATGATTTGATGATTCGACACCATACTAGAGCATACATTCTTCTACTACTGGGAGGGTTTATTGTTGCAGATAACTTATCGAATTTGGCTCATGTAATGTGCCTTTAGCTGCTCCATGACTTCGAGAGAGCAGGCCACTGCACATGGGTAGCTTCCTGACATGGCTATACAAGTAGTTATGCATGGTTGCCCACATCGATATAGTGACATAGCAGGACCCCTTATAGTCCTACAAATATGGGCCTAGGAGCACTTCGCACGCATTACCCCTCTACTTCGACAGATCATAGCAGTTACTAAGGGGCGCCTACTCATCAGTTATTAGGGTGCCACGTTGATGTCACTCGATCTCCCACACATTGGCTATTTGAGTATAGCGGGTGTTTGGATAGATAGATCCCTAACCATGTATCGTTTTCTATGTTATATGTGTTCCCATGTGTATAATTTCATTATCTTTCATTATGTACCATGTATTTTTTGGTTGAACAAGTTTTTTGGGACCCCTACCATATCATTATGGATTTCCTGCCTGTCTATTGTTAGGCTACTAATGATATTTGGCGTGCACGGGTTCCCTTGGTTTGCTTCCACATTATCGAGCATTACTATCCAAACAAGGTGCTTAGACAAATTGGTGGTTTCCAAGGGATCCCAAACTCTCCAGCTAATAAGAGAGCTCTACATGAGCTAGACTTACAAGGTGTTCCGAGTGGAATTGATCAGCGGAGCACACCAGGTGGGTAGCTGAGTAGGATGGCAGGTGTGATTGCATAGTCGAGCTTCTAGATATCCCTTCGGGCACATATGCAGATTATTTCGACTGGTACCATTCGATCAGTCGTGCAAAGGCTATTATTTTATATGTGGTAAGTTCAACAACTACATAAGCTATATATGGATATATATTGTGTTCGGTATCGACTTATCTAAATGTTTCCTCTCGCTTGAAAGCTAATTTCATTTACATATTCCCCAACATGCTAGCAGAGAACACTCTTATCACTGCACGAGATATCATTCGTGTAGTAAACGAGTTCATGGGGCTCAATTTGAATGATCCAGCACTAGCGCCTATACCAGCACCACCACTGGAGGACCCACAACCTTTGCCTACAGAGAAATGATAGCCAGAGAGAGAGAGAGGCGTGAATGGGGATGGTATCGGGGTCAAGAGCGAGGGTGAGCTAAAGCTATAGATATCAGAGATGAGCTATCGCCCTCACATGTACCCGTACCTAATGAGCCTGGGCTTTCACAGTTTCATCATTTCGAGCCTGGTCCATCTTCATCATCATATGCTCATCTGGATGAGACCCTAATGTCAGACATCTCACTCTCATACACAGAGTTCCATATCCTTTTTGCTCCATAAAAGAGGCGACCGTCATCGCCACATGATATGGGGGAGGGACTCACCCAAATGGATCCAGACTCCATCTCATTTCATCCTTATAGTGCTAGTGGTAGAGATGGGGATGAGACGCTCACACAAGTTGATTTATCCATGTAGAATCCTCATCAGGATGTCCATTAGCATATACCATTCGCTCAGACTTTTACTAGGCGAGGATGAGACATGTGGGGCATACAACAATAGACAGTACATAAATTTTCATCTTTTGTGATTGTCGTATATAGATTCTTCTCTTTTATGTTTGTTGTTTATAGCATTTTCATATACTTTTGGTGTAAATAACAGAATATTGATGCAATCATTTCATATTATATGTTATAAGTTTTTAATTATGTTTGTGGTAAAAGGTGAATGGATTGGGTTTGAGACTGTGAACGAATGGATTAGGTTTGGGAATACTTTTTAGGTTGGGTTATGAAGATTAGAAGTTAGTAGATAGCTAATGGATGTTTTATATAGCTGATTGTGTATGATTTTGATAGGTTATTAAAACTAATGTAAACAAAAAGTGATTTATGAGATATGATAGTGGTGTGATGTATTTTTACTGACCTCCTCTCTGCAAAAGACGAGATCAATACTTTATCTGATCTCATCTCTTCAAGAGACGAGGTCAATCTGGTCTGACCTCGTCTCTTGAAGAGACAAGGTCGTTAGTGTCTGACCTCGTCTCTCCAAGCGACGAGGTCAATATGTAAAATTAAGACCTTGTCTCTTGAAGAGATGAGGTTAAATACTAACGGCTCTGACCTCATCTCTTCAAGAGATTAGGTCAACTTGTTTAAAACTGGGATTATTTTGATCTCAGTGGCATTTTTGTAATTTTTTTAAAACCTATATTATTTGTTTCCTTTCCCTAAGTTTTCAAGTCCAAAAATTTTGAACCCGGTCTGTCTGCTAGATGATTGCCTAATTAGGATTAAAGAAAAAAATGGTAACATTTTTTTAAAAAAATTACACAAATCCCGCCATATTAGGAAAAAAATTCTAGAAATTAGTAACTTAAACTTGTCACTTGAAGAGACAAGGTTGTAAATGATCAATCTCTTTCTTCAAGACACGAGGTTGCTGTAAAATACAACAACCTCATCACTTAAAGATACTAGGACAAATGAATCTTGTCTCTCCAAGAGATGGGGTCAATTTACCTAATTCTTGGATTATCTTCATCCAAGTAGTATTTTTATAATATTTTTTAAAAATGTATATATTAATTTCCTTTTCGATGCCTAATTGGCTCGAATAATGATGATGATAATTATGATGATAACAACATTTAAAAAAAATTACACAATTGTCATTAAGGCAAACATAATCCTACCGACAAGCAAGTTGAACTTGTTTTTTGGAGAGATGAGGTTGTAATACACTATTCTGGTCTCTTCAGGAGATAAGATCAAGACCAAGATCAATCTTGCCTCTTGAGGAGACAAGGTCACTTAAACAGTAGTGATCTTATCTCTTCAAGAGACGAAGTTCGTTTATTTATACTGACCTTATCTTTTCCAGAGACGAGTTTAACTTACTTATTTTTAGAATTGTTTTTAACCCAGCAAGATTTGTGTAGAATTCTTTTGAGAATGTTTTTTTTCCCTTATCCCATAATAATACTCTTTGTTCTTCTTTTATTTATATTATGAAAATATAGAGGGGTGGTATAGACAATTTCATAGCCAATTCATGAATATAATATGCCAGGGCATAATTATAATTTTAATATACTTGTAAGATTCAATATGATTAATAAATAGGTTAAAATTGTTTGAACCCATTTATGAATTTATTAATGTTTAGATGCACCAACTGAACCAATTCAAGACTATGAATCTTTTGAACATTGAGGCTTTCTAACATTTGTTTTGTTGTGTCTTAAATCTAATATCTTATTCATTTATCATTGTTAAAAGATGATTAGATATCTTGTCTTGTGTTTCCTAAGTTTGGATTTTTTTGTTATTTAAGGCAATTACACCAATTAATTACTAAATATGGTTAGAAGCAAGAAAATTACTAGAATACTGCAACAAATTCGCATGTGACCATTGTATACTTGCTAAGTGTTTTATTATTTGTCCTACTAATTTTACACTTTTTTTTCTTTTTCCCTAATACATGCCACTCCATTTACATACAAAATAAAACTAAAAAAAAAAAAAAAAAACAAAAGTATGCAAATAGAAAACTTTAAACAAAAGGATGAGCGGCTAATGTATCTGTTAAAAAACCGAACAAGAGAACCAAAAAGAAGAGAGAAATGCAAAACTAATCAAATTAGGAACTTGTTGTATGAGTAGTAAGTGGAAATCATAGGAACCTTATTTGAATCATACTTGGTAATTGAGAGAAATAGAAGAAAGCAAAAGCATAAAGCCATATGAAAGTAAAGAGAGAGGCTTAAGAGTTAAAGAGGAAGAAGAAGCAAATGAAGAAAAGGAAAGAAAGAGAAAATAGAGTTTGACTATTGGTAGAGTTGTTTAGTGGCAATCTGTATATCATATGTAGACATTATGATATATATATATATATATATATATATATCTCTATTTTCCACTGTGATTCCACTACGATGTTATTTTTGAAAATTGCAAGTTTGATGTGCAAGATTTGTAACAAAAGATAAAATCCTATCTACTATATTTTTCATTTTTTTTCAATAAAAAAGGTAAACATGTGCTATACTTTAGTTTTATAAAGAAACTTTCTTTCCATTCATTTAAGGAAATGAGATAAAATTGTAATGGAATGACTATTATTAAAGAATCAAACAGTTTTGTAGCAAGTCTAGAAGGTTTGTTTATACTTAATTTGGTTGAAATGAAATCAATATAAATTGAGCTAATTTGTATAATAGATTGAAAACAAGACTCAAATAGCTTGAAAGTTACACAACATCCCTTATGTAATTATGCAATTATAAAATCATAATAATAAAAAGAAAGAAAGAGAACAAAAAAACATATATAAAAATATATATTATACTTATATTCCCCTTATATACCAAATTAATATATTTCCTATGTAACTATATACTATATAAAGTATAACAAAGTATATAAGATAATGTGTGTGTGTGTGTATTAAACAAAATATATAAAACAATATATAGATGTAATGTATGTGATAATATATATTTGTTAATATATGTATAAAATTGCAAGTCCATAAAGATCATGGAAAAATGAAAATGACATATAATAAAAAACATAATAATATATATTATAGGTATATATTACATCCAACATATCATGCCTTATAGAGTACCCCATTAGGTACAACTTACCACAAATGCCTTTTAGGAGAGAAAGCACTATTATAAATGTTTTTATACCTATCCAGTACTCATTAAAGGTTTATCTACAGCTATAATATAAAAAAACTATAATTACAACTTTAATGTTGCAATATTCTATCCAAAAAGTACATTTGTAAGGTCTTTGAAAATAAGTCCAATTATGGCAACATTTAAAAGAAATAACTAAACTAAGGTAAGACTAAACATTTGCTAATTTTGCTTATCTCGCCCTGAGTCTAAAAGGACCATAGCTTACTAAAGTTTACCCATAATGTGTAGGAAGGTCTTACATTATATAAAATTCTGTTAAGGGGTAAGTATATTTTGTAATTAGTGAGATAGGAGTTGTATGTGTTTTGTAAGGTGAATCAAGTTGTCAGCCATATGCAATACAAACATTGTAAATAATTTTCCATTAACCAACATGATGTTTAAGGTATAAAACCCCTCCTCCTATTTAACCTAGGGGTAGGGATTCTACATACACCATCAATGCCTAAGTTATTTAACTGGCAACAATTATTCTCTTGAAGTAAGCTTCTAAATACCTCTAGTGCAGAGGCATACAACCAAACCCAAAATGATGAACTTGTGATTCAATTTTAATGAATCAAGATTTGCAAATGTAGATCAAAGATTAGAATGGGAAAGGCTTTTACCTAAAAAGCATAAATGACAACTCGAAGTGTAATTAAGATTCTATTAAGACTTTATGTTATATGGTGGAAGCTAAATTATATAAAAGATACTAATAGGAATCAACTTCTATGACTGGTTACTAGAGCCCGAGCTAAAGGAATACATTGGTTGATTGAAAAGATTCTTGCAAATAATTTAGTCGTTGATGAGTTTTGCTTTTCTATGGTTATTTAGAATGCAATAGGAACTTAGGATTGATTGTTATTATGAATTGTAATGAGGAAATAGAATGAGATGTGTTCTAACAAGGCATCGAACTGCAAAAATGAAGAATTCCAAGAGTTACATGGCTTCTAACACAATAATGTACTATTTATCTTGATAAACATGACTAAGAACACACCAATGCTCTTTTGTCAAGCCGTTGTTAAAAATCCATGCACTACTAGGCTTGTTTACACACGTGTGAATGTGAAAGCAGAAGCGGAAGCTACAAGGTGGGTTTTCAAAGCCAGTTTCAAGCTTACTTAACCAATCATTATCTCTTTTGCCAATTTTTCCTTAATCATGCAATTATAACAATAATAATAAAGAGATAAAGAAGGAGAACATTACACCACGATATAATGTGGAGTTCGGCACGCCCCCTAGTCTCCTCAGTCTACAATTGCCACACTCAAGGAGGACTTCATATTTCATTCAAACAGCAATTGCCTCACAATCAGGACTTCACATTTGCCTCATAAGGAGGACTTCATAAATACCTCAAGAAGGAGGGTTTCACCAGTGTCTACACACATGTAGTACTTTACACAAGTGCCTTAACACATAAGAACTTTACCTATGCCTCAAACAAGAAAGGACTTTACTAAAATGCTCATACAAAACACGTGAATAATGTCTTATAGTATTAGCTCACTAATCTCACTATGTTATTATTCGCTTAACAAATACAAACATAAAATGAGAGAATATTTTCTCATAACTTATACCAATTTAAACTCGACTCTCTTACATAAAAACACCCCAAACACGAGCTCAATACATGTCTAGGGTTTCTATGGAAAAATATTACCAATATACAACTCTAATGAAATTAATTATCAATATACCACACTAAAATCGCATTTGATAAACAGGATATATTTTTTAATATGTAAATCACAATATACAAACGCGATATAATGTTTCATTACCATCGCTATATCGCGTTTGTAAAAAGCGATACACGTATATTACTTAAAGAAATTGTGATATAGCATGTATATCGCGACTACCAAACACGATATACGTATGGAAATAATACGTATATCACTTCTTCATTTCGCGATATAGGTACGATATTATAACTTTTGTAAATCCTTTTTTAAGTCGCAATTTAGAAGTGGTATATTAGTAATTATTTTTATATTGACCTTAAATAAGTAATTAATTTTTATAAGTATCCTAAACTGAAAATTATTTCCCCCAAACACTCTATTTATAGGCGCACAATAAGCTAACCATTACACAAAAATCAAGCCTCTAATGGTCGCCTCCTAAAAGCTCCAATGGCTACTTTGCATGCATTAACAAGTCGGTCCAAATCCTTACCACGTGAGTCGGTCTAGTCATGCCTAAAATCCAAGGCTCGATCACCATTGATCAAGCATCGCGCCTTGTCTATTTCTATTGGAGAGATGATCCATCCTGTACTAGCAAGTCGTTGCATTTCTCCTGTACATACTGCGCCAAAAACACAAAACAAACACAAACATATATATACAAACAAAACTCAAACACATAAAAAACAATTTTTGCTTATTAAATGTAACTTGACTAAGTTGTAAAGTATTTGTGCAATATATATTCTCATCAAAATAAGATTGTAACCAACCTTGGTTCATCAATTGTGTTCCTACTCATGTTCTTTTACAATTCATATTTTTTATTTATTATATATATATATTATATAAAAATAGGTTATTTTTATCTATAGGTTTGTTAGGGGGTTGGTATTTAATGTCTTATGAACATTATTTTCATGAGAGTTGAACGTTGTTTGTTTTTTTCCTCTTTAAGAACAAAAACCCTAATTCTTTTAAATTTTATGATTATGCCAAACAAACCTTTTATTCTAATTAATCATTTAGATTGTAGTGAACAAACTACTATAGCCTAATCATGCGTCATATCAATTAGAGAATAGTAGAGTTTGAATTAGTAACAGTCTATCATATATGTTATCGGTGTCTTCATATTTATTTTCATTGAAAAACGTAATCTCAAAAACACAAAAACAAAAAAAAATTATATCTTATTTGTTTCATGATAATTAAGTGATTTAATTCCTATTATTAGATCCAAATCGTATCATAATTCGGTAGTAAAGCAAGCTGATTCCTATTCTAGGACTAAGGACATATCATAATTTGGTATTAAAGCTAAGGTTATGATATGGGAATTGCATTATCATGTTGTGAGTACATGAAGGTGATTATGTGTTTGAGATATATGTGGTTGAGATTGTGTGAGTGGATATATCTAATGAGAGTGTACATGGTGGAAACCTTTGTGGATTACCAAGCAATCAATGCAGGCATCCAAGGTGGTGATACAAACATTGATATGATTAGAAGTGTCAATGAATGTGCCATTGTGGTGAGTAGAGAGGGATGATGAACTAAGATTGGTCAAAGGTGGTGACACTAATTTTGAGGATCTAATGTGAATGGTAGAGAGGTCGATTTAATCATCTTTTCTTCTTTTTCCTAGAGGAGGATTGCCTGACAATTATTTAGATTAGGAATCACATGTGAAAAAAATTTTTAGGTGTTGTGCTTATGATGACCTTATAAAGTTGTAACTTATGGCAATGGAATTTTTTGCTATGCCACTTTGTAGTGGTGTAATCTCTTGAGTTAGAGGCAAAGGGATGGAGAAGTTGAGATTACCACATGGAGAAGGATGAAACAAATCATGCAATGGTAATTTGTACTAGATTATTGCAAGTAGGAATTATATGTGAGCTTATGGTCATTGCAACAACAAGGAATGAATGCAAAGGATTATGTGGATGAGTTTAAGAGATATCATGTGGAGGAGCCATAGGAGTGGACCATAGCTTGATTCATTGCTAGGCTAAAAAAATGAAATTGTTAGTGTTGTCAGGAAAAATGTAAGAAGAGGTACAACCACTAATATGCTCTATCTCATACCCTATATAGAAATACACCGAGTAAAAAACATGTCTAGAGTTCTTACAAAAAATAATTATTAAGATATGGTCGATTTGAAAATAATTACTAAAATACTCCATAAAATCGTGTTTACTAATTAAGATATATCAAATTTATATACAAATCGCGTTTTAAAAACATGACATCATGTTTGAGTACCGTACCTAAATTGCGATTATTAAACAGGATATATGTTTTTATACGTATATCGCGACTCAAATCGCGATATAACTATGGTAATATATTTCTCTTTCCAGCATCTGTTGTCCTTTTGCTTTCTGTCTATTGTCCTTTCTCTTTCTCTATCTTGAGTCTGCACACCGTTGTTAGTTTTAGCTTACATCTTTTTAATTTTTTTGTCAGTTTCAACTCTCTCTCCCCATTTTTGCGTAATATTTGTTAGTTTCAGCTCACATCTTTTTAATTTTATTGTCAGTTTCATTTGTCTTTCTCTAACTCTCACAAAGTCACGTCTTTTCCTTTTTCTTTTCCATCTATCACTTCGACATATATCGTGAATTATTATTGCAATATACACTTATATCGCGTTAAAAAGACGCAATACATACACATTAATATTTAGTTTTATATCGTGTGCATAAGACGTGATTTCTTGCTGTATATTGGTAATTATTTTTAATTTAACCTTATTTAAGTAATTATTTTGCATAGAAACCTTAAATAAAAAATTATTTCGAAATACGCCTCCCTATATATTACAATTCTACTCTACATTACAATCTTTCACTTAGGATTATACATATCTACAAAATCTACCCTATAGTTTCTTTCAACTAACACTAGGCAGTTTTCAAGAATAAAAAATTTGTCTCTTGAGGATAAATATTCACTAAGTTCTTAGCATCGTAATAGCAAATGATAGCAGTTAGCAAAAAGTTTAGTTTTCATTATATTCTCTTTCTTCTTTTTGCTGTTGTTTATATATGTCTTGATCTTTAAATTTCAACCATATCTTGGCTTTATCTTTACCCTCAAAATGTTTTATAATTGGAAATAGCTATTAGAGGGCCATCTATAAGATGATAACTTTCCTTCAATCAATGATATCCATGTCATTTACAGTGTTAACCTTCTTTATATAGTTCCACGAATCTTGAACTTACTTTCATATAAATTAAATTTTATCTTTCAATGATTCCCTTTGATGTATGAAAATGTTGATCTTAATCATATTTATTACCTAAACATATTCAATCTAAGGTACAAGATCTTTGTATACTTTTACTTCTAAATAATTATCATATTTTTAACTTTTAAAGCTTAAGACTTGTTTTTGCTTCCAAATGATATACTAGTGATTGCATCACTTCTTATAAGTCTTCAAGTTTTCTATGGTGCATATTCTTCTTTGTCTATTCTTGAAGCTTCTTGTAATTGAAATTTGCTTATAAACACTTATAGTGATTATAAGTTTGCTTCTAGTTCTACATTTCAATCTTTCTTCTTTTGACTCTTCCCCCTATTCACTTATGATTTTACTGTTAATGTTTGTTATTTGTTGTCATATTCTTCTTGAGGTTCCAAACTTCCTTATACTCAAGCTTTCATTTTTTACAGCCTGGCTACTAAATTCTACTTAGTACTTTTACTCACTCAATTAACTAGTTTAAAAAACACTTAACAATATTTTGTTATCATCAAACTTTCTTCAAAGTCTTCTTGATAATTTTCAACATTTCTCATAGATGAAAATTGAGTTTCAATCAACAATCGTCTTATGACCAAAGCATAAACTTGAGACCTAAGCAACTTAGTCTAAAAGGTTCTAATAGGTCCTTTGTTGTCAAATAACCAGTGGTCTTAAGATTGATTCATGAGTCATCATGCGACTTTAGGAATTATCTTGCTAATATTAAGGTCAGCTTTGACTTCTCACTTGTGTGCTTCCAACTCAAGATCAACTTATGTCGCTGGCTCTACATAAACTTTTACTTGAGATTTCTAATGCTTATGTCTAAACCTCTTTCATTAAGCTTTAATTGATTTTTCCTATATTTCTATATTAGCTTCTATTTCTATTTCTATTAGAGATTCTACTTTGAATTCATTTTAGCCACAACTGCTACTTGAGTATATATTACTTCCAAAGTTTCTACTTCTAAAATACATAAGTTATAGGGATTATTAGCCATTTGACAGCTTACAGCCCATCTAAAGCCTAGACACTAGACGCATTTATTTCATTTTTCAACCTTTTAATCATGATTACTTTCCTTTATTGACATTTAGCCTATATTTAGATCTAGTAGTATATAAATAGTCCTTGCAAACCTTAATAAGGAAACATTGAATGAATTAACATATCTGATTTATTAATTCTTCTATTATAATGTTTTTACTCTTGTCAATTCAATGGTGGTACGCACATTTTCTATTTCTTTTGTGCATAACATTAATTAGATTAATTGTTGAACAAAATCATCTTTAGTGAGCTTTATATACAAGAGTGTTATTCATATCCTTTTATAATCTAAATCTCATATAATCAATAAAGTGTACATTGGTTTTTCACTTTAGCATTAAAGATGCTAGTTAGCTTAGTGATTGTCCTCTTAAATACTTTATCTATTGCTTTAAATTGTTGGTTAGCTTAGGGATTGTTCTCTTAGTCACATCATCTTTTCAAGGACCAGAACATATAGAATTATGTCTCAAATATAACTAGGTTTTGTTACACATCGTTTTTTTATATCAAAGAAAAGGTTCTAACAAGTAAGTTTCCATAGTATTTGTGTGTGGATGGGTAAAAAAAAGTGTCATTCATTAGGTGGTTAAAATAGGTTCTTAGAGATCCTTGAAGGCTTGGAGTGTATTATATGTTTGAAGGAGCTTTTTGGCAAAGAAAAAGAAAAAGTTGAACTATAAATTACTTGTGTTACTTATGAATTATGCCATATGATACTTAAATATACCCATCAATAGTATTTATAGAGAAGTTAAAGAGTTTGAAAGTGGTGTGAGAGATAGACAATGCAAATAAATGTTCTTGAATGAACTAATATCTAGCAACATATGAAAATCTACTATGGGGACCAAGGCAATACACTTCTATTACTAAGTTTTGGCAATTTAGTGTCTTTAAGTTTTAATTTTGTAACTTAGTAGTCTTACTTTTGGATAATATTCAATTTAGTGTCTCCACATGATAAATAGTTTAACAAACATTATATGGGCTGAGATGGAATTCTTATGGCTTTTGTTTGTGTTTTTTTTTTCCTTTTTTTTTTAAACATGCAATGCTTACTTGGATTATCGTCGAAATTGAGATTTTGGAAATTATGAGAATTAACCTTTAATAAATATAATAAAATTTCATTATAAATTTATTTCAATGTGAAAGGAAAACCTTTTTTTGCAAATATAATAAGATGGCTTTCATAATTTCCAAAATTATAGTTAAGAAGAAAATAACTTTTACAGTCCAGTCAATGACAGCATCCAGTCAATCATTTAACCATTTAAATAAATATATCAATTGGTGTATTAAGTATATAAGTGATTCAATCAATGTTAAATATGAATTTGAACCGCAAAAAATTGATAGGATAGGTCTCATTTAAAAAATGATAGGACCATAGAATTTTCACATAATGAAAATGACAAATGGAATCTATTTCAACTCAACGTAACGTTTGATAACACTTTTATGTAATGGCGATAGTGAATTGAACTTTATTTCTAAATAAAAACATTAAATTATAAAAACTAAAACTTTAGATATTAAATTATCCAAAGTTAATAGTGAAAAACTAACTACTAGGATAAAACTTAAGAGGGGTTTAGATTGAGTTGTATAATCATTTAATCTTTTTTTTTTATTCCTAAATCTAAGTGATTCAATTTATCAAACTAAATAAAATAAGAACACCATGGATGTAAATTGCGATTTGCAATAAATAAAAGAGATAGAGATAAAGAAAATAAACCTTGATTTAACGTGAAGTTCGAACTACCTTTACTCTTCATAAATACCAAATGCCTCCATTAAAGGACTTCGCAAAACCCTTTATCATAATTAAAAAAATTTTTCCCAATGAGTACTAAAACTCTCACACAAAATTTCACTCAAGTTGTGTCTTCTATACATATCACAATATAACTTTTGTCTATACCAAATCATTCATCAAAGTACATTAGAGTAGTGCCTTATAATGTATTTGCAAATGGAAACTTAATGGCACTTCTCAAGATTTAAAATAGGATATTGAAAATATAAAGAATTAAGGATAAATTCAATCAAGGATTGCAAAGTGTTTATTTTCAAATAAGTATCTCAATTAACCCTTTAAGATTTGCCCGAAGTCCTCTATTTATAGCTTCTCCAAGCAACATAGTTGTTGGTCAAATTGTGACATTTTTGCCATTGCAATTAATACTTCTAACGGCTATATTCTAAAGTTTAGTGACTTTAGAATGCTATGGACCAAACTAGTACTTAGATGTCACATCTTAGCATCCAGATTTAGCTCGTTATACCATGATCTAAAACATTTTAACAATGTGAAACATTGTTAGCATCTTTTGATCATGCTAGGACCCGGAAAACGATGCTTTAAAGTATGTCTAGCATTCGGAGGGCAGTTACAGTGTAGCTAAATCCTATAACTTCATAAACACAACCTAAGCACAAACACAAAGACATATATATTGCATATTTTTAAGACATTATACATCAAATATGTTTATCCAATTAAGCATAATTTTTCTATAACTTTTATGTAATTATGCAATATATTTCCTCATCAAAATCAAATTTAAACCTTTTGGTTCAATAATCTCCTCATTTTTTATGAGGACAACTATTGCACAATAATCCCTTCCCTTTTAGTTAAATATTTGACTTTTGAAAGGATTTTATGTCATGACTCTAACAAGGGCCTAGAAGGATTAACCTAAAGTTATCATATCATGTATGCACCCGTAATATGAAAATCATTTTGCAAGTTGGAGATTGTAAAACTCTACTTAATATTTGCTATACAAATTTTAATTGTATAAAAATAATTTCATAAATAAGGAAATACAAATTCTCACAGTCCTCCAGAACCACAGAGAATCGGTATCCCCCACCAAACAGTAAAATAGGATAGATGAACAACCTATTACAAACTTCAACCATATACAACTAACCAATTCTAAGCTTATCTTATACATTACAAAATCTCTAACTTAAATACAAAACATATAGAATTTACATTCTAAATCCATCTTCTTATCTTCAAGGACTTCAATTAAAACAATTCTCTCCTTACATAATCCGAGCCTATTCTTGACTTAAGTTATTCTTGCACAAAAACCATAGGGGAGTGAACTAAACTATAGATCAGTGAATAACAAAACCAAACCACACATTAAACAAGTGTCTAACAAGTTTTATTAACAAACATATGCAATGCAACAGTCAACCATATGACATGCACAGTTAGAATAACCAGAATATAAACCAATGGAGATTTACACCCTCTCTTGTGGGTTGAAGGACAGTTAAAGTCATTCATGCAGAGAAGAATCTAAGAACTAAGGAAGCAGGATTTCTTTTCAAACTCATTGTTATTTACATATATAATATTTACATAACCTCAACTTCATCTTAAAAAGATCTAAGGAAGGAGGATTTCCTTTTCAACCTCCTTGTTATTTACATATATATTATTAACATAACATTAATTTCACCTTAGAATCTTAGAACTCCTACTAGATACTAACATTCCACGACCAATACCCATATAGGCAACATCCTTTGGTGCCTATTAGTTCCTAGAGTATTGACAACCCTATGGCATCTAATTAGAGAAACAGTTCCACTGACATAACTTAGGACTACCATAGAATCGAGATGCTAGCACGTGACATAAATATCATGCTAATGCAAGTATGTTGTCGTGCAATGTATGATTTTTTTTTAATTAACTAGTTAGATAGTATTAAGTCCATTTATTAAAGCGACCAATCAATTAACAAACAATCAACAACAATCACAACTCAAAAATTACAGGTAATGTGTGATCTCTTTTAAATCAGTATATTATCAACCAAACAATCACTAAGCAGTACACGAGTACCCAATTCCCCTTACATAGCCAATTATATTCATAGTAGTTCATATGTAACTAAAGTACAATCACACACAATGTGATAAGGTTAATGTTACCCACCTATCCTCCCAGCTAAGACATAAGAAACTTCTAGGCAAATTCTAGAGGTTATTATGTTCATCTTATGAAGAAGAAAAAACAAATACTCAATATTTCTCTTAATATATTCATTCTATTAAATTTTAGCATTTAAATCCATTTTTAGTTGATCATTCTACATTTAATCGAAATATAGACTTATACTAAAAATTTGTTTTAGCAGCATACATTTGACGCAATATATTCCATTTATTATTTAAAGGCTGACAAATTACAGTTATATCTAAGTCATTTACATTTTATCAAGTCTATTTCATCTTCACTTAGTTGAATTGGGTAAACTTAACCTATCTAATTCATTTTAGTTTATCAAAGTGCATTAGGTCAAGTTGAGCTTAAATTTATTAACTAATTCATTTTATATCTAAGATTCATATTACTTAAGTCTATGTTAATTAAATCTTAGCCACGTTGATTAGGCTCAATTAATCTAGTTCATTTCAGTTCATTTAGGTTTATTAAGCCAAAATGAGCTTAGATTATTAACTAAGTTCATTTAAATTTAGATTTAGATATGTGATAGTATGAACCAAATATATTTTAGGTCTTGATCCTTTTACAATTTCCAAAAACTTAAAACATGGAAGTTATAAAGCTCTTTTTAAGCTTTCTATGTCCCTTTGAATCACTTCAATCTGAGTTCAAATGAGAAAGTTATGATCATTTTAAATTAACTTGACAAGAAAAAGAAGAACAAGATAAGCCCTGGTTCCATATGGGGGGTATCAAGAGTGGTGCTGGCCACCAAGCCCCTTGCCTCGCCTTATATCAAGGGTGGTGGTAGCCACCAAAGCTATTGCCATGCCCATGCAGTAGGGAGATAATGGCTACCACGTGATGGATGCCTAGTTAGTCAAGCTAGGAGATGGAATGTGGATCAACTTAAAGTTCCACTTAGACCGATCACTTGAGCCAAAAGATTCAATGAAGCACTTAATGGATTAATTCAAGAAGTCCAAGTAGAGGAGCCAAGCTTGCAACACATTGAGGATGGAACTAAGCTAATTAATATCATCCAAATGGATTTCCAAAGCTCTAGGATGAAGATCCAAGATGTTGCAGTGAAGGTTGGTGAGAATTGGTCAGCTTTGAAAGAAGATCATTGGGAGCACATTGAAGGCTGTCGGCCTTGAATGCCAGCCTTTGTTAATTTTCGATTTTTGTTTCCTTTTTTCGTTTTTAGTAATTCCCATGTATTTTCCTTTATTTGTTGGGCCTTCTAGGTTATTTGCGAGGCCTATATGAATCTTTTATTGTATGGAAAATAAAAGATCAATGAATTGAATGACATTACAATTTTAGAGTATTCTTCTTTAATTTCTTGAAAGAACTCTTTCCTTGAACCTATCAGATCCTATTTCATGGCGTTCAAATCCAGACTTATCAATTGGTTCACCCATCTCCGGTTGTGGCGTCATCACAATACCAAGGTTCTTGTCTCCAATAGACAACGAGTCGTGGTTCCATTCGATTTTGAAAGGTCTTGGGTTAGATTTCCATTCGTATTGGTATAGCGTTTTGTCACAAAGTTGGCGTTATTCATATCAATTTGGTATTAGAGCCTAGGCTTGTTCAAAATCATCAATTTTAGTTTGATTAGAGAAAGGTAATACAAAATGCTAACTCCAATCGTCCATATCTAATTGTTTCGTACTTGATTTGATAGTATTATTTGTTCCTAGTTACTTGAATTCTTATTATATTCATATTTATTGATAAAAGAGAGAGAGAGAGAGAGAGAGAGAGAGAGAGAGAGAAAGAGAGAGAGAGAGAGAGAGAGAGAGAAAGAGAGAGAGAGAGAAGTCATGTAAAAAAAATCGTGCAAAAAAAAAAGTGTGAAGAGAAAATTTGATTTGAGTTGTTGGTTGAATTGATCTCTTGTGGTTTGTTGATCATAGTAGATCTTGTTTTTAGTCGAAAGAAACAAAAGACTTGATTTTTAGTTTCTAGGGTTTCGTTAGGTTGTGGATATTTCTTGTTGAATTCTTTGAAAAGGGATTTGTTGAGGTTTGGAATTAGTTCCAAAAGAACCAAAAAAAGAGGAATTTATGAGTTATCATTATTTGGTTGTGCGCATACACGAGTGATTGAGCGATTCATCCTTTGAGTGACACATGCGAGGGAGTGAATTGTGAGGATTTATTATTATTACTAATGTTTTCTGTTTTGCAGTAAAGATGTCTGATAATAGTGTTTTTGAAGGTGTGGTAGGCGATTTGGATCCTAAGTTGGTTTTGGATGCTTTAACAAATGAGATGCAGTGATTGTTTAAAGCAGGAATGGAGGAATTCCATGAGACAATAGACTAGAAGTTAGAGCAATCAAAGAATGACTCTCAAGGTGTAGGAAGGAGAGTCTTCTAAGAAGGGGAGAAAGGAATGAAGAAGAATTTTCTTATGATGATTTAGGGCAGGATTCGTTTGATAACTTTAGGAGGTTATAGTGGAAGAGATAGAGGGAATAGTAATTGGGGAGGTAGAGGAGCTAGGAATTGGGAAGATAGAGGGGCTAGAAAATGGGAGGATAATAACCTAGGTAATATTAAGATGAAAATACCACCCTTCCAAGGTAAGAATGATCTTGAAGCTTACTTGGAATGGGAGAAGAATGTGGAGTTGGTATTTGATTATCATGACTACTTTGAGAGAAAGAAGGTGAAGTTAGCTGCCATAGAATTTTTAGATTATGCAATAGTATGGTGTGATCAATTGATGTTGAGTAGGAGGAGGAATGGAGAGCTACCAATAGAGACTAGGAGGAGATGAAAAGAATGATGAAAAAGAGATTTGTTCCTGCATACTTCTATAGGGAGTTGCACAATAAATTACAAAATCTCAAGCAGGGAAACCGGAGTGTGGATAATACTTTAAGGAGATGGAGATGACAATGATCAGGGCAAATGTTGCAAAGGATCGAGAGGCTATTATGGCGAGATTTTTGGCTGGATTGAACAGAGAGAATCAAAATGTAGTAGAGCTCTACCATTATGTGGAGTTGGATGATATGACTCATATGGCCATCAAGGTTGAGAACCAACTCAAAAGGAGGGGTAGCTGTAAACCCCTAGATTTTTTTTATGATTTCTAACTTCAAACCCTGGAAACGGAAGTCTACCGAAAACCTAGTCAACAAAAACCTATGCCAAAACCCTAGAGTTTAGATCTAGAAATCCCGTGTTCTTAAACCCTATACAACGAAAAAGTTAATGGCTTGTAATGGTTCATAATTATATAGGGAAGTATAAAAATATCAGATACGTCGATTTCTAGTGTTTATTAGATTCGGACGGGATCAGTTTTAGAAAACCGTGCCTGGGAAAACCAGACGGTAAAAATATTCCGTTTATACTAATAGAATCGTAATAACATAATAAACCCAAAAATATCAATTTCATAATTTTTCGGTTGCTAAAAACTACAGATATCGCCTTTATATGCGTATTTTCTTTACTACCGGTAACTTATTAGTCTTGTTTACTATTATTGTATTTCTCTACTATTCATTACTATTCACCTATTTCTACTTTTCCTTACTACCTATTCTTACTACCTATATATCTATTTTCTTACTTTTTACTTTTTCAATACATCTTATATCAAATCATATCTTACATATTAATTATTTTCTTACAAAATACAAACAAATCAACTCTCTCTCTCTCTCTTTTCCCTCTAAACTGGTGCCATTTCTCCCTTCTCTCTCTCAGTTATTTCTCTTTTTCAATTTATTTTATTACATCTAATTTTCACTCCAAAAATTCTATAAATACCTAATTTCCCTCCACTTCGTTCACACCTTCATCTCATACAACAAAACTCTCTTAAAATCTCTCAACAATCACTCTCCACAAAATTCTTTTCTACCAAAACACTCTTTTACCAAATACTCACAAAATCCTCTCTATACACAAACCATGTACCACATACCATCAACAACATAAACTTATATTCATTATCTTCTTCCTACTACAAACACTTTAGGTAAACTTCTTTCCAACCATTCATTTTAACCATGCCATGTAACTTAGCATGACTATAGTGTTGTTTTGAAACTCACATGAGTAGTAAAAGTAACAACATGTTCATATTTTGTTCTTGTACATGAAATTCCAATTTCTTTATCTGGTTATTATGCTTATATATACATATGTTGATTATTAATGATATTATTGTTACTATTATGCTCTAATCAAACTCTCTCTATATATATTAAGTATATGTATACCTATATATTTTTAGAGCCTAATGCTCATTAACTTTCTCTAACTTGCTATTATTGCTTTTTCCTTTTCTTCTTTTCTTTTTCTTTTTCTTTTATGACTTAGTCCCGGGATGCCTTGGTGAAGCTAAGGCTCCCAATACCTGACTGGGATGCTGTAAACCCCCAAAATTTTTGGAATCGGTTTACCTAAAACTCTAATCTAGAAGTCTACCAGAACTTTAAGTCAACCAAACCCTAGTTAGAAGTAATAGCCTAAGTCCAGCAATCCCGCATAAGCAACTCGGTGAAAGTAAGTAGGAGTTTTGAATGTAGAATAGTGCGTAATTACTTAAGGAAGCTTAAAAAGATCAGATTAGTAAAATCGCAAATCATCTTGAACCCGATCGGACACAGTTCTTGAAAAACGTGTCTCGAGGCTCGGAATAGTAAAAAATTTCAAATATACCGTTAGACTCGTAAAAATATAAGGTTTTCAAAAATATCAGTTTTATAATTTTTCGGCAAGTAAAAATAACAGATATCGCAATTATACACGTATTTTCTTACTACCGGTACTTAAATTGGCATGTCTACTTTACATTACATATCCATTACTATTCTACATTATTCTTTTATCTCTAATTTTTCTTACACTACTCTTACACACACCATAACTATAACCTTTACTTTTTACCTTTCCCATAACTTTATTTCACATCTACCTTACTTATTACTTCTTTTAATACATAAAAATACAAAATAAAATCTATCTCCCTTTTACTCTACATGGCCGGTGCAACCACCCCCCCCCCCCCCCCCCCCCCCCAACCAAATGCATCTCTCAATTTGTTTCAATTTTCTTTTATTTTAATCACTCAAAAATCACTCCACATTTTCCTATAAATACCCTCCTTCTCTTTCACTTCTTTCACACAATTACTACTCACAAATTTTCTACAAAAACTCTCTCAAATTCTCCTCTCAAAACTCTCTCAAAATAATTTCAAAACCACTTTCTACCTACAACAAAACCCATAACCACATAATACTACCAAAACCTTCTTTAGGTAAACTTTCTTATTATTTTTCTTCTCTTCATGTCAAGAAACTGTACATGACCATGGTGTGAGTTTCCAAAGACTAAGTGTTATGAAAGCTACACTATGTTCATGTATTGTTCTTGTTCATGAAAAACCATTTATGTTTATATTGTTCATGTTATTGTTATTATATCTAAGTATTATTATGTATCTATATATATACATATTCTTTAGAGCAATATAAGCTCACTTGCAATTTATTTATTTTCATGCAACGTAATTTATTTAATTATTCCATTGTAATTTATAGAACATAAATGGGAAAAGTAGCACTTAGAAGAAGAAGAAAATTTCTTTTCGAAAAGTCATAACAAGTCAATTATAAAGCAATTCTTTGAAAACAAAAAGAATCAAAATATTCATTTCAAAATAATTTCTAAAATGAATTTCTTGTAAACTATAGTTTTCTAAACTCCTAATTTGACATTGTTTTACTTAAGAAACATAAATGGACAACAAACACTTGAGCATAAATAAATATAGCTAAGTAGCTATAAAAAGAGAAATTTTTTTCAACTATATAGATAACTAAGTATTTATCAAACAAATTTTGAATGATTTAATATTTGAACCTAAAATTATTTTGAGTTGGAAAATTCGTGGTGAATTTTGTCGCCACTGTTTCGGAGCCTATATGATCTTTTTTGTTAAAAATAGTTTTAGAAATGGGTATATCTTTTTGAGTAGGTAGAAATCGATATATTTTATGCCCAATTCCGAGTTAAAATAACCAAGTTATAGCCGTTTTAAATTGGAATTCTCATTCATACGAACTTTAACGTTCTCATGATATTGTTTTGTCAAAATTCAAGAAAATCATCAAGAAATACTCATCTTGGGTATTTTCTTTGGCTAGGTGATTCCGAGGAAGAACACCCATATCTCGAAGACTATTTCGATTAAGTGGAGTGTGTGAGCAACTCTCCGCTAGAGAAATCGTCGTCATGGTATCGTGAGTTTATTTCCTTAAAATGCTTTACTTGTTTGCGCTTGTAATTTAGTTGCATTAGAATTAAGAAAAGACAAATGGATACGTTTGTAAGATAATTCTTTCAAAGAATCCTAAGAATATCGAGGCCGGAATTGATTTAATGTTTGTTTTAATATAACACTTGATTTGTATGAAATTCTTATGATATCATAAATAAATGGATTCATGCATACCATGAAGTGAGTCACATTGCATTGGGTTATTATCCTTAGGTGAGAAGGATTGTAGCTCGGGTCGAAAGCAACACTTGGCAGAGTGACCGAAAGCGATTGCTTGGCGACATTAAGGAAATGCTTGGTGGAAGATCCGAAAGCAAGGCTCAATTCAAGTAGACTTCATATGCTTGGCGATATTAGTCAAAAGCACAAATCTTTTTTTAACAAAAACTACTTGTTTTGAGGTTACATATCACCAAACCCTGAATAGAGGGCGCAAATCCATTCAATATATAGTTATCGGAAAACTATATGCTTTGTTTGCCCACGTGTATGTTGCATTCCATTTGTTTAATTAAACAACTTGTTTGAAATCTTGTTGCAAGAAGTTATTTATGGAAATAGGTCTCACTAAGCCTATTAGCTTATACCCCTATAAATATCTTTTGCAGTTCCCTTATTTGTGGTTGAGGCCACGAGGACTTTGCAGCCAGGTACTTTTTTTTTGGGTTAAGGAATTTCGTAAGATAAAGTTTAGTAGAGAGGATATAGAAATACTCTTGTAATAGATTTGTGAATAAGTGAAATGTCCCTAAGATTTGTAAGATCATTGTTATGAATAAATGAATATTATGAATTCTCTTTTCTTAATATGTCATTATATCTTCTTAAGCTTCATAGTTCCATGTATGGTCCTCTAAAATTGTGAAAGCACGCCTTACACTTAATATCAAATCTTTTGGGAATGGCTACGGTTATCATATTTAAGTTTTAATATTGAGTATGGTGGACTGTTACGTTTAGGGTACCCCTTAGGGCGTGACAGATGCCTTGATGAAGCTAAGGCTCTCAATGCTTGACCGGGTTATCTTGATGAGCTAAGGTTTCCAATACTTGATATACTATCTTGCTTATTATTGCTTATAAAATCTTATATATTTTCATCATTTTTCATATGATGTGCTCATGAATATGCATTATCATAATGATCTTGTCTCAACAAAAATTTAAAGTAGATCTTTCTTTAATAAAGGAAAATGCAACTAAATTCTCTTAATATATAACTTTATGTCTGAATCAAGATTTTATTAGCAAACCCATAGGAAAATCATTTTTATAACTTCTTATCAAACTCACCAATATTTTTCTTAAATAACGATGAAGATGATTTTATAAAAGAAATTAACAAACAAAATGAACTTTTTCTTTGATAATAAACCACATAAAGTTTATCAAAACTTAGCATGGATGTTTTCTTAGTAAACAATTTTTTTTTTTTTCATAAAAGTTTACTTGTAGGATTTAGACTAACTTCATAATAACAAAAAAAAACTAGTTTTCAAAGTTAAGATAGAAATAAACCCTCTGATCTATAACCCATACATAAGATAAAGGATTTTCAAGTGTATAAATAATAAACTCATTTTCAAAAGAAATCAAAAGGATATAAGAATGATGATTTAAAAAACAACAAATTTTATCAACAACTTAAAAAGAATAATTTCTTTCTAAGAAAAATTTGTAGAAGATTTATAGAACTAAGTTTTAGAAATAAGATTATTTCAAAAAAGTTAGAAGATGAGAATATAAGGATAAGAAGATTTGTTTAACAAAACCATTTTTTTTCTTTAAAAAGGAAATATATACAAGTTAAAAATCACCATAGGCTATCCATAACTTGATAGAAACTTTGGAAACTTACTTTTTGCTACAAAAGCAAAATTTGTAAAAGATTAAGAGTTAAAAAGGAAATTTAATTGTTTTAAGAAAGAAATTAGAAAAATAGAATAAGAATATACTTGTTTACAACAACCTAAGAAATTATAACGTTTCTCCAAAACACATAGAAAGGAATTTATTAAGTTTTAACACCTTTAAAATAAATTGTTTTACGAGACATAATCGTTGAGACAACACCATTATAATCTTGCATATAATATGAGTCTATATAAATACTCAAAGGATTTTTCAACCATATATGTATCTATATTTTTGCCAAAAGAATTTTTGAATAAAATTAAGTTTAGAAATTGTTTTGCAAAAATTGGAATGTCTCGTTTTGGTTTTGTGCCAAGGATTTTGGGAAGCCAAACAACCTTTTATGTAGAAAATAATCTTAAAAATGAATAGATCTTTTCGAGTAAGTAGAAATCAGTATATTATATGAGAAATTCCAAGTTAAAATGAGCAAGTTATAACCATTTTAAGTTGGAATTTCGCTCTATGCGAATTTTGACAAACATAGTAAAAGTAGAATTACAAGTTTAAGTAGAACTTCTAAGAAATACTTATTTTGGGTATTCTCTTGTCTAGGTGACGAGGACACCGAGTTCTTGTATCCCAAGGATTTCCTTGACTAAAAGTATCTGCACAAATAGCCAAGTGAGTTTATTGCTTACATATTTGCACTTATGATTTTGCTTGTAAAGTAGTGGCATTATAATTAAGGAAAAGATAAAATGGAAAAATGCATGTGCTCTACACACTTGGTTGAAATTACGATTAAGCATATCGAGGTATGAATTGTTATAATGAATGTTACATCTAGTATAAGATTGATTGTCTGCAATTCTATGATCACCCACAAAATATTTAATTATGCCACGAGTACTTAACTAAAATAATTCATATATGTCATCGGGTTTATTGCATTTATTACTATTCCTTTGGTGGGAAAAAGGCTTAGTAAGGAGATTCATAAAGTCTGTAATTTCTATAGAGCGACAAGGCATCGTCCAAATCAACTAGCGAAGAGAAAACATTCGAATAAAACATATTTGGCAGCTACATAGTGGCTCGGAAATAAACTACAAATAAAGTTCGATTATACATACATTTTTTTTAATAAATAAAGTTGTTAAAAATAAGAACTATCATGGAATTATGTGATACGATAGCGGCCTATTCGGTCCGAAACACCTAGCCACAGAATGGAGGGGTAAATCCATTCAAGCATATGATTCCCGGAAAATCATATGTATTGTTTGCCCACGTGCTTGTGCATCTCATATGATTGCTTTAATAAACTTGTTTTGATTATTGGATGTCGAGTGTTTATTTATGGTAATAAATCTCACTAAGCTAGTAGCTTATACCCTCTTAGATATCTTTTGCAGCTTTCATACCTTTGGTTGAAACTAAGAGGTTATTTTATCCAGGTAATGCCTTTTAGCTAAGATCTTATGGATAAGAGTATGTCGAGCCTGGATTTTCCCACTATCTGGTTCATTTCTCCTAACCCGATTCACATTAAACCCTAACCCATTTAACATGAATCCTCGACTAAGGGTTAAAAGAAATTTTAATTTTTGAAAACTTTTTAGAGTCGCTACCAGATATAAATCGGGAAAAATAAAAAGCTAGGATCAATGGGTCGGTTGATCCTAACTTAGCTACTAGTCTGCGAAAATTTGATTTAAAAACCAGATATCATGGATTTGGGGGCTAAAACCAAATGCTTACCACTTTTGGAATTTTAAACTTATAATTTATCCATTCCATACTCAAAAACTCAAATGAAACAAAACAAATATTTATAAGTCACATTTTTTGTTTTTTCTTTTTATATTATTATATTTTTTATTGCTCAAAAATTTCACAAAAATAACCAAAATGATAAACAAAAAATATTTTTTCATTTTTTATTGTCGCCCCCCGTAGGTGCCTACGTACTCGCTAATCGAGATCAGACAAAACGTAGTTCTTTTGAAAAGAACCTTAGTTTGTTGATCAATTTTATATTTTTGAACTCTTTTCACTTTAAATTTATTAAATTTTGAATTTTTATGAAACCATTTTTGATGATCCTATGATCTAATCAATTGATTTTTTATTTTATGAAAACATATTTTTCTAAGTTCAAAAAATCATTTTATGATAATTCATGGATAAATTAATGCTATATGAAAAATCAATTTGATTAAACTTGAATGAATATTTTCATAGCAAATTTATGAAAATATTTTGATGAAGACTTTAGTTATTATTTTCATAGTAAATTTATGAAAATAATTTGATGAAACTTTATGATTATTTTCATAGCAAATTTATGAAAATATTTTGATAAAAAGTTGATTATTTTCATAGCAAATTTATGAAAATAATTTGATGAAACTTTATGATTATTTTCATAGTAAATTTATGAAAATATTTTGATGAAAAGTTTAATTATTATCTTTATAGCAAATTTATGAAGATATTTTGATGAAAACTTCAATTATTATCTTCATAGCAAATTTATGAAGATAACTTGATTGAAACTTTTAATTATTTTCATAGACAATTTATAAAAATAATTTTGATTAGGCTTTAATAATTATCTTCATAGCAAATTTATGAAGATAATTTGGTGAAAAACTTGATTGATTATCTTCACAGCAAATTTATGAAGATAATTTGATGAAAAAAATTGATTAATATCTTCATAGCAAATTTATGAAGATAGTTTGGTGAAAAAACTTGATTGATTAATATGATTTTCAAAAAAAATTATATTTAACAATAATTCATTCATTTTCATTCCTTTCTTTCATCATCCACAAATTCAATTTTTTTTTTTTAAAAAAACAATTTTCGTTTTTTTTATTCAAAAACAACTTTGATTTAGAAAACCCATTTTCAATTTATTATTTTTCAAAATTCAATAATCATCACACACATTCAAAACATATTCAAAATATATATCAAAAATTAGAATACAAAAACAATACATCTTATGTATCAAACATGCATTTTAAGATCAATTTATATATAAATACATACTCATAAAATATTCAAAAATACCACAAATTGCTAAAAATAATTATTTTAATTTTTCTGGATTTTTCTGAATTTTTTCTTTTTTTTATGATTTTTTTCTTATTTTTTTCCTATTTTTCGAAATTAATTATATAATAAAAATATAATAAAATAATACGGACTGACCTGGGCCGTTGGATGGAACGGATGCGATCTAGATCGTCTGATCTGAAGACCAATCTTAGCTGTTGATCTCGTTGACTCAATCTGGGGCGTTGATCACCTTGATCAAATCTGGACCGTTGGATTTGGATGATCGAATCTGGGCCGTCTGATCTGGGCTGACCGTTTGACCGTTGACTAGGGGGCGGGTTGGACTTCGAATTTTCGGGTGGATCTGACCAGTCGGGCGAAGAAGATGAAGTCGCGGCACTTCGGGGAGGATTCCGGCTGCTCTGGTGGTCGGCGGCGGCTGGGAGTTTGTCGGCCCGACTTCTGGTGCTACAGCGGAGCTCCTGGAGGTGGTGGCGTGCACCCAGAACGGCGGCAAGTGGCGGCTCCGGTGGTGCTTCTTGGCGGTCGTATGGTGGCAATTTAGGAAAAAATTTTCAGAGCTTTGCAACTCAATTTCGATCCAATCCAAGCACACTAGAACCTCAGGAACACTTCCTAAACACTTCCCAAACACTTCAGTTGGATCAAAAACTCCAAACAAGCTTCGAATTTGCGAATTTTGCAAATTTTGCACAAACTCTCGAATTTTTAGATCTCACTCTCTCAGTGTGTTTTTCTTGAAAATTGAATTGTGCATTTGCCTTGTGTGGTGATCCTATTTATAGTGCTAAGATTAATTGTCGTTTCGTGAATCCATTAATGCTCAATTGTTGGATTACGAATCGTTGTGTTCTTTCATCAAATGTTTAGGAATTTGGGAGTCGATTCATGATTAATCCTTCAAATTAGACAAGATTCGAGTGTTTAAACTTCATGACTCTTCGTTTGGATGAGTTTAATTGAATTAATTCATTCAATTTTGCCATGAATCAAATTTGAAGAGTCACAACTTTTCATATTTTTCCCAATTTTGAAGCTTTGATTGAAGTGTCTTTTGGCTTACTTTGATGTACGAATTTGGTCCAAAATTAATGTATCCCATGCCTCTTGAGTGTATCTATTTTTTAAAAAAATTAATGAAGATTTATTGATGGAATTGTAACCCCAAGTATGTGAACCAACATGACTTTTGGTTGGACAATCCAAAAAAAAAGGCAAAATTAGCAAAATTTTTGCCTTTAGCTAGGATCGAACTTGGGTCTCCTCTCGCACCTGAGCTCATGTGTCAATGTTTTGAACCGTTAGGCCGTTGGCCTGTGCCTTGGTCATGTAGCTAACTCATCACTAATTAAGGTTTTTGGAAAAATGAGTTTAATTAAACAAAAATGAAAATTTTGTTTAATTAACTTTAAAAATGATATATAATAAAACTATACTATATTGAGCTCAAATAATTTTTTATATATTTATCTCTCATTTTATTATTTTTTCTTTCTATTTTTTATTCTCTCTCTTTTTTATTCTCTTTTTTTTTTATTTTTATTCTTTTCTTTTCTCTCTATTTCTCACTCCCTTTTTTTTTATTATTTTCACTCTCTCATTTTTTATGAGCTCAATATAATACTAATTTTTATTATAAATTTAAGCCTTAATTAATTGGGCAAAAATTGGGTGTCTATAGCTGCCCCTCTTTGTGGCTAAGTTTGAATAAAATTTGGCTACAAAGACAAAAGATAGCCAATTTTTTGCTCACTTGACAGAATCTAGGTCATCATTTTTGGACTTCTAAACAAATGGTATCAACTTGACAGGATGGATTTGGTCATTTGGTCTTGGTCACCATCTGAAATGGATGGATTTCTAAATTTGGTCTTGATCACCATCTTGAATGGATGGATTTTTGAATTTTGTCTTGATCACCATCTTGAGTGGATGGGTTTCTGAATTTTGTCTTGATCACCATCTTGAGTGGATGGGTTTCTGAATTTTGTCTTGATCACCATCTTAAGTGGATGGATTTCTGAATTTGGTCACCATCTTGAAAGGATGGATTTGGTATTTTGGTCACCATCTTGAAAGGATGGATTGTGAATTTGGTCACCATCTTGAATGGATGGATTTTGAATTTGGTACCATCTTAAAAGGATGATTTTGAATTTGGTCATCATCTTGAAAGGATGGATTTTGAATTTGGTCACCATCTTGAAAGGATGGATTTTGAATTTGGTCACCATCTTAAAAGGATGGATTTTGAATTTGGTCACCATCTTGAAAGGATGGATTTTGAATTTTGTCAGTACTAGACTATCTGTCGAGTCTAGACTGAAGGGTACACAATTTTTCAATCCACTGGTTTTTTTTTTTTGGTGAGGACATGACAATTTTGGTTCCATATCCAACATCGATGATAAAAAACATGCTTCAATTTTCTTTTTCTTTCAAAATTAGTTATCCTTGCAGTAATATTTTCTTCTTTAATAAGAACAGTCAACAGACCAAACTGTATAAATGCATTCATTCAGCATTATAAGATGCTCAAATTTCTTTCTCTGATGATTCAAATGGTGTTTGGTTGGAAATTTATTTAGAAGAATTTTATGGGTCAGGCTTTGATCCGACTTCAGAGAATTTCAGGGATATCAACTTTGCTTATAATTAATCAAAATAAAATCAATTGATCACTTGAAATGACAAATTTTATTGATCAAGGATAATACAACTTTACAGCATCTGAGTTCACAGGATCCTTTAAATCGGGTCCATCCATTTGGGAAAGGATTAATGCTCCTCCTGACAAGACCTTCTTCACTATGTATGGTCCTTCATAATTTGGTGTGAACTTTCCCCTAGAATCTTGCACATTTGGCAGTACTTTTCTCAGAACCAAATCACCTTCTTGGAAATTTCTTGGCTTAACTTTCTTATTAAACGCTCTAGCCATTCTTTGTTGATACAATTGCCCATGACACATGGCAGTCAATCTTTTTTCATCTAAAAGATTTAATTGTTCAATCTTTTGTTTAACCCATTCAGCTTCTTCGAGCTCTGTTTCAGCCAGTACTCGGAGTGAAGGAATCTCAACTTCTACTGGTAAAACGGCTTCAGTCCCATATACCAGGGAATAGGGCATTGCCCCAGTTGACACTCTTACAGAAGTTCGATATGCCATCAACGCTAATGGGAGCATTTCATGCCAATCTTTGTATGCAATTGTCATCTTCTCAATGATTCTCTTGATGTTTTTGTTGGCGGCTTCTACTGCTCCATTCATCTGTAGGAGATATGGAGCAGAATTTCGGTGTTTAATTTTGAATTGCTGACATAAATCAGTCATTGCATTGTTGTTCAGATTTGTACCATTATCGGTAACGATACTTTCTGGAGTTCCATATCGAGCAATAATATCTCTTTTGATGAATCGCACCACAACGGCTTTTGTCACACTGGCGTATGAAGCGGCTTCAACCCACTTGGTAAAGTAATCGATTGCAACTAATATGAATCGATGACCATTTGAAGCGTTTGGCGAAATTGGCCCAATTACATCTATTCCCCACATTGAGAAAGGCTATGGTGTCGACATTGACTGTAATTCCTTTGGAGGAGCATTTATCTTGTTTGCGTAAATTTGACATAAATGACAAGATCTCACATGTTTGATATAGTCCGATTCCATGGTTAACCAGAAATATCCTAGCCTCATAATCTTTTTAGCTAGCTTATATCCGTTCATATGAGGTCCACATACTCCCTCATGAACTTCTTCCATTAGTTTTTGAGCTTCTTTTTCATCTACACATCTCAACAGGGTTGTGTCGAACGACCTTCTGTATAGGGTATCTCCACTTAACAAGAAATGACTTGCCAGACGCCTCAATGATTTTGATCCTTTTTTGTAGCACACTCAGGATAGCTACCTGTTTGCAAGAAAATTTTGATATCTTGAAACCATGGTTCACTTGACTCAATCACGGCACAGAATGCGGGTTCACTTCTTATTCGGACTTGCAAAGGTCGTATTCTTGCTCCTTCAGTGAATTGGATTAAAGAGGCCAGAGTAGCCAATGCATCAGCAAATTGATTCTGAGTTCTCGGCACATAAGTGAAGGAAATTTCTTTGAATCTTCCTGCTAACTCAGCCAAGTGATTATGATAAGGAATCAACTTGGGATCCTTAGTTTTAACTCGCCTCGAGTTTGGAAAATGATAAGTGATGAATCTCCAAACACTTCGAGCTCCTCGATATTCATTTGAATTGCCATTTCTAATCCCATGATGCATGCCTCGTATTCCGCTACATTATTTGTGTAGGGAAACATTAATCTGGCTGATGCCGGGAACTGTTCTTCTTTCGGCGAGATGAGGACTGCCCCTATTCCACACCCGTATACGTTGGCTGCTCCATCGAAATACAACTTCCAACTGTTGTTTTCGGTTTCTGTTTCTGCTATCCTGATACCTTCATCTGGAAACTGATCTTGTTCCTTCAATTCTTCATCATCAACTGGGCTTTCTGCGAGTTGATCAGCTAAAACTTGTCCTTTGACTGAACTTTGACTTACATAAGTGATATCAAATTCAGAAAGCAGCATCTGCCATTTCGAGATTCGACCAACCAAAGCCGGTTTGCTTGCCAAGTATCGCAATGGATCATGCTTCGTAATCAATTCAGTCTGTGCATAACCCATACTAATGCACAGCAGGTCTTTTCTATCTCTGAATACTTTTGTTCTCCATTTGAGAATTTCTTGCTTAAGTAATAAACAGCTCTTTCTTTTCCTTTCTCATCTTTTTGCCCGAGCACACAACCCATGGATTCAGGAAGAATCGTCAAATACAAGAACAACGGTTTCCCCGGTTTTGGAGTAACCAGTACTGGTGGATTCGTCAGATATTGCTTTATCCGATTAAAGGCTTTTTCACATTCGTCATTCCATTCAATTAGGGCATTCTTCTTCAGCAGTTTAAACAGCGGTTGGCACTTATCAGTCAACTGTGATATGAATCGAGCAATGTAATTCAATCTTCCCAAGAGGCCTCTGATTTCTTTTAATGTTTTTGGTGGAGGTAAATCCTGAATTGCCTTGACCTTATCAGGATCGATTTCTATCCCTTTTTGGCTAACCATGAATCCTAATAATTTTCCAGATGTCACTCCGAAAGTGCATTTTTCTGGATTCAATTTCAACTGAAACTTCCTTAATCTTTCAAAAAGCTTCCTTAACACCACTACATGATCCTCTCCTTCCTTTGTCTTGGCGATCATGTCATCTACATATACTTCCACCTCTTTGTGCATCATATCATGAAGTATAGCAAGCATTGCTCGTTGATAAGTTGCCCCGGCATTCTTGAGACCAAAGGCATGACTTTGTAACAAAAGGTTCCCCAGGCTGTAACGAATGTGGTTTTGACCTTATCTTCTTCGGCCATTAATATCTGATTATACCCTGAAAATCCATCCATGAATGAAAATAGATGATTTCCAGCGGTATTGTCCACTAAAACATCGATGTGAGGCAACGGGAAATTATCTTTCGGGGTTGCTTTGTTTAGATCTCTGAAATCCACACAGATTCTTACTTTCCCGTTTTTCTTAAGTACTGGCACTATTTTGATACCCAATCCGAATAATCAGAAACCTCAATGAATCCTACTTCAAGCAACTTTTTTACTTCATCCTTGATTTGGAGGAGTAAATCTGGCCTAAATCGCCTTAATTTTTGCTTTTTAGGTTTAAAATCCTCCTTTGTTGGCAATTTGTGAACCACAATGGATGGGTCTAAACCGGCATATCGCTATACGACCATGCAAAAACATCCAAGTATTCGGCTAGTAACTTGGTTAAATCTTGTGCCGTGCTCTCAGGCAATTTTCCCCCTATCCTCAGATTCCTAGGGTTTTCGCTTGTTCCCAAATTAATCACTTCAATGGTTTCGGGAATTTCAATCCTTCCTTGTTCAAAATTTTGCCAAATTTCTTGTGTTCTAAATTGATAATCAATATCATCTTCAACGTCTAACCCAGTAGAGTTAGAGGTGATATTGATATTTTCATTAATTATACGCGCGAGATATCCCTGAACTTCATCACAATTGTCGATCTGGTTGAATATGAATGAGGAATGTATGAGAATATGTGAAAGCACAAACAGAAATAAATTTCATTAAACTGGGACGGTGTTTAAGTACACTTATTTGAGCATCACATAATACTGAAAAACACAAAACACAATCTAGTCTTAGATAAGTTCTTACTTAAAAGACTTAATACTAGCGCAAGGCACAGAGAACCAATTTCTCAAGATCATTTCTTTGGATGAAGCATCTTCTTTGATATCATCTGGCTGCTGGATATGATGTGGCTTTGGAAAGGAATGGCTGATGTGAGGGATTTTGATAATTGGATCATACTCCTTGTCGAGCTTCCTCCTTCTCATTTGGTTTTTCATTTCTGCCACTTCAGCACAGTGGGGGAATAACCCAGTCCAAAGGTTCCCACCTGAGCTTCTTTTTCATCATTCATCATACAGACTTCGTCAAACATTTGGAGCCCGAAGTCTTCTTCTCCTTCTTTTCCAATGTAAGGGACAGCCGTCTCTTGTAAATGGCATAATCCTGTTCTCCCATAACAGTGATGAGTTGACCATTGGCTATGAACTTAACCTTCTGGTGCAGGCTTGATGGTATTGCCCTGGCAGCATGGATCCATGGTCTTCCCAACAAGATTGAATGTTCTGGGGATATCAATTACTTGGAAAGGAATAATGAAAGTTTGAGGCCCGATGGTGACTTCTAACTCCACTTCACCTATTATATCTCTTTTTGACCCATCAAAAGCACGAACCACAGTAGAGCTTGGTTTGATGCTGACGGTTCAATCCCCAATAGGCTCAAAGTGGCTAAGGGGCACACATTCAAAGAGGATCCATTGTCAACTAATACTCGAGAGATGATCTTTCCACAGCTTTTGACTACAATGAAGAGGGCTTTGTTATGTTGATCCCCTTCCTCTCCCAGTTCTTCAGATGAGAAAATGATTTGCTCATTTGCAAAGATTGAGTTGATTATATGCCCCAAGGCTTCTTCTGATACACCTTCTGGAACTTTCACTTCTTCTAAGGCTTTGAAAAGAGCCTCACGGTGTACATTAGAGCTAATCAGCAGACTCATGAGCGATATTTGGGCAGGTGTTTTCCAACTGCTCGACAACTTTGTATTCACTTGCTTTCATCAGTTTTGCCAATGCTGACTTCTCTTCATCTTTCTTCCCTTCTTCATTTTGCTGCTGTGGCATATTCACAGTTGCATTCTTCCCGGTCGACTCATAAACTCTTCCTGAGCGAGTAAGGCCACCAACCATGGCCATTGAAGCATGATTACCGCTTTATAATCAAATGGAGCGGCTTTATAATCACTCACAGCAAGGGGTATCTGAAAGGTATAGCTCTTGGCTTTGATGAAGTTGATCCATCTTCACTGCCTTTGCCTATCTCGATTTTGATGGATCTAGGTCCACCTCATCATGCACACAAGCTCTTCTGGATCCGGAATTCAGCGGTAATCATATTGATAACCGGTCCATGGTTTGGCAATGGGTTAGTAGAGACATTTGGAGCTTCAATGAAATCCAACTGGATGACTTTTGCATCAATAAGATCTTGGATTTTATGCCTAAGCCTCCAGCATGTCTGTTGAGTGCCCGATTTGCCCCATGTGATATTCACACTTCAGCTCAGGATTGTAATTTTTAGGCCTGTAGTCTTCTAGGAACTTCGATTGATCAGATTATCGGCCCTTAGTTTAGCTAATACTTGGCTAAGGGGAACCGGAATTCGAGTGAAGTTCCGCCTGTTGAACCTTGATTGTTGATTTGGGACTGCACTTTGTTGAGTCTGATCCTTATTCTGATTTTGATTCTGATTTGTTGACAACACAATGACTTAGTGGGGCCAGTTGCACCAAGTGTTGACCATGCTGACGGTTGAATCTTTCCTTTGTATGGGACATTTCTTGGTGCAGTATATTTCTTTTCTTGTTGCAATTTTCCTGCTGAAATTGCATTCTCAATCCTGCATCCAGCTATCACCACTTCTGAGAAACTTGCTGATGCATGCCCAACCAGATGGGAAAAGAAAGGTTCCTCTAATGTGTTGATAAAAGTGAAAGTGAGGTCCTTTTCAGGCATCGGGGTGGTGATCCTTGCAGCCAATGCTCTCCAGCGCTGAGCATACTCCTTGAAAGTCTCTTCTTTCTTCTTCTTCAGATTGCTTAAATCCCATACCGAGGGCGCCATCTCAATGTTAAACTTATACTGATTAAAAAATGCCCTAGCCAACTTGTCCCAAGTATCAATTTCTGATGGTCTAATTGGGCGTACCAGGCCAAAGCAGCACCAGTAAGACTGTCCTGGAAGGTTTGCACCATCAGCTTGTCAAATTTGCATATTGCCCCATTCGTCGTACATACAATCTGGTATGCATATTAGGACAACCTGTCCCGTCATATTTTTCAAATTCGGTGCCTTAAATTTCTCAGGGAAGGCACCTTCCTCATATTGAGGCAAATTCAGGATCGCGGTTTGATCAAAACCATCGAACGTCTTCATTTTCTCAAGCAGTTTTCTCTCCATCTTTAGCCTGAGCTTCCAGTTCTTTCTTCAACTCAGCCGCATTAAACTCATTTGGTGACTCCTCTTGCTGAATAAGCTGTCCCTCAATTTCTTTTCCTTTCTGTGCCCTGAGGATTCTTCAGAAGTTGTGGGGGTCTTAAGTTGTGCAAGACTTTTGTTAAAGCCTGCATCTGTTCAGCAATTCCAAGGAGGGTTTGTTCCATGGTGTTGAGTCTTTGCTCATTGGTCTGGTCTGTGGGGTTGTTCCCGGTGTTAGACATCTTAGCTCGGGATCTGGTAACAATAGGGCTCCTAACCGGCTTGGACGCTATCTTTCAAGTTTTTGACTTAAACTCGAATTTGCTAGACCTGGACATTTATTTTTATTAATATTCTTTAAAGAATAAATGAATGAATTAATATACATATGCAAGAATGTAGATATGCTATCACCAGATGCAAATGGGGATATTGACCAATGATTTTAAAAAAAATAATATTGTATTAAAAGATAATGTTTGACATAACAAAACTTCTAATGGTTTAGAAACCTTATTTCCTAGTGACTGAATCAAAACTACTTTCTAATGGTTTCAAAGAACCTTGATTCCTAAGGACTAAACCTAAACTAAACTCTTCTTGTCTTAGTGGGGCAAACAATCTTGTCTTCCAGGGCTAGAATTTTCTTTCGAGCTGCCTTCAACTCGCCTCTAAGAATGCAATTCTGCTTCCAGCACTTTGCAGGCGATCCACCATTTCCCTCTCTCTTTCTTGGAAATCTCGGTGACATACTTCCAGGCGAGCCGAAACAGCTTCCATGTAAGCAGTTGTTTCAGGGTCAGGTTCCGATGGTGCTGGTTGAAGGACATCGGGAGCTTCATATCGATATCCTTATTCTTCTTCATTTGGCTAGCCACATACCACCTGGTTGCTCTATACTTCTTGGTTTCCTTACTTTCTGGCTCGATTTCAAAAACCGGCTTCACCTCTCTATTTTCCCATATAGCTCGGATTTGATTCAGCTTGAATTCTTTAGCTGGTAGTATCTTGGTTGGATCCAGATAATCTAGAGTGACTTGCTCCAAATTAGGCTTGACAGTAATATCTTGCAGCATACCATACTGTCTGATAACACTTGAGGGTAATAACCAGTACAGCCGTATTCCTTGCAACTTAGGATGGCAACAGGGCTTTTGAACCAGCGAGCTTGCCACATCATGTCTTCAGGTGGCATGTCTTCAAGAATGGCAATTATATCCCATAGAGGATGATCATCTTCCATGTGGACCCTTTCAGCAAAAGATTGGATGAGATCATATTTCAGACTGATGAGGGATCCATTAGCCAATTCTTTTCCATAGTGCTTAATGTGGCTAGCAAACCAAACCATCAGTAAGTGCATGCTTGCTTTGAACTTGCCTTCCTTTAGACTTGATGTGATTCAGACTACGGACTTGTTCGGCTAGAAGAGCGGGAACATAGGATTTGCCAGCTAAATATTGAGAAACCAGCTCTATGACCCGGAAGTGGATGAACAAGTTGCCATTAGGGAAGAGAATGGTTGCAAAAGCAGCTACTATGAAGGCATTAACCCGGTTTTCTTCCCAAACTTCAAGTGGTATACTGAAAGTGGCTCGGTTGCTTTTAAAGTATTCAGGGTTCCAAACCAGTCCATCAGTGTGGTTAGCCGGATGCAATATTCATTGCAATCATTGATGGCTTCAATTATTGGTCCCCTCTTGATCCCAAAAATTCTGAGATAATACGGACCGGGCTATGCTTGAAGTTCGGAACATAGATACCTTCAGAGGTAGGAGGTGCTTGGAGTAGTCTAGTATATTCAATGGTCGGGCTAAGTACATGCTGACCCAAACGGAAGACAACTTCTTCAGGTTCCCATAGATGAGTGAGGGCTCGGAACATGGTGAATGGAACATGGATCTTTGGTAGGCTGAGGATTGGGCCTAACCTATCCTCAATGAATGACTTTTGGACCGGACTAAAACTGACAAACCATCGGTCCAGTAGGAGCATTGGATCTTTGAAAGGTTCCACTCGATTTTCTCTAATAAGGCGAGCCCATAAGCTATCGCTACTGTCGGTTGAAGACATCATTTTCTGAAATTTTTTAAAAGGTATAAGCTAATATTTACAAAATTTTTGAATTTTTTGATAGCTTTTATATTTTTTAGAATTTTCTTTTTTTTTTTTAAGTATTTACATATGTACATTTATATTTCAACTCCATTTTTTTAGAAAAAGTTGGTCATATCCCATGCTAATGAATGCATGATTTGGTAAGGTTCTATAGGTTCCCCGATTTAGTGGTACTAAACCGGAGTGGGAGGACATTTCTTGATCTAGAGGGTGGAAAGCCACAGCCCCCGGACCTTACTTCGTCCTCCTCGCTTAGGCTCTTAAGACGGCCCTGGTACGACCGTATCTAGCACACAATCATGCTAATGCAAATGCAATGCAAATCAAATAAATACAAACAATCAAGCTTTTTTTTTCATACTTGCAAGGTTAGTATATATTTACAAAACAATTATTCAATATAATATACAAATAATCATATATTCACAATTTACAAAAGAGCAAGGATAAATTCAAAATTTAAAATTCCTAAGTGGCTAGCCCTCTTTTTTTAAAAAAAATTTAAAAATCCCCAGTGGAGTCGCCAAGCTGTCGAGCCTGGATTTTTCCACTATCTGGTTCATTTCTCCTAACCCGATTCACATTAAACCCGAACCCATTTAACATGAATCCTCGACTAGGGGTTAAAGAAATTTTAATTTTTGAAAACTTTTTAGAGTCGCCACCCGATATAAATCGGGAAAAAATAAAAAGCTAGGATCAATGGGTCGGTTGATCCTAACTTAGCTACTAGTCTGCGAAAATTTGATTTAAAAACAAACTTTTAAAACCAGATATCATGGATTCGGGGCTAACCTATTAAAACCAAATGGTTACCACTTTTGGAATTTTAAACTTATAATTTATCCTTTTCATACTCAAAACTCAAATAAACAAAATATTTACAAGTCACATTTTTGTTTTTTTCTTTTATATATTATATTTTTTATTGCTCAAAAATTTCACAAAAATAACCAAAATGATAATCAAAATTTTTTTCATTTTTTATTGTCGCCCCGTAGGTGCCTACGTACTCGCTAATCGAGATCAGACAAAACGTAGTTCTTTTGAAAAGAACTTAGTTTGTTGATCAATTTTATATTTTTGAACTCTTTTCACTTTAAATTCATTAAATTTTATTTTTATGAAACATTTTTGATGATCCTATGATCTAATCAATTGATTTTTTATTTTATGAAAACATATTTTTCTAAGTCAAAAAATCATTTTATGATAATTCATGGATAAATTAATGCTACATGAAAAATCAATTTGATTAAACTTGAATGAATATTTTCATAGCAAATTTATGAAAATATTTTGATGAAACTTTAGTTATTATTTTCATAGTAAATTTATGAAAATAATTTGATGAAACTTATGATTATTTTCATAGCAAATTTATGAAAATATTTTGATGAAAAGTTGATTATTTTCATAGCAAATTTATGAAAATAATTTGATGAAACTTTATGATTATTTCATAGCAATTTATGAAAATATTTTGATGAAAAGTTTAATTATTATCTTCATAGCAAATTTATGAAGATATTTTGATGAAAACTTCAATTTTATCTTCATAGCAAATTTATGAAGATAACTTGATTGAAACTTTTAATTATTTTCATAGACAATTTATGAAAATAATTTTGATTACTTTAATAATTATCTTCATAGCAATTTATGAAGATAATTTGATGAAAAAAAATTGATTAAATCTTCATAGCAAATTTATGAAAATAGTTTGGTGAAAATAACTTGATTGATTAATATGATTTTAAAAAAAAAATTATATTTAACAATAATTCATTCATTTTCATTCCTTTCTTTCATCATCCACAATTCAATTTTTTTTTTTAAAAAAACAATTTCATTTTTTTTTATTCAAAAACAACTTGATTTAGAAAACCCATTTTCAAATTTATTATTTTCAAATTCAATAATCATCACACATTCAAAACATATTCAAAATATCATATCAAAAATTAGAATACAAAAACAATACATCTTATGTATCAAACATACATTTTAAGATCAATTTATATATAAATACATACTCATAAAATATTCAAAAATACCACAAATTGCTAAAAATAATTATTTTAATTTTTCTGGATTTTTCTGAATTTTTCTGAATTTTTTCTAAATTTTTTCTTTTTTTTATGAATTTTTTCTTATTTTTTCCTATTTTTCGAAATTAATTATATAATAAAGTATAATAAAATAATACGGACTGACCTGGGCCGTTGGATGGAGCGGATGCGATCTGGATCGTCTGATCTGAAGACCATCCTAGCTGTTTGATCTCGTTGACTCAATCTGGGGCGTTGATCACCTTGATCAATCTGGACGTTGGATTGGATGATCGAATCTGGCCGTCTGATCTGGGCTGACCGTTGACGTTGACCATTGAGCGGGTTAGACTTCGGATTTTCAGTTGGATTTCGGGTCAGATTGACCAGTCGAGCGAAGAAGATGAAGTCGCGGCACTTCGGGAGGATTTCGGCGGCTCTGGTGGTCGGCGGCGGCTGGTAGTTTGTCGGCCCGACTTCTGGTGCGACAGCGGAGCTCCTGGAGGTGGAGGTGTGCACCCAGAACGGCGATAAGGGCGCTCCGGTGGTGCTTCTTGGAGGTCGTACGGCTGTAAGCCCGGAAAATTCCAGTAAATAATTTCAAAATGAACTTCGAAAATAAACCTTAAAATCACTCCAAATAAAAACCGAACTTTAAACGAGTCCTGACATATAAACAAAGTAAGAATTCTTTAGTCTTGACAAAATCTAAAAATAATATAAGGACTACAAAAGTCCTTAAGTCCAAAAACCCTTACGTAAGATAAACTGCTTACCTAATCTATAATTCATAAAAATCGGGATAAAAATAAAACACAGTGATATTTGCTCAAAAGCAAGTTAATCCATAATATGACAATTTGAAGGATCAGGAAATCACCAAAGGCCAATTCCATAACTAGGCTTTGGCACATTAAGAAAACTTATCTGCCAATAATAAAATATAGACTTTGGAAATTCCCCAAACGACCAGACTAATAATCCTAAGAGACAGAAATCACAATAAAGCCCTAACGATCAAATCAAACTCCCATGAATCATAAACGAGTTAGAAATTGAAATCTCGTGATCTTAAGAAGAAAGAATTCAAGAAACAAAATAACAAATTAGATAATCCTTAAGTTAACCAATTGTTCATAAAACCTTAAATCGAAGCAAAAATAAATTCGAAAACAAAACACTACGAAGATCCTTTTTCAAAGCAAATTATAAAAAATCAAGATTTCCCCAAAATCATTCCAAAATAGATATTTGACTCAAACTCAAGAAATCATATCCGTAACCATTACCGATATAACTCCGATATAAATTCAATTCAAGATTTCGAAAGCAATAAGAGATATTAAAGACTTATAAAAATAAAATTTGAAATAAATTTCTCAACTACATATGTTATATAAACGTAAATCTCAGTTTCCAAATTGGCAAAGGTCTAAACCGAAAATCACCCGGAAACCCTAACCGAATACAATAGTGTAATCCACAATCTAGCGCCCCTAACTCTAGAGGCCGAAAGATAGTTTTAAATATGTAGATAGCTCGTAGTAATATAAGTTTGTATAAATATATCAGATTGGTAAATTTTTGACCTATCTCGGACCCGTTCGGATACAGACTTCGAAAAGCGTGTCCCGGGACTCGAGATATCAAAAATATACCATTATACCGTTAGACTCGTAATTCCACGAGATTTCTAAATATATCAGTTATATAATTTTTCGGGTTATAAAAGTTACAGTTATAACCTTTTTACCGTATTTTCATTTCTACGGTAATTGATTAGTCTTTTGCACTAATCATTATTTCATTACACAATTTTATTATTATTATATATATATTTTATTATTGTATACCCTGTGTTTCCTAGTAATCGAGTCAGCTTCGAAAACCAGAAAATTTAACCCTAAACCGGTTTAGTTCAAACTTTGTGAGAAAGACCGAGATACCCTAATTCCGGCTTTTTCTCGGTTTCCAAATAAGAAACTTTTATAAGCAAAACTAATTTTGAATATAGTTCTTGATTATATTTCAAACCAAGAAAAGATCAGATTTTAAGAAAATTTCAATTCCGGATCATCCCGAGACCCATTATAGAAAAGCGTGCCCCGGAACTAGAATTTCAAAAATTTCTTTATGAATACTCATTTGAATCGAAAAAAAATAAGGATTTAAAAAATGTATTTTTCATAATTTTCCGGCTTATGAAAAATACAGTTATAGCCTTTTTATTCGTATTCCATTATTACTACCGGAAAATCAAGTTGTCTTGTCAACTATTCCTCACTATTCATAAAGTACTACCTAGTCTACCTATTAGCCACCCTACAAATTCAACCCTTACCATCACTCAAATCACTTACTTTTCTCTACACATTTTGTCCCTTAACTTCTCTTACACTCTTAACAATTTCACATCATGTTAAATCAATCAATCAAAGTAAAAGTTTTTCAAACTTCTTCCCTCCTCCATGAATAGTGCCGTGAATAGTCCCCCCCATCCATGCTCCATTTAAAATTTTCCTTCTTCTTTTAACCTAAATCCCTTTCATATATAAACTATATTTCCTCTCTCTCTCTTCATTCTTTCATTTTCTCAACTTTTGAAAAGTGAAAAGCTCTCCAAAAACCCTCTCATTCCCTCTCTTGGCCGAAACATTACAAGCCCCCACACACACACACAACTCCCATTTCTTCTTTTCATCCTCTATTTCTCTTCAAGTAAGTAAAGTTTCACTCCTTCCACTCATAGATCTTTGTTATGGCTAAGTGATTCTTGGATATTTCCAACCAAAGGACCCCATGAGCTTTTGCTAGGGTCAAGGAAAGATCAAAACAAGAATACCGAACCATTACAAAGTAGATCTACCATTTAAAGGAGCTTTCATGACAAAAGCTTTATGTTTATCCATCAAAAAGTGTTTCTAACAAAAGATCTTTTACAAAAATATAGTTTTTATGTTTTCAAAACTCATTTAAGCATTTAATATAGTAGATCTACCATTTTTCTACTCATATTCATGTAGACATTTAAGATCTCATCTTTATTTTGAGTTTATGTGCATTAGTGGTCTTTAATGTTTTTGTCCTTGGTAAATAACCTTCTTAGTATATAGATCTATGGTTAGATAAGTTAATAAAGTCAAAAAGGAAAACACTTTTCAAAATATGAACTTGTGTAAATTCGGATGACTTTAGAAACCTAGGTTAAAAACACTTTTATCAACTTCTAAACATGTATTTTACAAGAGAAATGAAGCCTATGGGTAATAGATAATGTTTGGTAGTATTTTTCATGAGTCTAAATGAGTTTTTACTAAAGGAAATGTTTGGAAACAAGAAATGAAGTCCATAGGAGTTTTGAGTTAAAAGTCATGTAGACAAAATTCGTAATAATGGATGTAGGGTTAGAAAACACTATTTTTCCAACTTCAAAAATGATATTTTCTTAAATAAATGAAGTCCTTAGGATATAGATATAATAAATACTTAAAGTATTAAGTACAAAATATATTTTTCCTAAGAGAATCAACTTGAAAATGACTTTTGTAAATTCGGATTTTTGGAAACCCCTAGTAAAAGGCCCACTTAAAAGTTTACAAATGTGGATTTTATTAAAGAAATAAAGGCCTTAGGATATAACTAATATAAGGGTCAAAATTTCTTTAAACAAAGTAGAGTTTTTCTAAAGAAAATCCTTGTAATATGTAGTTGTGTCAAGTGTAGTGAATTCACTTACCAACATTGGTATAAAATGGTTTCTAAGAAAAGTTTATTTTAAAATTCTTTAAATTTAAAAAGTTATAAGAACATAGACTCATTAAAGTTCACATCATGACATTCATGATAGGGAAAATCATTACCATTGCATTTAGTATCATTTCATACTTAGGAATCTCAAATGCATTCATGAAAACCGCATTTTTGGAATTGATAAACCCGCTGTACAGATCCAATCCCTCAATTCCGAGGCTTAGATATTTTCAAAACTTGATTTAAACTTCGTATTTAGAAAGCTCTTCCGAAGTAGATAGAAATCGATATAAAATTTGTGAGATTCCGAGTTAAAATGACCAAGTTATGGCCGTTTTAAGTTGGAATTCCCGCTTAGGACGCGAATTACGAATTTGATAAGTTCGTATGAAGTCGTTGGATTAGTTTGAGTTGAAATACTGATTAGAGTATTTCTTCCTTTTTAGGTTATCCCGAGTTCGACAATTCTCTACCATCGGATTATTATTACTAGAAGACCGGTGATCCAATGGCTGAGTGAGTTTTCTCCTTGTTTTGTTACCTTGATTGTGCTTGTAATTAGTCGCATTAGAATTATAGGGAACAAGATAAAAATCGATGTGAATGGGGATGGGATATATGATGAGACTGTGATGAATGTATGCCAAGGAATACTAAAGCATATCGAAACCACGATTTGATTGGATAACTGCACGGTTCATATTATTTATGTGTATGATATTGCCTGGTCACTCTAAAGAATGTATAAATATTTTGACCTAAGCAAAAAGTAGATTGATCATGCATCGCATCAGACATATTGCATTGGTAGCGTGCTACTCCTACGCAGGTCGATCGGTATGGTCCGAGGACTCGTTTGAGTACGGAGACCCGGTGCCAGAGCTCATTCTCGGGTACTAAGGTGCATGTGGATGCATCCTTGGATGAGCCTAGCCGAGTCGAGTGCTAAGAGCCAAGGCTTGGGGACTAGCAGCGGTCGTGTAGACTCAATACCATTCCTAACCCAAGATACGGAGGGCGTAAATCCGTTCTGTGTGTGGGTTCCGGTTACCCATACATAATTGCTTGCTCACGTGTTTGTTCATGCATAGCATATGATTGATTAATAACTTGTTTGTTATGGTACGGAATTAAGGGAATTCTCACTAAGCTAGTGTAGCTTATACCCCAATAGTTGTTTAAATGAGCAGGTTATTCCAAGAGATGCTAAGTGCGGACCGAGATGGATGAAGTCGGGAATGCCTTCGGGATTCCGGCAAGATTTGAGAATGCTTGAAGTTTTTGGCCTAGCTTTACGATTTGCTTTGTAATAGTTTTATGTAGTGAAGTCTTGGGATGAATGTAATTGAAGTTTGATGAACTGTATTTTGAAGTATAGTGTTTTGTATTTGGAGTATAGTGGATTGTATTTCCTTTACATTGTTACTCAATTGTATCAACATAAAATGTATCATTCCGATGTGTCTCCTCTATGTGTTAGACGCCTTGTACATAGTATGGAAGCCTTCGCGTGACTGAGGTGGTCATTCTTAGGCTTTAATATTGTGTACGGCGGACTGCCACGTTTAGGGTACCCTTCGGGGCGTGACAGTTTAGTTGGTATCAGAGCAACAAGGTTTTGGAAATTAGGTGGGAAGCCCTTAGGAGAATAGGATGTTAAGGATATGATCTTAGGAATGAATAGATAAGTGTTAGATGACCCTTAGGTAAAGAAGAACTAGATTTAGCTCAATGACCTTTAAGGTATGACTTTCGATCATTAAGGATTTGAATTCTATCTTGGAGACTTTTGAAGAACATAGAAACAAACATATGAGGAAGGAAGATTGAAAATATTTGATGGGATGATCGAATCTATACTAGCAACTGCAAAATATAGGAGTAAGTGACCTTACACGACTTTTAGTTGAAGCCAATGATAGAGATGCTAGATTAACCCTTTGACCTATAAGACCACTAGGTGGGTAGGATTAATTGCATGATTTTACCGTTTTTCTAAATAAACAAGTCTAAAGAAAATAAAAAGTTATAACTCTTTTTCTAAAACATAAGCAGCTTGTGAGTAGTATAATTAGACTAACACGACCGTCTCATCCTGTTTCTAGGAGACTACCTGAGGAGAACGTGCAACCGTCGACTAACCTTCCCGATGAACAACAAGTGAGAGACACTCCACCACCACAAGGCCCAATGCAACAAGTCATAGACCTTCTAGGCTGTTTGGTGGATACACAAAAGCTCCTCTTACAACAAGTGCTTATTAGGAATGTGCCGGTTCAGGTGGAAGGACCCCACCAAGTGACAATGCAAGGAATTGAGACTCCTTCTGTTATGGCTAGTCCAAGCTCGAAAGTCAGAAGGTATAAGACAACTAGCCTAACAGTTAAGAATGAATCTTTTAAGAGGCGTAAGATCAATTGTTGGAAGTGCAAGGAAAGTCATTATCTAAAACAGTGTCCACAACTTAAGCACAAGTGTTACTTCTGTGGAGATCCCGAGCATAAGGTTGTGGACTGTCCAGGAAAGAAAACCCTGAAGTGCTTCATCTGTAAACAGCCGGGACACCAAGCGAGTAGATGCCCCCACAAGAATTAACAGCTGGACAGCTGCCTTTGTTTGGAAGAAGTCAGTCTCCTCGAAATATCAATAGATCTCTCGTGTTGAGCATTAGGAGCAAATAACTTTTTGGGTGAAGAGAACAAAGATGTTTTGAAAATGTAAACCGATTTCGTGCTTTATCATCTAGTTCATGAATTAGTTCCAATGCATGTTTTTGCATCATTTCTTTGAACTTTTGTAATGAAAGAATTACATCTTCTCTTGATTTCATGCATTTCATTTTGAATATTATGAAATTTTGTTATCGATTTTGATTTCAGTAGAATTTTAATATTTCTTACATATGTTTTTATTTCCGCATTTCCGTGTTCCGTATTTCCGATAAGTTTCTTTAAGCTTCTTTTACCGCCTTAAGACGTAATAAAAGATTTAGAATTTTCACCTGAGCTTAATAAAATTGTAGGAGATATACCCAACCACAGCAAGAACCCGTCATGACTCCTTTAGGACCCGAGAACCAAGCGATACCCGAACCACCTAACCAAGGGGGAAATGCCTCAATAGAGATTGAACAGCTTACTAGTCAACATACATATAAGCCTCCACCTACAGCCCATAGTACAACTCTTACAAGTCAGGCAGGAGGCTACATGCAACAGACTCAAGTCAGTTCAACGTCTACACCTGTGAGATATGAGCAGGAAACGACGCAAGATGAACCCCCATCACCTCAATACAACCAAAGCCTCTTACCTTGCTTCATAAAGTGTAACGAGTATTTCGATGGAGTTTTTGGAAAACCAGATGAGGCAGAGGATTGGTTGGCACACACTGAGAGGTCCCTTAATGGTTTTGAATGTACCACACCGTCTGAGAGTCAATTATGGAACCTTTATGCTCCGCTTACATGCCCGAGTATGGTGGGACCTCTAAGGAAAGAGAGTTGACCCTCCAGTTACATGGGATGTTTAAATATGAGTTTTTGAAAAAATATTTCCCCATGAGCTTAAGAGTCTAGTATAGTTCAGATTTTCTCAATATCTCACAAGGAGATCGTAGTGTGGAACAGTACGAAACCGAGTTCAGTAGATTGTTGCAATATGCTCCAGAATCATATAAGCAAAGTGAGGAACTCAAAAGACAAGTGTTTCTGAATGGTTTAAAAAACCTTCAGACTCGATTGGAAGAATTGGATATCAGAGTTATCAAGGATTGCTAAAAAGAGCACGGATAATAGAAAATGCTCAAAGGAGGAGGCAAGAAAGAAGTAATAAGGAAATGGAGTTCTATGTTGCAATGACCCCGAGTCAAAATGTCAGAACACTTCCCTTGGATGATGACCCAAATAAGGAAGAAGACATAATTTTGGATAAGATACAATGTTGGAGATGTAAGAGAGAGCATTACCCTATACAGTGTCCACAGCTTCAATCCAAGTGTTACCTATGTGGGGACCCCAGTCACAAAGTTGAGAAGTGTCCCAAAAAGACGACCAACGCATGCTCTCTTTGCACAAAAGCGGGACATTTAGCTCAAACATGCCCTGAACGGGATAATCTGCATGTTGCTTCGCTGGAGCTACCTAGGAAGAAGAGGAAGAGATATAACAGCAATAAAAGCAACAAAGGAAAAAGGAATCGAGGTTCTTCAAGGACATCTAGACCTGGAAATCTAGTCCATAACCCTCGCCCATATGGAGTGTATGAAGGAGCTAGTGATGAGGAGCTGGAGTCCTTTGCCATGGAAGGAAGCAAGGATCAAAGATGCAACTCGGTACCAGGTTAGCGCTATACCCTTAGAATACCGCAGATTCTTTCCTGCCAATAGAATCAAAGAGATAGGTTGTTAGAAATACCTTCGGATTACATGGCTAGACTAAAAATAGGAAAGCCCGAGACCATTAAAAGTTAGAATAAGCCAATAATGGAAACTAAAACAAAACTCAATTAATTTAATGAATTCCAAGACACTCCAAATACGACTTCTTGTAAATAAAGAACTTTGAAAGATCGAAAATCTACGATGATCGTTACATAAAAGTTAAAATTTCAAAAATCAAATTTCAATTACCAAACTCTGTAAAGATCTTCACAAGTAACAATTATACAATAAAGCAATGAGATTCTTGATTTCAACCCCATCAAGATGATCACGATGATAAGAGTTTAAAACAACGATGACTTTAATTGTTTAAGGAAATATGAATCATAAAGCACAATATTGTATATACAGCTACATAAGAATGGAGAAGCGAATCCACAACCTTCGTTGGTCAAAGTAATCGAGTCATGAAATGTCGCGTCGTCGTGAGTCGTCTAGTGTCGGTCAAGTCTTGTCGTCTGTGGTCTCGAGTCAAGTCCGTGTCGTTTTCCAAAAGAGTCGTGTAAGTGAAGGTTGGAATCGCTAAGCCAAATCTTATTAATTTGTGTGTGCTATATTCTGTGAAATACCTCTCATGCAAAATTTAGAAATGATACAAACCAAAGCACAAAACGATGATAGAGATATAACTCAAATTTCATAATCTTTTCTTGACAAACGGTGTACACGTAACAAGTTTTGCGGACAAAACTTTCTTTAAGGTGGAGAGGATGTAAGCCCCGGAAAATTCCAGTAAATAATTTCAAAATGAACTTCGAAAATAAACCTTAAAAATCACTCCAAATAAAAACCGAACTTTGAACGAGTCCTGACATATAAACGAAAGTAAGAATTCTTTAGTCTTGACAAAATCTAAAAATAATATAAGGACTACAAAAGTCCTTAAGTCCAAAAACCCTTACGTAAGATAAACTGCTTACCTAATCTATAATTCATAAAAATCGGGATAAAAATAAACACAGTGATAATTTGCTCAAAAGCAAGTTAATCCATAATATGACAATTTGAAGGATCAGGAAATCACCAAAGGCCAATTCCATAACTAGGCTTTGGCACGATTAAGAAAACTTTATCTGCCAATAATAAATATAGACTTGGAAATTCCCCAAACGACCAACTATTAATCCTAAGAGACAGAAATCACAATAAAGCCCTAACGATCAAATCAAACTCCCATGAATCATAAAACGAGTTAGAAATTGAAATCTCGTGATCTTAAGAAGAAAGAATTCAAGAAACAAAATAACAAATTAGATAATCCTTAAGTTAACCAATGTTCATAAAACCTTAAATCGAAGCAAAAATAAATTCGAAAACAAAACCTACGAAGATCCTTTTTCAAAGCAAATTATAAAAATCAAGATTTCCCCAAAATCATTCCAAAAATAGATATTTGACTCAAACTCAAGAAATCATATCCGATAACCATTACCGATATAACTCCGGATATAATAATTCAATTCAAGATTTCCGAAAGCAATAAAAGATATTAAAGACTTAAAAATAAAATTTGAAATAAATTTCTCAACTACATATGTTATATAAACGTAAATATCAGTTTCCAAATTGGCAAAGTCTAAACCGGAAAATCACCCAAACCCTAACCGAATACAATAGTGTAAGTCCGGCAATCTAGCGCCCCTAACTCTAGAGGCCGAAAGATAGTTTAAATATGTAGGATAGCTCGTAGTAATATAAGTTTGTATAAATATATCAGATTGGTAAATTTTTGACCTATCTCGGACCCGTTCGGATACAGACTTCGAAAAGCGTGTCCCGGGCGAGATATCAAAAATATACCAATAGTACCGTTAGACTCGTAATTCCACGAATTTCTAAATATATCAGTTATATAATTTTTTCGGGTTATAAAAGTTACAGTTATAACCTTTTTACCGTATTTTCATTTCTACCGGTAATTGATTAGTCTTTTGCACTATTCATTTTATTTCATTACACAATTTTTTATTATTATATATATATATATATTTTATATATTGTATCCCTGTGTTTCCTAGTAA